>OZ038510.1:79224348-79504348 GCA_964036315.1 Acanthosepion esculentum
AAAATATGACTGAACTTCAGGAATAAATTGTTGAAAAAAAAAAAAAAAAAAAAAATCCTTAAAGATGAGTTTAGTCATCCAAACACTTTTTGGGGATTCATATTTTACCGGTAGGTATACCAATCCTTTGAAAGCTCAAGGGTGTGCAGACTTTCCTATCCCCAAGGGATTGATTTTGTGTGTGCCAGAAGTTTTTGCACATAAAAGAACAGTCAGTCTTTCCTTGTTAAGTTTGAATCCAGTAGCACTTTTTTCTTCATTTCCTTCTAGAGTCTTTTTTGGTAGACACTTCCAGTTCAACCCAGTCTCATCGCAATTGTAGATTTGATCATGAGTAAATCCTTCTTCCTTCAATAACGATGCGAGAGAGGCAGAAAATGTTGTAGCTGCATTACAATCGGCTGATTTGATTTCTCTGGCTATAGATAATTGTCTAATACCATGACGAACTTTAAAATGATTTAGCCAGCTGCAGATAAATTTAGATTCAATTTATCATTTAATGATTTGGCCTTTGCTATGAGCATCGGTCCTGAAATCAACATCCCTTCTGAATGCTTTTCAGAAAAAAACATTCGTAGTTTTGCATCTAGAGTCAGAGATTTAGGTTGATGAAAAGTTCTTTTTATTTCCTTGTTCATTGTGACAGTGTGAACGCTGGAGAATAGTTTCTTTGGAAGATTTTATATCGTATAATGTTGAATTTCCTATGTTGGACTCGGCCATTAGTTACAATGAACTTTCACCAGCGTCTAGTCTGTTTAAAATTTTCACTTTTTGCGATAACTCCAAAGTTGTTCTTTTCCTCTTATTCCCATCATCTTTTGCTATTAGGGTGAAATAAGCATAAGCAATTATCCAAAGAAAATTTCTTGGAAAACAGAAATTTCAAATCAGTTACATATCACCCAAATAGTTTAAATATACACATCAAAATCATGTCTGGATATGAGGGATTGTGGACATGTGGAATTCTGGACATGCGGGATTGTGAACATGTGGAATTCTGGACATGCGGGATTGTGGACATGCGGAATTCTGGACATGTGGGATTCTGGACATGTGGAATTCTGGACATGAGGGATTGTGGACATGCGGAATTCTGGACATGCGGGATTGTGGACATGTGGAATTCTGGACATGCGGGATTGTGGACATGCGGGATTTTGGACATGTGGAATTCTGGACATGCGGGATTGTGGACATGTGGAATTCTGGACATGCGGGATTGTGGACATGTGGAATTCTGGACATGCGGGATTGTGGACATGTGGAATTCTGGACATGTGGAATTCTGGACATGCGGGATTGTGGACATGTGGAATTCTGGACATGCGGAATTCTGGACATGCGCGATTCTGGATATGAGGGATTCTACTGTAACTGAAAAATTCTTAATAACAGATTCGAGTGATAAAACATGATGGAGAAGAGACGTTATTACATATAGAGATCAACTGCACAATTAGTCCCTTATTTGGATGGCAAAAAAAAATGAATCTTTTAATCTCACCTGATCTTAATGACATTTTAAGACAGTTTAATTAATTAGAAAGCATTTCATTTCATAACTTATTATTTTAATTGAATTGTATGTGTAATTATTACATACAATTTTAAAATATAAAATTTTTATTGTTAATTGCATAAATATGAGGTGGGTACTAAAAAGTTTGCCACCCAACTAACTTCCCAAAAGCTGAGGAAACACCAGTATTTTGGGGGAAGCACTTTCTTGGTCAAGCTGGGACCTTTTCAGCACCCAAGCTGATGAATAAATTTGAAGAAAGGTAATCAATAAAGAATGAAAAAGAATAAAACTGTGGGTGGTTCTGAAATGCTCTCAGCCTGATGCATTTCTCAAAATCTGACCAAATGATCAGGTTAGAATTATATTTGGAAGGAGGGCTTTTTAGTCAGGTAGAGAACTTTTCAACACTCTCCTTCTACATCATTGTCTAATATAGAGTGACCCCCCAAAAAAAGGGAATTTTTGAAGTGCGTATTGCCAGACATGAGCAAGTGGCAACACTGCGAGACAGTGACCGTGAGCAAGTAAACATTTCGCCATTTTAGTAACGAGAATGAAATTCACAGTATCCCAGCTGAGATGTTGACGCAGTCAATGAGGAATCTCAACAGCAGATTTCAAGAATGCATTCGTACAGGAGGACGCCATCTACAGGACGTAATTTTTAAAAAATGAAAATTCCATCATTGTTTCTTAAATGGCATGTTTTAAGGTTTCAATTACTATGAATTAAATATTTTTCTTCCATCACTCTTGGTTTTATTGGATTGTTAAAAAGTTCCCGTTTTTTTTGGTCACACTATATAAATAAAAAGCTTACCATATTCAGAATCTTTCAGAAGTGGAGTAAGCAACTTATAAAATGTTTCAACATCTTCTTTGCTCCCACTGAATTCACCTAGATAAATAAATAGATAAATAAGTAAAGAACAAAAAAAAAAAAACAATATTTTCATTTATAGTAAATACACACATATAAAATGGCTTTGCATACAAGTTCACCTGAAATTTGAAATTCAGACTTTGTTTTACCTGAAATTTGAAATTCAGACTTTGTTTTACCTGAAATTTGAAATTCAGACTTTGTTTTACCTGAAATTTGAAATTCATATCACTTTGTAATGCACTTGAACAAATCATTTGTGATTTTTCTATGGGTGTTTTAGCACCCAGTCAGACCATCCAGACAAGTTTAATCAAGTCCCAATAGTGGTACCACACCCAAAATTCACTTTTGCTGATCCTTATAAGTTTTTGCTGACATTTGTGGTAGAATGGGACTAAGAGGGCAGGTGAGATCATGGCTTCAGCTTCATTTAAGCCTCTTCATCTGCAACTTAGTCAAAGTACATGTGTGTGTATGATTCTAGCTCTTAAAATCATCACTAATTTGTATGTATCTGTCTATATTTCTGAGATGAGGTATTGTGTACACTATTTGCGTTATTTGGACTATTGTCCTCATCTTTGTTACCATATTTATTACAATGTTTCAGCCGTTGTATGCTCTGGCCTTCTTCAGGCGGTTGGAATGTCGAACTGAACCCTTTATTTCGCTCACTAGGGTAGACTTCTAGTTCCACATGCCATGTCTAATGGATGTCAGTTATCAGTTAGCTCCTGCTTAATTCTCTCTCCAAGTTCTCCACTGCCATAACCAGGCATGGAACTCACACTCTAACTAACACCTTTATCCACTGTGCCATGTGTCCTTGAGGACATCTGTGTATGAATTTCTGGGTATTATAAACCTAATGTCTTCAGCAATCATTTTTTTCCAGTGCTCATATTGCAATCTTTGCTGTTATCACTACATGTTTTTACCAGAGCTCATATTGCAATTTTTGTTGTTATTATCGCTTTTCTCCGTGAGCGAAATAAAGGGTTCAGTTTGACATTCCAACCACCTGAAGAAGGCTGGAGCGTACAACGGCCAAAACATAATAAATATGGCGACAAAGATGAGGACAATAGTCTGAATAATGTAAATTCAGTAACTTGCATGTGTTGTCAAAGACCTGAATAAAAAGTGAACCACACAGACTAGCGGCAGAAGGACACTAGAACTTTGACTTGTTATCTACCACAACGTTATGTCTACAACATGCTGGATATATGTTGCAAGCTCAGAGGGACTAGCTCATTAACCCCCCTGTGTTTAACTGTAATGGCCTTGTACCTTGCTCACCATCTGTTGCTTTGGCATTTTTCTGCTGAGTCAGAATATTTTGTCCCTCTTGTTGGACTTGTCAATGTTGTTCTCCCAAAGGAACTCAGTTCCATGATCTGCTTGGGTGCTCATAAGACAAGCAGCATCTCAAAAAGAGAGAGCAAGATCTAAAAGGTCAGCTAATCTAACAGTGACCTCATCCCACAATCCTCACTCTTGCTCCATAAGTGGCCTCCTTTGTAAATCACAAGCGGGTCTTAAGTGCCGCTTAAGATTATCACACAAAATTTCATAACTGAATCAATTAAGCTGTCAGATCCTCATACGTCAAAACCAACGGGAGAGTCCATTATATATATATATATATATATATATAGATCATATAAATACATGTGAAGAATTTTATTAACATATAGTTGGTTAATACCAATTCCATTGTAAAAATATGAACTTGCATAATAAAATCTGTCAGTGTGCATTTGTTAGATAAAAAAATAGTTGAACATTATCATGAAGTGCTATTAAAGAAGAATTAAACTTTATACTTACTGTCAATCATCAAGTAAGCAAAGAACATTGGCCATTCACATTCAATTCCATCAAAGTTCTGGAATAGAAGACATTTGTATATATATATATATATTTAGTTTGAGAAAGCTTTAGTATAGATTAGTTTTGAGTTGGATATGAGTGTAGGTTTAGTTAAAGATTTGGTATGGATATGGGATTAGTATTTAAAAGGTAAAACACGGACGCAAACAATGCAATAAAGATACCAGCTTACCTCGGTATAGATTCCGGAAATAAAAAACGGATGTAGTAATAAGACACCATTATATAGAAGAGGAGTGTGAAAAGACCTGTTTTCATTGGCTGACGCTGACTGACATGTGTCAATAAGAACGGTCGAAGTCCAGCCTTACTAGTTTGTGAATTTCTGTATTTTGCAATGTCGCGGTGCGTAGCACGACGCTTTCAAGGAGGCGGCCTGTTTCAACTAGAATCAGGTCGGGGTTGCTGTTGGAGCCGATATGATGCGGAACCCGAAATCGGCGATGAGAACAGTGCATCACTGAAGACCACCCTTGATGCATCTAAAATGTATGACTTAACTATATATATATATATATATATATATATATATATATATATATATATTAAGACATTTTTTTATGTTTATACGTTCTTTTTATAGGTACAAATATTTAAGTAAATGCTCTGTTTATAATAAACAGTGTTAACAACATTTACTGGCCTGAATGTCCAAGAAATTGTCATAGAAAATATGCGTCCTCCGACAGGAATTGAACCTGTATCCTATACAGTCATATAGCCCAACGTGCTTATACCGATTGAGCCATAGATGAGCATTTCGGTCTGCAAGGTTGATTTTACTGTTTTTAAACTACAATTTTCCATGATTTTCTCCCGTACATTCATATCTGCTCGATGCGTATCCAAATGTAAACGAATGACGTCACACATTATGAAATGGACACAGTCCGACAATTATTTTAAGACAATTTTTATGTTGGTTCCTGGACTTAAAGGTGGTATGTTGGGTGTATTTTAGAGGGCAGTGTGTGTCCACATGTAAACAGTTAAGAAGCATACAAAAACTTGGCTTTCTGCTATGTAGCTGTAGTGAAACAAAGTTCTCAATGTCTTGTGGGTTTTCTTTTTGGTCCAGGAGTTAGGGTAAGTAAGTATAAGCATCGCTATAATGGTCAGGCTGAAGTCAGCCTTGTGCAGATTTGGAACGACCAAAGGAAAGTTTATACTTATTTCACTGTTGCAAGTTTAAGCAGAGTTATAATAATATGTCCGTTCTCTTTGTTTTTTGGTCCAGAAGGTCGGATAAATAAGGATAAGCATCATTATAATGGTTAAGTTGAAACAACCAAAGAAAAGGTGGATTTACTTAGTAGGTGGAGGTCCTAGAAGACATGTGTAAATGCTATAAATTAAAAAATGGAAAGAGAGTCAGTTACCAGTGGAATGTAGAAAAAGGCATTCCTAGCGGGGATGCAATTTCCATAGTGTTCTACATCTTGGAGCTAGGGGGAGAAAATGTTTGCCTTTTTATAGACTTCAACAGTGCCACCTAACGGTGTTTGATGCAGTCAAGTGGTGGTGGTGGGGGGGGTCATCATATTTCTGATTCCTTCATTACGAGCATCATGGCAAAATTAAGTTTTTGTTCTTTTTTATTATTATTATTTTATTTATTGAGTTTATTTCAACCGTTATCTATCCTACATATCCTCATAATATGAAACCTTTGCTCCTTCCTGACAACCTTTTCATTTAGTAAGCTTCTATGAATTTAGGCCTTGCATTGTATTAATAATAGTATAAAAAAATAAGATAGAGAAGAATATTTTTCGATGCTAATTACAATTTGAAAAAGAATGAAATTGTGAAAAAGGAGCTAAAAAAGAAAAGAAAAATTAAAGGAATTTTATTTGACTGACCTTAATTTCTGCAGGAAAATATTGCTTACGAGTTGGATCTTCAAGAACAGTTTTAAATCCGTCTCTGAGGAAACGCTTCACACCATATTTTCCTTTCAATTTCCGAAGGACTTTACTAATAGTGCGAGCATGAATATTTTGTTCATGGATACCAAAAGCTGGCCAGCTGACTGTTGGAAGCAATGAAGCATCAGTATTCTGTAAAAGACAATATATATTACACATTACTACACAATGATACAAAACTTGCTACGTAACTAAAGTACTTGATTTAATTTAAAACAAAAACCATAACATTTAAAAAAAAGTAAATAATCTATATATTTTTTTCTTTCTAATCATTTCACCCCAAGCAAGATAATGAAGTCACTAAGACACTAGGAGTTACTTGGAGAGAAAGAAAATGAGAAAACTTTAGTGAGGAGAAAGGATGAAAGAAGAGGGTGCAGGAAGATAGACGATTGCGATTGATGCTGCATTAAAATTTTCAAAGATTGTAGGCAGCAGGGGAGCAAGAAACGAAACGAGAGTTCCACAAGTGGGAAAGGAAAACATTAGAATAGAACTTATGGTTACCTCTGTTGGTTCCAATCCGGGGTGGAATAACTGCAAAAACACCCCCCTCCCCAAAATTTATAGCCAAAACACACAGATGCATGCTGGGATTTCTTCCTAGCCAATAAGACTTCTGCCTCATCAGCCATATTTCTGTTCCTTCTTGTCTTGAAGTCAGAATGCTGCGATCGCTTGTCTGTATCCCTTTTGTGTGTTATCACCATTCTTAGTTTGTTAAACCTTTTGCCTTATTACTGTTGCTTTGCCTAGTTTTCTCTTGCACACACATATATTTTATATATATATATATAAGTGAATATATAAGTGCAATCGTCAGGCTGACGATTGCACTAGCATGAAACAGACTGTCGCCTCTAAGTGTTGACTTCTATGTTCACTTTTATATTTACACACGCTCTATCTCTGATATTGAGCACTTTATCCGATAAATATAGCACACTTTAAGACTATATTTCTTTATATATATATATATATATATATATATATATATATATATATATCCGATAAATATAGCACACTTTAAGACTATATTTCTTTATATATATATATATATATATATATCCGATAAATATAGCACACTTTAAGACTATATTTCTTTATATATATATATATATATATATATATATCCGATAAATATAGCACACTTTAAGACTATATTTCTTTATATATATATATATATATATATATATCCGATAAATATAGCACACTTTAAGACTATATTTCTTTATATATATATATATATATATATATATATCCGATAAATATAGCACACTTTAAGACTATATTTCTTTATATATATATATATATATCCGATAAATATAGCACACTTTAAGACTATATTTCTTTATATATATATATATATATCCGATAAATATAGCACACTTTAAGACTATATTTCTTTATATATATATATATATATCCGATAAATATAGCACACTTTAAGACTATATTTCTTTATATATATATATATATATTCGATAAATATAGCACACTTTAAGACTATATTTCTTTATATATATATATATATATCCGATAAATATAGCACACTTTAAGACTATATTTCTTTATATATATATATCCGATAAATATAGCACACTTTAAGACTATATTTCTTTATATATATATATCCGATAAATATAGCACACTTTAAGACTATATTTCTTTATATATATATATCCGATAAATATAGCACACTTTAAGACTATATTTCTTTATATATATATATATATATATCCGATAAATATAGCACACTTTAAGACTATATTTCTTTATATATATATATATATATATATATCCGATAAATATAGCACACTTTAAGACTATATTTCTTTATATATATATATATATATATATATCCGATAAATATAGCACACTTTAAGACTATATTTCTTTATATATATATATATATATCCGATAAATATAGCACACTTTAAGACTATATTTCTTTATATATATATATATATATATATATATATATATATATCACTAGCACGAAACAGACTGTCTATATACAGACTATATATATATATATATATATATATATGTATATATATATATATATATATATATCACTAGCATGAAACAGACTGTCTATATACAGACTATATATATATATATATGTATGTATGTATGTATGTGTGTGTGTGTGTATATGGTGGCACTCTTGAGGATTTTCCTTCTGAGTAAGTTATTTTCTTTTTTTATGAGTGTAGCATTTTTAAAATCAAAATTGTGGTTGAATTTATTTCTATGTGTGACTAGTGCATTAGTTGTTTTTATAAGGTCTCCTTTGTGCTCATTTCAAGCGTTTTTTTTAATTTCTGCTTGTTTCTCCAATATATATTGCTGTTAGTGTTTGGGGATCTGATTATATTCATAATGGTTTGGGAAGTGTTTGTGATTATTTTAAGATTATTTAGATGGGATAGATTGTTCTGGATAGTGGACGTGACAGAGTTGGTTGGTAGTATTATGCATCTGTTTTCTTGTAATTTATTATTACGGATTATGTTATTATTTTTGTATAGGTTGTATATTTTGTATGCCTTTCGTCTTGCATTGTGGATGAAATGATATGGTATTGTAAGTTTTTGAATGTGTTTTCTATGTATGTTTCTTCTTTAGGTAAATATTAGGGGCTGCAGATTCTTAATGCTCTCAGACAGAAACTTATAATAATTCCAGATTTTAGAATTTCCAAAACCATTATGAATATAATCAGATCCTCAAACACTAATAGCAACAGTATTTCTGAAACAGGCATTTATAAAATAAATTGCCAAAACTGTTCCTCTCAATATATTGAAGAAACAAGCAGAAATATAAACAAATGCACCCATGAACACAAAAGAGACCTCACAAAAAACAACTAATGCACTAGTCATACATAGAAATAAATTCAACCACAATTTTGATTTTAAAATGCTACACTCATAGAAAAAGAAAATAACTCAGAAGGAAAATCCTCGAGAGTGTCACCATTGAATATTATCCAAATATTAAACTACACCCAGGTTTTTTCCATATATATATATATATATAATACCAATTTGTGACTTGTAGGGATAATTCCAATGAGGATATTAATCCAAAGAGAACTCAATGTAGATAACAGAGCATCATAATAATAATAAATAAAAAAAAAAACTTAAAAGATCCATTTCAGTTATAATTTATTTTGTGAATATTTTTATATATTCATCTCTTCAGACCAAAAGTTCTTAATAAATGGAGACAATTCATCTGGACTGATATCCTAGATTAAAAAGAGGAAGGGAAAGCAAGAGAGAAGAGAAGAAAGGGGGAGAGGAAGAAAGAAAAATAACAGATTTTTGAATATAAAATACCTTTTAAAACAAAAGAGAGAGGGAGTGAGAGAGAGTGAAAGGAAGAAGGAAGAAATAAAAGATGGAATAGAAGTAAAACTAAAATAGAATGATCTGGCCAAGAACTTTTCTTTAAAATGGTGAACAAGATGGATTGTAACAAAAAACATTTTTGAAGATTGTAGATGGTAGGGAAGCAAGAAACAGGAAGAGAATTCCACATCTGAGAAGTGTGAGAAAAGAAACTATTAGAATAGAACTTAGTTACATCTAGCTATTTCATAAACAACCTTTCAATGAGACCTAATTGCCAATCTAGTTGTACATTTAAATTCATTATAACAACTACCATGAAAATATTTATAGAAATACAAAAGTAGCAAAGAAGTCTTAAGGAAAATGGAAACAAAAAAGACACTTATACTCAGAATCAGAAAGAGACAGTTGAAATGTCTAGGTCACATAATGGGGAAAGAGGACTAGGTAAATTTGACACTCACAGGACGTATCAAAGGTAAAAAGGGAGAAGGGACAGCAGGCTACCTAGCTAACAAGCTTACGTGAATACATTACTAAAAGCTGCATGAGATATGAGGTTGTGGAGAACCATGATCACCTACAACCTGAAGGTACATGGCACATAGAAAAGATAGAAGCAACATCATGGGGTTAGCAAAGCAAGTGAAGTTGAGATGCCAGGTACGTATTGATAACATTGCAGACCTTTCTTTGGATTTTGCTGAGAATCTCAAGATATACAGCAAGGACACCAGACCAGATATGATGAATGGTAGATTTATGAATGTGTAAGATGGTGATTTTTTAAGCTTAGCATAGATGTGGAACACGGCCGAAAGCATGGGGCACCTAGTGAAGATCAAACTCACTATTCAGTTGTAAAATATAAATGTGTAAGATGGATTATACCAAGAAAATTTGTCTGGCATGACACAGTGAACCAACCTTCTGTTTTAGCATACCTATGGATAATAATGGATATGTCCCCCTTCACATAAATGCAGTAGTAAATACTGTATGTTGGTCTGCAGTTGGAGATTTGTCTTCAGCTGGTCTGGTTAAACTCTGCCTCTGGGCAGAGAGGACGCCCAGATGGGGTTATGCCGAAGGGCTGAGTCTCGTCCTGGGAAACACCTACCTATGGGGAATTTTTGGCTGAGCCTATAGGCTCAGGAACCCCATATTAAATTTGGCCTTGTGCCACATCTGACTGTGTGGGGTAGCTGGTAGATACTGTCTGCAGTTGGAGATTTACTGTGGAATTCATTTGACTCACTTCTAGTAGTTGACGACTACTTCTACATGTCGCTGGCGAATCTTATATGTGTTGTTCTTGTCTTAAGTATTATCGTTCATTACCAACATTTGTGTGATTATTCTATTCACCTTCCTAGTAGCAGGCCTCACAATTAATTCAATATAATCACTCCACTTCATGTTAATGTAAACCATGTCACCAAAAAGGCACTCTCCTGGAGCCTAGACGCAGCCATGCTGATGGAAGGTAAAAAAAAATAGTCTCTTTATAGTGATTAAAAGTTAGCAGTTCTGTTTTGGAAGTGTTAAAATTAACAAGCCATTTCTTGTCCCAGTTAATAACTGATTGAAGATCATTTTCAAGAGCAGCTGCCAATTTTACTTTATCGAACATATCTGTTGTAACCTAGGGAAGGTTACTGAATTGAATAATTACACGAAGGTTGAGAGACTTTTAGCATAAAACTTATGGTTACATCTATCGATTTCAACTGTAAAATGATGAGACATTGCCTCCAATCAGGTACTGAACTTAAATTCTAGGTACCACAGAGGAAATCTCATCTGAAAAATTACTATGAAAATATTTATAGAAAAAGCTACAGAGAAGTTATATGATGGTAGTGAGAAAGTGTCTGAAGCTGAGATGCCAGGTCAGGTCCAATAACATTGCAGATTCTTCTTTGGATTTTATCAAGAATCATCGCTAAATATATACTATAAGCACCAGTTTTATATCATAGATTATTCCCTGAAGAAAATTCAATAAGCTGGAAATTGAATTTATGTTTTATTCAAATTTTTACCTTTGAATTAGATTCCCGAGGTAGAATGGTCTCAAAAATTGTTCTGTTGCGGTTGTGAGCATCAATGTCAATATAAATAACTGACCAGGCTGCACCTTGGTCACCAAAAACATTCAGACCAGTGATTGATTCAAGTGCAGCCTTTGCAAAACCAACTGAGCTGTGAAAGAAAAAGAAAAAAAACAAAACAATTGAGATAGGAGGAAAGGATAATAAAATAAAATTTAATAGATCTTTTAATTAGTTTAAATTCAGTTACTTGGTTGAAATAGTGTCATTTAAATTAATTTACATCAACCAAATCAGACCCCCTTTAAGGACAGACTATTCCTAGAAAAAAAAAAAACTATGAATTGGGGAGGGGGGGGAGTCTTTGTTTTTTTTCTTTTTCTTTCTTTTTTTTTTACTTTGGCCAATTGAAAAGAAATTTATTATTTTTGTACAATGATTGCACTCACATTTCTAGTTGTTTAACATGACTACAAGTGTTGCTTTAAATAATTCTGGAAAATATTTGTATTTACTCACTCATGATGAAAGGAGAAAAATAAAAGAGGATGCTTTTTAAGGGTTTATATTACCCCCGCTTTTTAGACCATCCTATTATAACTGTGCCTGTCCCTTCCTTCACCAGTCCACACGACCACTACGCCCTGCCAATACCCAAATAATGGACTATACTGTTTTGATTGCATGGAAAGAGAGTAAAAGACACTATTTTAGTGAGAAAATAAAGAAGGGAAGTCAGGAGCGGAGAGAAAGAATCAGATTAAGCTGCTAATAACATATACTACATTTTGATCCGAGCCAAAAGACCAAGAACTCATGATGATCACAATGAAAGCACCATTTTTCAGACACACAGTATTCAACGATGGAAACTAAGTAAGGTATTTACCAAAAATCTAGTTTTTTTTTTATTTTTTTTTTTAAGCTTATCACCCCAAGCAAGGCTGGAAGCCACTAGCACGCAAGGGGTTACAGAAGGTTTGGAGGAAGAGCAGATAGGATTGGTAAAGGAGACGATGTGGAGAAAGATAGTGGATCGATCAAGGCAAGGGGGTTACAGAAGATTTGGAGCGAGAGCAGATAGGAATGAAAGGGGAAAGGATGTGGAGAAGGGAAGTGGATAGATCAAGGCAACTGGAGATGTTGATTGACGTTACATTTAAATAGTTGGAGATTATGTTACCAAGAGGACAGAGCTGCGTGGCAATACAAGACTCAGGGATGGAGGTAAAACACAGGTCAAGGAGAGAGGCCTTACCGTCCCGGTTGTAAGCAAAACGCGTGGGGAAATCAATTATCTGTGTGAGGGATTGAGAAACTGAAAAGTTGAGAGTATGAATGCCTGCGAGGTCGGTAGTAGCATTCTTAAGCCACTTGTTGTGATGGGCGTTACCATAAAAAACAGGCTGAGTGACCAATAAATATATAGAGTGAAATTGTGTTTTATGTTATAGAATAAATTATAATTATTATCTGTTATTGTTGTTGCTCTCAGAACAATAATTTACTAAATAATAAATTTACTAAATAACTTACCTAGCATGAATTTCAGTTGAGCCATTGTTATATTTTGTACCTCTTTCCCACATCCCATAATCTGGAGTTCGGTAAGCTCTTTCTACAGAAAATACTAAGTTTTGTACAAAGTTCACTTCATCAGTGGAGAAAATTACCTGCAAGAGTAAAGAAGAAATGGAAATTGTGACATTTTATAAATGCGTTGTCTTAACAATTATTAAGTTTTACTGCAATCAGTTTTGTTAAATAAGATACAACAAACTGAATATCCAAGATCAGTTTTAGGAGTTGCAAAGTCAAACAAGAAATATTTCTTTTGCAGCCTCCCTAACATGCTCACAGCCCCCAATTTTTTTTTAATCATTTCACTGCAATAAAACCACTAAAATGCAATGGGTAACTGAGAGTGAAAGAATATGGGGAAAAGAAAAACACTATTAAGGAGAGAGAGAAATTAAGAAGAGAGAAGATAAAGATTGTTATAAACAAATAAAGCCACAAAGACTCAAAGGGTTGCTGAGTGTTAGAGAATATGAGAAGGAAAAACCCTATTCAGGAGAGAGAACAATAAAAGAAGAGAAATTAAGAAGAGAGAAGATAAAGATTGTTATAAAGAAATAAAGCCACTAAGATAGAAGAGGTTTGCTGAGTGTTAGATTGGTTTGGTTTGGTTTGTTTTGTTTTACGGCAATATCAACCTCAATGGGCTATTTAATGCCAACAACTTTTATTGCTGGTAATATTTTTTTTTTTTTCAAAAATGTATTGCTGTTAATATTTTTTTTTCCTTCAAAAAACTATTTCTGGTAATATTTTTTCTTCAAAAATGTATCGCTGGTAATTTTTTTTTCAAAAATGTATTGCTAGTAATATTTATAAAAAAAAAAATGTATTCCTGGTATTAATTATTTTTTTCACAGAAACTATTTCTGGTATTAAAACCTATTTTCACACTTTCATAGCGTTTTGACCCAAGTTTGGGGGTTAATTATTTGCCCATAACTGGGATCCTAACAGGTGCTATCACCCCAAGTCAGGGTGGACCTGGGAACACCAGCAATTAAGAGGTGGTTCCACGCTCCTCAAAATCTCCTGACCAGAAGCTTTGGTGTTGGATGTTCTTCATCGTCTTACCCAGGAGGCGGATGTAGTTTATTGTCATACCCAGGACGGCTGAGTGTTAGAGAATATGAGAAAGAAAAATACTATTAAGGAGAGAGAACAATAAAAGAACAGGAATTAAGAAGAGAGCAAGTATGAATGGGTGGGGCATCATGCAGTCAAGCAATTGAATTTATGAATAATGTAAACTTTTACCTGAAGACCTGATGAAATCATCTGTACAAGGAAAATCAAATATAAGCCAATAACATCAATCTGAAAAAAAAAAAAAAAAAATATATATATATATATATATATATATATACTCATATATAACAAAATACCTGCTGGCCAATACAGCATTCAGATAAGAAGAAAATGGTCAACAATTCAGAATTTAAAAGCTTAGGAATAATTATGAATAATTATATGAAAGAAATTTAAGAAAATATCAGGTCACTTTTAGGACATGAAATGTGTGTGGGTTATTTCATCTTGAATCAACCAATAGCCGCAGTTGACGCTCTCAGAAAAATCTGGGAAAATCCACAGATCATTCTTGACTGAATCTATTAATAAATCCCAAATATTAGATCTTTATCTTTTATTAGTTTTAAAATCAGAGCATCTTGAAATTTCACTGCACTTTTACCTTTTGCTAAATAAGGCTTTCAACAAAGTTCTGACATTTCTAGTTCCAAGGATATTGCATTTAAAGATTTCATACTTGATGAAATTAGTTAATCTTTACTGTAGATTCTTCTTCTATGTGCCATGTCCCTTCAGGACACTGACTATCATGGCTCTCCACAGTTTCCTGACATTTCTAGTTCCAAGGATATTGCATTTACAGATTTCATACTTGATGACATTAGTTAATCTTTACTGTAGATTCTTCTTCTATGTGCCATGTCCCTTCAGGACATTGACTATCATGGCTCTCCACAGTTTCCTGACATTTCTATCATAAGTTACTAAAAAGAATTAACTGAAAAACTGAGATATCCAGAGAAGGCATGGCATGTGGAACTAGAACAATCTACCCCCGTAGACTAAACGAAGGGTTCAGTTCAAAATTCCAACATATATCACCGGAAGCATACAATGGTGAAAATATTGTGAATATGGCAATAAAGATGAGAACAAACAATGTAAATAGTGTAAATAGTTACAATACCTCATCTCAGAAATATAGAGAGATATTGAAGGATCTGTACTGATCTGATATACCAAAAATATGGTGAATATAGCAATAAAGATGAAGACAACAGTCCGGATGATGCAAATAGTGTAAATACAGTGTAACCCGGATATAAGAGAGTTGTCGGGACCGGAGAAGAAGTCTCTTTTATCCGGGTTTGGTCTATTTTGTTTTATTAACACAGGCTCTAATTTGGGACCAGATAAAAATCTCTCTTATATCCGGGTTTCTCTTATATCCGGGTTACACTGTAATTACAATACCTCATCTCAGAAATATAGACAGATAAATATTTAGGTTTAGTGATAACAGTCAATACCTTCAGTGATAAGTCAGTATTTTAACTAGCAACTTTTAATATTACAACGTATTTAAAATTGCTAATACCTTGATTGCGTAATTATTTGTAAAATAATTAAAATTTTATGTGATGTATCATTTTCTGTGAAAAGAATTTAAAACTTTTTTGCAGTTAAAAACAGACATCATACAATGGATATTTCCCATTTTTATAGTAGAGCCAAAGAACTTAGGTAATGGAAATTTCCCAGATTTAAGCATGACCCATTTAGAATGGTATTCTTTGTTATTTTTTTTAAAACTCTTACTTTGGAACGAGAATAAAAAGATGTTTATCATAATGTCCCCCCCAAAAAAGTGCCAAAGCACAGGATGTTTTTGTTGCAATTGTCACTTACCTGTAAGTGGCCATATTCATCATCTCTGTAGACTGGATCTCCTGTGACAATGTCAAATACTGTGTGAAGTGCATTTATGGGATTTTGGTCATATTTGAATTTTTCAACCTAAAAAAAATTAAAAAAAAAAAAAAAATAAATAAAAAAAATTGCTTAAGTCAAAGTTGATTTAAAAAATATGTAATAAAAAAAAAGATAAAAAAAAATAAATAAATAAAAAAAAAATTGCTTAAGTCAAAGTTGGTTTAAAAAATATGTAAAAAAAAGATAAAAAATAATAAATAAATAAATTAAAAAAATTGCTTAAGTCAAAGTTGGTTTAAAAAATATGTAAAAAAAAAAGATAAAAAAATAATAAATAAATAAATAAAAAAAATTGCTTCAGTCAAAGTTGGTTTAAAAAATATGTAAAAAAAAAAAATAAATAAATAAAAAAAAATTGTTTAGGTCAAACTCGGTTTAAAAAATATGTAAAAAAAAAAAGATAAAAAAATAATAAATAAATAAATAAAAAAAATTGCTTAAGTCAAACACGGTTTAAAAAATATGTAAAAAAAAAAAAAATCAGAAATAAATACAAGGTTTTAAAAAAAGATTCCTGCGATAGAGTTCAGAGACAGAGTTTTCAATAATTCTACAACACAAATTTTTTTGTTTATTCAGGATAGTGACTTAAAAAGGCCATTCTGTTAGAAAAACTATTAATTCTTTTAATCATTTCACCCCAAGCAAGGCAATAAAGCCACAAAGATGCAAGCAGCGGAAGAGAATATGAGAAAAATAAACAAAACAAAAAACACTATTAAGAAGAGAGAACAATAAATGAACAGGATTTAAAAAGATAGAAGATAACGATAGACATTGCATTTAAATATTTGAAGATCAAAGTTGACTGGTAAGCAAGAAGCCGGAAGAGAGTTCCACAAGCAAGAAGTGTGAGAAAAACTATTGGCATAGAACTTACGGTTACATCTTGCCATTTCAATTGTAAAATGATGAGACTTAGCTGCCAATTTAGTACTGCACTTAAATTCATAAAGTTTAGGTAGCAACGATGAAAGTTTATCAGAACAATTACCATGAAAGTATTTATAGAAAAAGAAAAGAGAAGCAATGTTATAGTGGCTGAGATGCCAGGTCAGGGCCAATAACATTGCAATACCAATCTTTGGATTTTATCAAGAATCTCTGAATATACAGCAGGACACCAGACCAAATGTGAAAATGTAAAAACAGTGTTAGTTGGCAAAATGATGACGGAGTTCCATCGCCTTCCAGAGTTGCTACCAGCAGTGGCAGAATTGCTGGGAGAAGTGTGTGAACTCTCAAGGAGAGTGTAAAACGAAAATATGGCAATAAGAAGACTGTGTTGATTATTTATGGCTAACTTATTTAAATAATGCACTGATTATCGTTTGCATCATATGGTAATAATTGTAAGTAATATGATGCATGAAAATAAGTAACCAAATAATCGTTTTAAGTTCTCTGATTATTGCTGCATAAATTAATTAATAAGAACATTTTTGTGAAAGATTTTTCAAGGTAATTTAACTGAAATGTTTAAAGATAAAGTTGTATAAAATTTTTAGTAAAATTTAACTAATTTGTTTTTATTTACACTATTTACATGCGGACTATTGTCCTCACCGTTGTTGTTGTTATCACAATGCTATGGCCATTTTGCCCTCCGGCTTTAATCAGGCTTATATTCATCGGAGTAACCTACAGGGAATTCCAAACTGAAACCTTTATTTAATCTATGGCATTGTTCCACTGACCATGTCTGGGGATATCTTGTTTAGTTCTTATTTTTAGTACTGCTCAGTTATTGCTCACCCTCTTTCTGCTGAGTCCAAGTATACACTGCCTGGTCCTGGGATTGAACTCACAATTACTAAATTTACACCAAATTTACAAACCAATGCTTTAATCCACCTAAATAAAGGGTTCAGGTTGAAATTGCCTGTAGGTTACCCAGATCAATGTACACCTGATGAAGGCTGGAAGGACACAATGGTTGAAACGTTGTAATAACAACAAAAATGAGGAAAATAGCCTGCATATAAATAGTTTAAATAATGATTTTTCTGCATTCTAGAAATTTGGACAGAAATTAATTTGTTTTTGTTTTTATTTATTTATTATTATTTTTATTTATTTATTTATATTATTTATATTTTATTTATTATTTATTACTTTATTTTATTTATTTATTATTACCTGTACTATAGGGTAGCCATTGAAAAACTAAAGAGTTTGAAAAAGTCATAACTTGTTCATTTTCAATCTTTTCTTTTTTTGGGGGGGGTGTGTGTGTGTGTAGAGCATCCCTTGGAGATTAAGATGGCTATATATCATATCCAGCAATGAATAAAACTCATTGAGTTTTTCTATTCCAATGAAAGATCAATTATTCAAAATCAGAGAAAATAGCAGCAACATATTAATATCAGAATATCTCCTGGTGATAATATGATTTGAAACCTAATCGAGTGGTATGAAAAACTGGATCAGTCAGCAATCTACTGGGAAGAGGTTATAAGCACACTGTGTGCACTGATGCAGTGGTGGAATATGTACGACAGAGTGTCATTTAGGATTCACAAGCTTCTACCCATTGTCGCTCTGCTCAACTAGGCATCACCATAAAATTGCTTCAAAAGATTTTGAAACTGGATTTAAAAATATTTCCAGACAAGATTCAAAATGGTCAAAACTTTATTACCCCAAGATACTCATGTGTTTGTAAAAGTTATTTTTGTTTTATATCATTCAGTCTTTCAAACTTTCATTTCGGTCTTTCATTAAAAACAAACCAAAAATAACCGAATGGATCAAAATGAATATTAATTTTTTAAACATTTTAATAGTACTTTGACTATGTTACTAACAACCATAAATGGTCAAGTACAAAAAAGAAACATTTTGATTTTTAGATGGTTTCAAATCTTTTCAAGACAGTTCTGGGATGATGGTAAAAAAGAAAAGAAAAGTTAGTCTGGAGCCCTGGCCATATGCAAGCAGTGTAAACTGGTTAATGTGACACAATGGAACCATACTTGATTGGTTAGGATGCCAACTAAGTTAAATGGACTGTAAATTATTTTATCTGGGCCTGGAGCAACTGGTGGATTTATGATAACTGTGTCACCAGTAAAATCAAGATGTGAGAGTTTCAAAGCAACACTGATTGTAAATAAGTAGGGCAAAAAACATGTTTGAATAAATAAATAAAAACTTTTGGGATCAAGTGGCACTCAGACGGATTTTAGTGAATTGCAGGGTTTCTACACTAAGGCTGTATTCTAGATGAGACGAGTCATACTTAGAGTAAGCAGAGAGAGGAGATGGTATTATTTTGAACTATTTTTCTCATCTTGGTTGTTATTATAGACACAGCATTTCGACCAAGTACCCTCTGGTCATCATCAGATGTCTATTAATTGGCTGATATGGGACATCTGTTGATTATTGTGATATTTTGTATCTCTGATGTCAGTTATTGTTTGTTCAGATTCTTCTTTGGATTTTGTTAAGAATCTCTAAATAAATAGCAGAAGCACTAGGCGAGATATGACAGCAATGTTCAATGCATAGATGAATGGTAAACTTATAAATATGTAAGATAGAGTCTGACAAGAAAAATTGTCTAGTACAACTAGTTAAGAAACCAAAACTAAAAGCAATGATGGAAAATGGACAGTATCTTTGGGTTCAGCATCACTAAGTTGTTCAATATTTGGTAAAACACCCCATGCATCCTTTAAAATAAAAATAGTAGGCCCATGTGATTTAAACATGACTTTAAAGCATATAGGAAGATATGCACAGCTATATGTAAGTATTTTATTGATTTTGATTCAAATTTTATTGAATAAATGTGAATAATTAAAGAACAGACCTTGTGAGACAAAACAGTTTGATGCATCCAACAGTATAGGATACCTCGCATAGTTTTGACAGCACTTTGTGCAAGTTCTTGAGTACGGCCTTTGTCATCGTCAATGTGTCTAGAAAAGAAAACTTCATACGTTACTGAAAAGCGCAAAAAATTTATATATTGTAATTTATGATTTAAATACAATGTGTGTTAGTACCTTTGTCCCATAAGACATGTTCATTTGCATTCATTTTTTATACATTAAATATAACAATTATTATGGGACAGAAGTTGACTATTATTATTTATATAATACTACTTTTGTCCCATAATAATTGTTCCATTTGCTTACACATTTCATACAATAGATGTACCAAGCATTATGGGACAGAGGTAGTCAATTATTATTTATATAATAGTACTTCTGTCTCATAATAATAATTGTTCCATTTGCTTATACATTTCACGCATTAAGTGTACCAACCATTATGGGACAGAGTCAGTCTACTATTATTTATATAATACTACTTCTGTCCCATAATAATTGTTCCATTTGCTTATACATTTCATGCATTAAGTGTACCAACCATTATGGGACAGAGTCAGTCTACTATTATTTATATAATACTACTTCTGTCCCATAATAATTGTTCCATTTGCTTATACATTTCATGCATTAAGTGTACCAACCAATATGGGACAGGGTTTTTTTTCTTTTACATTTCAACATTTTTATTACTTGTTAGATGTAACAAACACCATTAAAAATAAAATAAAACTGGGCACCTCATTCAAACAAAGGTATCCACTAAAAATAAGATTTGACGTAATATAAATGTGGGGTTAAAAATAAATTATTTATAAATTTTGTTCATGCTTCAGATACAAAATCTGAGCAGTGAGTGTTTGCAGAAAATATGAACAAGTGAATGTGCATTCCTTAAAAGGGTGTGTATAACCTGGCCGGGATGTGATGCTATCTGTGACTGAGTGGTTTAAAACATGGCACACATCAAATGGTTGGTTTCTCTTAGAAAAGGTGGATGCAGATTCTTTAAATTTTCCTGAGTGCACAGGCCGACAGACATAATACATACTATTTCAAAAAACAAAAATGGACGTGTATTTCAAACATGTGCATCTAATAAAGATAACATTTGAAGTAATACCAATATCAGATTAAAAATAAATCCATTCTTTAGTAACACACACATATTTTATTGGTATCTGTTATTTATATAGACACAAATATTTAAGTAAATGCTCTGTTTATAATAAACAGTATTAACAATATTTGCCAGCCTGAATGTCCGAGAAGTTGTTGCAGAAAATAAGTGTCGTATGACAGGAATCGAACCTGTATACTACATGGAAACATCATATAGCCTGATGTGCTATACCATTTAGCTACAGAGGAAGAGTATGAAGACACTGGTGTTGATAAGACAGACAACTGATATCTCTGGCTGCCAAAATAAGCTATTTCCCATATGAGGTAATTTGGGATTTTATTGTTTATTAATTATAATTAATAATTAATAATATTAATATATATATATATATATATATATATATATATATATATATTACAATGAATTATTCATACAAAAAGTAAATTAGTAAAGTTAATTTTGTTAGCAAAGGGATTTTGCCATTTTATATCAATAACTTTACTAATTTACTTTTTGTATGAATAATTCATTGTAATATATATATATATATATATATATAGTCACTTAAATTTAACCATCTTTTCCTAAATTGTGAATAATCTTCCACAAATCTGGCTGCGGCAGATGCACTAAATAAATGTCCAAAATCAAGGTCTAATTGCTGTTTAATTACACAAAGGGTAATTAGACAGCAATTAGTGACAGCAGCCTGTTTCATGATTGAACACAATCTTCATGTCTGAAGTTTTGACCCCAGTGCCCACTTTTATACCATATATTTCTGCATATAAGACACCTTTTAAATCACAAAAATCACCCTTAAGAATTGGGGGGTTGTCTTACAATTCTATAAAAGAAACCTTAAATTCTGAGTGATGTTTGTCAGTAGATTAACCCCGGCCTCTATGCAATAAGCATTAATGTACATGAAAAGATTCACTTTATCAAATAAACAGATAATAAAAGTAATAAAACCAATTCTACCTTATATATTACTGGCATAACTTCATAATAAATTGCCTATTCAAAGAATAATTCATATTATTGAAATCAACTTGTATCCATGCAAGTTCAGCTGAGAAAATGTAAACATCGAGTTATGACTACGTTCGCAGCAATATTTCTCTTTGATTAAACATTTAATAATCACCATGGTGGTGTCATAATTAACACTACCATGGTGATTATTAAATGTTTAATGAAAGAGAAATATTGATGTTTACATTTTCTCAGCTGAGCTTGCAGTAATAACATTTAGGATACAATAGGATTATTTTGTGATTGTCTTTGAAGTATAAGTAAATGGCCATTAGTACACCAGGTTGTTTGTAACTGTTTAGATATAGAAAAAGAATAAGAAGAAAAAGAATCAGTATTTGCAAGAGATGATGTGATGAAATGTAAACAAAACCAATGGTTTCCCTTCTAACGGATGTGTGTAGGAAAAACATGATACAGAGTCAGTGTTGTTATTTTAAATTTCTAAAGACACAGTAAGTAACAACATTTCCAATAAAATCATCTTTATATAATCAATAAGCAGTCGTCTTATACTACAGCTATAGGATAATTTCATGAAAATTTGCTACATTTTTTACCTTGTCTTATAGGTGGAAATATACAGTGTTTATATATGCTCTACTCTTGATATTGAGCACTTTTACACATAAATACAGCCTACCGTAAAGTGATATATATATATATATATATATATATATATATATATATATATATATATATATATATATATATATATAGAGAGAGAGAGAGAGAGAGAGAGAGAGAGAGAGAGAGAGAGAGAGAGAGAGTGCGATGGATAAATTGTCACCATTTTATATTTTTCATTTTGCGCATGCATATTGCTTCTTTTTGTCAACTGCACAGTAGGGTCAGTTGGGTACCGTTTGTGAGAAAAAGAGCACCATGATGCAATTCACTCTGCCAGAAATTTGGAAACAGCATGCTGCACTGCTTGGCATTTGAGCTGGAAGCTCCAATATGAACAATTCAGAGTGTCAATCTGAGGACAGTGCAGAGGATTCGGAAAGATTTGGATGAGTCTAACGGTGATTAAAAAGGTATGACAGCTCAGAAAACTCATTCTGTTCTGATAAGAAAAGAACTCTCAAATTTGTTGGTGAGGGCCTCAACACAGAGCCTACATCAAGTGCCTTGAGGAGGTAGTGCTGCCCTCGGTCAAGAAGTTGGCTGCTGGAAAACCCTATGTCTGGCAAGAGGACTCTGCACCATGCCACACAAGCAAGAGAACCCAATCATTGCTTTCAGACAATTTCTGCGACCACATCACCCATTACATCTGGCCACGTAACTCCCCAGAAAGCAAACCCTTTGATGATTATGTGTTGGGCACAGTTGAGAGAGAGACCAACAAAATTCCTTGTAACACCAAAGACGAATGGAAGACAAGGATTATGGCAACATTCACCAACTTAAAGAGACTGTCCAGAAGAGTTGCAGGAGATTCCAAAGTTATCTGGCAGGCACAGTCAAAGCCAATGGTGATTTTATTGAATAAATTTAATATTTCAAGATATTTTTGTGTAATTTTGGTAAATATATCCGTTAAAATGAGATAATGAGATGTTAGTGTTATTTTCATTTTTGTGTAATTTAGATGACAATCTATCCATCGCACCATATATATATATATATATATAACAGAAAGATACAAACTTTATTTCCTATCTTTTTCTTACATTGATGTAGCTTTTATGATGGCTTTATCAAAATTGGTAATGAAAGAAAGGAACTCCAACAAAGTTACAATTTTCATTGGCTTTTCATTAAGAGCTTGTTTGTGACGTAGCTTCTCTTTTCAACTTTTCTATATATTTTTTTCTCATCTTAATCTATATAATAAATGTGAATGTCAGTGTGTCACACTTTTTCAACTTTACTCCTAGAGGGTGTAGCCCAAAATATCATACCATTTTGGAATCAGGCCGACTCTGTGAGCAAATTAAAAATATTCTGGGACAGATTTGGACCTGCAATCCTGAAATTTTGAATTTCCAAGTTTTCATTATGGCAATTATTATTATTATTTTTTTTTTTACATAATTTTTTTTGTACAATAACAATTTTTATAACTTGGAAATAATCAAAATTAATTGCAAAATCCAGCAAAAGTCAACCATGGAATAAAAATAATTGTTTGTACAGAAAGTAAGGACCTACATACATCACGTTGCCTTTAAGTGGTGATAGAAGAATTATTGTTGTACTTTTTTAAAAGGTAAGCTTAAATATTAATGCAATACTTAAATGCAACAATTTTGAGTTCTGTAATTTATTGTTGCCTATTGCATCTCCTCCTCCCTACCTATTGTGATGAAGGTCCAATCAAGAACTCTCTGCATCGTTTTTGAATTCAGAGTTGTCTTTTCTCCTTGACTGGTTGTATGTATATTCGTTATTAATATATAATTTATAGCTCTGCTATATTACAGCGAGCACTATTTCATTAACACCAGCACTCAACATGTGATATTATACATACATATATATTATTATGGGCACATGGCTGAGAATGTTCACTTTCTGGCCATTAGCTCTGGCTTTCACCAGTGTTTTGTTAAAGAGATGACTTTTTGATAATATTGGTCTGGGGAGGTGATACCAGCATGTGGCACCTTTGGAAAGTGCCTGGGATCCATACCACAGGTTGATCCGAGCCTTGGGAATTAAATTGGGTCGGCGGAACTGTTCAGAAGCCATCAATGGTTGCACAAATATACAAGTCATTGTGGCTGGGGCTTTGTTCACTTGTTCAAGAAATTGATTATGGCAGATTATAAATTCTCTTCCAGAAACTGCAACAAATGACCGCTCAGTATAGTTGCAGTATAATCCACATGCGGATTCTGTGAAATGGAAAGGCATCTGTAATAGGGTTTAGTTAACCCCGCACTGGCAGATGGGGGTGCTTGGGAAACAAGTAGTAGCTGGCCATTATATATAATGTAACACCACAAAATGTGTATGCCAATAAAGAATATTTCATTGGAAAATGAATTGTTTTGTTGGTGTTACTAATTAATTATAAGGATGGGCTTTTTTCCAAATTATATTTGAAAATTATCTGATAAACAAAGTATGCCATTTAAAGTGTGTGTGTGTGTGTGTGTGTGTACATTTCCACATTGTATATTTATTAAAAATACGAAAAAAAATTAGAAAGTATTACCTACAAAATACAAAGTATTACCTACAAAACACAAAAAAATAAGTCTGTCTATATTTCTAATGTAAATACTGTACAAAAAAATAAATTAAAAAAAAAAAGACTGAAAAACGTAAGAAAAGAGAAAATATTTTGCTGAAAGTAAACATCTTGCAGTTTTTAAATAAATGAATATTCTGCAAACTGTCAGAACTTTCTTTCCAAGCAGATACAACGAAATGAGAAAGTTTTACCTATAAGCTTGAGAGAGACTCCAGGTAGCCGCAGCACAATAAATACTGTCTCTTACATTTGCATGTTTACAAATTTTGTCAGGGTCAAATGTACCGCATTCTGGATACAATCCAAGTGAAAGACTCTGGTACTGTAAGATTTGGTGTTTGACTATAAAAACAAAAAAAAATAAATATTACTTAATACTAATACACAGACAAAAAAAATTATCTATGTCCATCATTTTATTGATGGCCACGGATAAACTAGCTAGGAAATATTTTAGCTGATGTAAAAACTTACCAGCATTTTTGTTTTGCTAAAATCTTTTGATGTAGGGATAAATTTGGTTTATTTCTTTCTTTTGTTTGCTTTCTGTAGATATTTTGACATTTAATGATTTAAAAAGCATAGTTCTTTCTTACATAAAATAGAGTAAATTTTACCGACAAAACTCCGACGCAATTCCAAATTTACTTAAAAATGGCTGCCATTTTTTACTGCACCAATCAAGTTAGCTTTCTTTGGATATTTTTACTTTTAACTCTAGATTTCAATTATTATATACGTGGAGTCTCGACTCAATTCTTGAAAAATCTGAATATATGTTGTTAAATGAAATTCATGATCACAATCACAAGTCCCATAATCCATTAGTGTTGTAAGGGTATCGCATGTACTGTAGCCATAGCAGCAGTAGTGTGGCTTGGGCAAGATAACCTGACAGGGCACAAACGTTTCCAGGCTGGTTTGAATTCAAAGTTTTCATTCTCCTACATTGGTTGCTAACCAACGTTATAGAGCCCAGTCTGTCCTGCTATTTACCTATAGCTGAGGGTAGAAGAGATGTGTAAGTGAACTTAGCTCTCTCATTTCTCATTCTGCTCAGTTATTGCTCACCTCGAGTCCAAGTACACACTGAAGTGGGATGAGAACAATCTATCCCTGTAGATTAAATAAAGGGTTCAGAACAGAATTCTCTGTAGGTTACCTGGATAGAGATACATCTAATGAAGACTGGAATGCATAATGTTTCAGGTGTTGTGATAACAAGAAAGATGAGGACAATAGTCAGCATGCAAATAATGTAATGATACAGCCTCATCCCATAAATTCAGGCAGAAGCTGATTAGGTGATAATAACAACAAAGATAGGCATGTAAATAATGTAATGATAACTCCTCAACCCGGAAATTCAGGCAGAAACTAAAACTCTTAATTACTGCAAACCCTTGTTGTTTGCCAAGAGCAAAGCATTATCAATGTGTCATGTGTAACATGTGCAGCAATTCTCCAAAATGACCATCATGTCACTTGAAGGCCTAGAATAGAACCTCTCCCAAACAGCTGTAATTGAGCAAAAGTAGCACATATACATTTCACAGGTATGGCACCTAATTGCCTTTGACTCTTTCCTTTTTTGCAGTTTGCATTACCCTGTAAACTCAAACACAGACAATGTACTGATATGCATGTCATTAGGTTACAAAATGAAAATTTGTCAGACTACTATCTACTAACATGTGTATACAATACCCAGGTCAAATATAATATCCATTTCATTTTTAACCATTTCACACCAAGCAAAGCAATAAAGCTACTAAGATGCAAGGGGTTACTGAGTTTGAAAGAATCTGTGAAAAAGATTATTAAGGAGTGAAAACAATAAAAGGGCAGGGATTAAGAAGACAGAAGATAATGATTGAGGTTTCATTTAAATTTTAAAAGATCAAAGTTGACCGGAAAGCAAGAAGCCAGAAGAGAGATCCTGGAGAGAAAATATTTTGGAATGACAGTGAAACAACTTTCCATGCAGCGGATCTAGCAAGGAAATTTGCAAATTTTAAAAAGGAAAAATATAAATAATTCTAAATATAAATCTACTTAAAAAATGGTGAACCTTCCGTAGTATTTTAACCAAAGTGTATGGAGTGGGTTATTTGAAGTCTGGATGATATTCCTGCAGCAATTTCCTAAACCAGGTGAGTTAGTTTGACAGGAAAGCTGGAAGCAGTGACCTAGTTTAGACAGAAATTCAGTGCTGCTGTAAGCAGGTTCATTAACACCAATCAACTAAGTAAGTTAGGTCATGATAGTGATGCCGGAAATAAACATGTTGTAAGCAGGTCCATTAACGCAGATCAACCAAGTGATTTAGATCAAGATAGTGATGCCGGAAATAGGAACCATGGTGTAGCTGGAAGTAGCAAAAGGCTAGGAATGCCGGAAGATAAGCGTCCGTGGCCAACAAAAAAAAAAGAAAAGAAAAAAGGAATATAACTCAATGAATAACCCGTCTAAGCACCCTGGTCACAATTGCATCTCTCCTCCTCATCCTCAGTTATATTTAAGGGTTTGTAATTTATCAAACTTTTAAAAAAATAATTTATGAATAACTAATAAGTAATGGAAATGTAGGTTGGTGCTGATCATAATGCATATTAAATACAGATAAAAAATGATTTCAAAATTTAAAATAGCATTTTTTTTTTGTTAATTAATTGAATTATGTCATATTCTAACTCAGTAAATCACATTTAAATGCTGGTTAAAAAAATGAAAAAAAATATGGACACAAAGACTTTAACATCACACTAAAACAAAAAAAAAAAAAAAAAAAAAATGTTTCAAATCAGTTTGAAAATAGAATTTAAAACGTCAAAAATTTTAATTAAATAATTTCTTAATAATTTGGATTTCAAAATAAAGTAAAGCAGTTTCTGTATTCATAATTTTATTACACCAGTGGAAAATAAAAAAAAGAATTTTAAAAAGCTGCTTAATTTGCAGTATAAGCACCAAAAGCCACTGGTACTAAGGTTGACATAATATTTAGCAGTAGGTTTTTTTTAGTGCCTTTTTCAGTTGAAAACACATTAATATGGAAATTCTTGCAAAAATCAAATAATTGTTGGATTTTAATGAAACTTTCAGAACTTAATGAATTCATTTATTTTAGAAATGTTTGTGTTTTAGAAAGTCATGGTACAAATATTTTTTTTTGTTTTTACATGTTACCCCCCATCACTTAATTTTATGAAAACTTGAAAATTCAAAACTGAGAGTCTCTGTAATTTTTTAAGACTTTTTTTGAAGAATATAAATCATTGATTCTTTTTGTAAAGAATTATATGAAAATACCCAAACTTTACCTCTGAATTGTAAAATACAAAACTCAATAAAACTAAGACATTATTTAATTAAAAAAGCTTTTAATGGGTTTTATGAATAATATATATTAAGGATGTTTCTGTCTGAAGCCAAAAATTTTTTCGATGAAAAATGAATTTTTACAAGAATTGTTTTCTTTTTTTTTTTCAATTTTAAATGAAAAATGTGAAAAACTCGGTAAATGTTTTAAATTAAGTTTGAAACTGAGTGACTCTGGAAATGCTCTTATTAAAAAGGTCTATTTTTACAGATCATAAATAAGAAAGTTTATTACAATCTGTTACATGAAACTATTTTTAAAATAATTTTTTATTATGTCAAAGGATGTGTTAAAAATCATCTCTGACAAAACTATGGAAGCACATTTCTGAAAAAAAAAAGTCTTGTGTGCTAAAGTTATTTTCCCTGATTGCAAGGAATCATTCATTATTATTATACTTTTGTCCTGTTAGCACGTGTCAAATTCACCGAGTGACCATTAACATTGCATTTTCAAAATTTTTCTTAATGAAATAAAATCTCATTCATAAATCTGTTTCATTTATGAAATGAAATAGTATTTAATTTTTTATATTATCTCAGGACAAAATTTCATAATATAAAGTAAAGACAATATAAAACTAAACTTAAATAAAAAAATCCCATAAAATTTTATAATAGGTATACGTAACAATTATGTTACTCTTTTTTTGTGTTATAAAATTTGAATTCTAAATGTATTTTTTCATAGTTTAAATGTTATTTTTATTTCAGAAAAAATACTCAAAAAATACTTTGGTCTTTCCTCTTAATAATGACATAAACATTTAGACAATAAAATTTTTTTAAATAAAGTTTGGAGCTTTTTTTTTTTTCGTCTGGGTATGCTCATTTTTGGACATTCCTACTTTATTGTCCTTAATAAGTCTGCTTATAGCTAATGAAATAGAATCTCACCCTAAAATGTAATTTATGAAGCTTTAATTAAATTCAAGAAATTTTCACGACACATAAAAACATCGTTGAAAAAAACGAAAAAATTCTTTTTTTTATTTTTCAGGCACGTAATTTTTATTTTATTTTAATTGTCGGATTTTACATTATTACGCGCATTCATTTCAAACTTCGCGCATGGCGCATTAATCAAGACAAATAACAAAACTTCCGCGCCGCATAACTACTCGAGGAAAACGTATGTAAACAAAGTCAGTAATGGCGGACGTTCTGTGTACGCGACGAGAAAGAAGTCGAACTTATATTGTCCATAACTTCTAAACGGTAATCGAGCGCAACGTTTTAATGTTTTTTTCGGAATAACCAGGCAATTTTACACCAGAATGGTACATTCTCAATACCAAGAGCTTTTGGTTTTTATACTCCAAATTAATATAAAATATAAATATACTATGTTAGAATCACTAATTTAATAAATTAATTAACTAACAGGTGGTTGGTGATGTTCTTTCCAGCAAAATTTAAAATCAAATTACTTATGAATTGAAAAGGAGTGAAGATCAAAAGTAGATAGATCCGATCAGGTTTTTTATTTATTTATTTTTGTGCTTGCGATACAAATTCTGAGACTTCACAAATGTTGAATTAAAAACTTCAGTTTTTTTACTGAAAAAAAAATTCGGATTGCATTTAGAAAGTTATTTTTCGTTTTATTTCGAATACATAATTCATAAGACACATTTAAAGTTACATCCAAAAGGAAGATACAGTGCTTGGCATGTAAAACAACAAAAAAAAAAAAACAACGTTTGAAACGCTAAAATAGACTATAGCTAAAAAATAATGTACGTAGGATAAAAAAGGTAAATCAGTGTTTGGCATTCGTAATTAATTTTAAACACTGAACTTAACAATAGTCTTTATTTAAACAAAGGTTAAGCAAAAAGAGTAAAAATAAAATAAAAAACAACATTAATTTCAGAGTCGTCGTAATTTAGCGTGTTTTTTCGATTTAAAAACATGACCGACTGAAGACACGACAGCTAATTCAATACAGAACATTTTAAATAAAACATTGGCGCTAAATAATCCTTCTGATCGCATTGGAGCCAATGCACTCATTTATTTATAAATTCTGCGATACCCAAAGTAACAATAAAAGGTAAAGACAACTTTTTTGTCATACACGCCATGCCAAAAGTTATTTGTTGTTAAATGTCAATTAATGTCCACAGCCACTCAATATTTCGTCAATAAGTTATGGTTCTATTTCTATTATAGGAAAATAATGAATAACTATATAACAGACTGTGGCATAAACAATTATTAATTTATTTTTTACACTTGTGAACATTTTATATTAACGGATCATAACAAAATTTCCTTCACCTAGTAAGTATTTTTTGAGGTCATGACACTAAAAAGGTCAAGGTAAAACAAGTGCCAGTTCTTATAACGTGCAAGATTCTTGTCAAGATGTTAGCAAATTTGGAAATAAAATAAAAATGGAAAAAAAAATTGAAAACGAAAGAAAAGGAATGTAACTTACGCCTGAAATAGAATTTATTAAGTTTTTCTACCGTAGCCTCGTAGTTGGAGAGTCGAGTGTCAGCCATTTCTAGAGATATCTTAAATTTTGAGTACTTTGTTGCCGACTGTCGTAATTTCTATTTTCATGCGTTTTTTTAAAATTCTTAACTTAATATTTATACATTTAATTAATAAATTTGTATAAACCATAGAGAAAAATCATAATCTTCAAGTATTTGCTTAATTAAAATATTACGACATTGGAATATTCTGTTTATATTTTGGCAGACCTATTTATGGCAAGTCTATTTTAAAAATCACATGAAATATGGTAATAAATGGGCATTCTTTTTAGACTACGGGTGGCTAAACATGCCCAAATATATGTATCATTTTTAAAGAAATAAAATGCTGAAATTTACTTAGATATATTATATTTTTTATTGATATTTAAAATGGGTTTAAGAGAATACAGAAGATATAACTGTAACAATTTCTCTTTAATAAAAATTAGAAATTTCTCTGAATAGTATTAATTTAAAGGAGAATCCGTATTTCTAAAAAATGTTGATATTTATATTTAATTGCGGTGAATTTTTTTTTATAAAGTTATTATTTTATAATATAAACAAAGATAAATTTAAAATTAAAAAGTAAACAAATTGGATATTTATGAAAACCGAGTATTGTTTTATTCGTATGTCACTTTTGTGCATCCGTCGTATAGAAACGCCCTGTAAGTTAAGGATGTGTCATTGTGTTTGATTGGCAATGGTGTAACATTGGTTTGGAGAGTTTTTACGTTACTTACAATTAGTTGTTCGTATTTATTATTTTAGAATAATCTATGAGAAGCTATCAAGTATGAAAATCTTAATGTTACTCGCAATTTTATTTGGTGTGAGTAAATCTCATGCCGATTTTACAGATATTACGTCTATGGTTTTGGGTAGCGATGATTTTGGAGCCATCGCAGCATTTGGAGATTTTAATGCTGACAAACATGTTGATATATTTGTTATTACAAACAGAGGTAAGTATCGTATATTTATAGTTTGTTTTAATCTCTGAGATTGTTATTCTTTTAATATTAGCCTATTTTTGAATACAATATGCAATGAAAAAGTAATGTCGGAACGTTTTTTTCCGTTTTCGTTTTTTTATTTCTAGTATAAAACGAAAATTATGACGAATTTACTTTCTAAAAATAATTTTTTTTTATTTTATTTTTTTTTGTCAAGAAAGAAGAAAAAAATGAAGATTTATGTTAAAAATGGTAGTTTTAAAAGCTAAAAAAAATATTTGTTTTGTTTTCAAAATTGCTTGAGAATTTGTTTGAAATAATAAAAAAAAATTAACTTTAACATTTTTTTCCCCAATTTTCTAGACTGTTTCAAAAATCATTTTAAAGGAAAAAAACCCCTTAAAAGTTAAAAGCATATTATATTATTATAAAATAAAAACTTTGATTTGAACTTTGAAGTGAAATCATTTGCCCAAGAGACTGATTTCCTTATTGTTTTCCCCCACTTTTTGAATGTCATTTTATTACCCCTCACCCCAAAATAAGCAAAAAAAAAAAAAAAAATTGTCAATGAATTTCATCTTATAAACCCCAAACCTAAACTTAAATTATAAATAATTATTACTCACTTTAAAAATAAATAATATCGTCACCTAACATTCAAAACAAATTTCGCATTCCTAATACTGAATTATGTCCCTTGGATATCTTCATAAACTTTTCTTATATGACTAAAAAGCCATGATGTTCTTTACTTATTTTTTTTTAACATTCCACCCTAAACAACCCAATAAAGCCACCAAGACGCAGGGGGGGGGGCGTTACCGAATGTGGCAGAATATAAGGAAAAAAAGATTATTAAGCAGAGAGAATAATAAAAGAACAGGAATTAAGAAGACAGAAGATAAGGACTGACATTACATTTGTGTAAATTTTTGAAAATCAAAGTTTACTGAGAAGCAAGAATCCCGAAAAGAATTCCACGAGCAAGAAATGTGCTAGGAAAAACTGTTAGCATAGAACATATGGTTAATGGTAAAATGATGAGACCTTGACATCAATCTAGTACTGTGCTTGAAATCCATATAGTCTAGGTACCATAGAGGAAAAAAAATGTTAAGTTACTCATACTGTAAACTGTAACTGCTTAGCTGACCTTAGTTATTGTTTCTGGGGGAGAAAGCACCCTGATCATCAATTTGAACAAAGCCAGTACTCTGAAAGCCTCAATCTTGATGACTTGTAACTTCATGTTAGCACAACTATGCTGCCAAATAGTTTTTGCCCCCCTAATTTCACTCAGAAGGCATGGTCTCATTTTTCATACACTTCTCAATGGTGTTGCATGCTGGGATTGTCTCCCTGGGCTGATATTATGAAGCAGTCATCTTGACAAATTGATCATAGTGAGATTTTGAACTTGGGTCTCATGGTTTGAATGCTAATATTTTAACAACTTGGCTACATGTCCCTCATCCTAACTTGGTAAACCAATTCTTAATTTTTGACCCAATACCAAAACTTGATAAGTATCTCCTTGCTTTTAACATGTCCAGACTTGTTATTTAGTCATATATTATTTTTAATTTTGGTGTCAAACTACTTTTATAGAATAAAAATAATTCCAAGTAAATGGACCTGGCAAAGAGCAAGTATTAGTGTAATTTTCTTAATTGGGAAAATTTTTTTTTTTGCTAAATAAATTATTATAAATTATAATTTTTAAAAATTCTTTTACTTTTTTTAATCTTAACTTTCATTTTTAAAATGACATCAACAAATATGTCACTATATTCTTTTTGGAGATGACATGTTTCTAAAAATACTTTCAAATATAATTGCCTAATTTTTTTCCTGTCTCTGTGTTTTCTAGCTTTTTACTTTCCTGTCAACTATGATTTGAAAAAATTTAAATGCTACATCAATCATCTTCTTGTATCCTGTTATTTTTATTGTCTTTTCTCCTCAGTAATGTTTTCTCAGTTTCCTTCAATAATCCAAAATATGCTTTAAATAATCCACAAAGTGTTGATATGCCATAAAAAAAAATCTATCAGTTTCCTCCACTTTGAGTAACCCCTTGCATCTTAGTAATTTCATTGCCATGTTTTGGGTAGAATGATTAAATGTTTCAGGTTTTGGTTGGAGTCCACAAGACATGGCTGGGAATTTTTGTTTCTCGAGTAGAGGTCTGTCAAAAAAACAGCTCTGAGCTTCCAGTCTAAGTGTGTACATTGTTAAAACTGTAACTTTTGTAAATGTAAAAAAAGATGTTTAATAATTGTACAAAGAGCCTTTCAATTGGAAAGAATGGCAGCTTATTTAAGATCTCTGTTTAAATTCACTGTTTTCAGGAACAAAAGATCACTGTCGAAATAAAATGAAAAGAAAAAAAATGAAATAATGGATTGAATTTCTAATTTCTCTTTTACATGCCCGTATCTTAGTTTGTGCATGTAGTATCCAAATTTGAATGAAAATTTGTGTTTCAGCTCAAACTATTCCAGATTCTTATGACAATAATTTTAGATATTTAATATCAAACAATTTAAAAAATTTCTAAAACAAAATGATGTGTGGGTTGAGGTCGTGTAACAATTCTAAATGCAATTAGATTTGCTGAGTTCAAACTCCAGCCTAGTCTGTCACATTTACTTCTGCACTGATGCCCTTTGATAGAAGAAAGAATCTATTTATTCTCTTCCCAGCTATAGATTAAATCGCAGAGTAGACTGACCTCTCTAGCCTTGGCAAGCAACTGCTTCTAAAGAAAGAAAATTCTGAATTCCAAACTGTGGAGAATGTAACAAGAAGTCACTCCACTATCTTTACCAAGAAGGCATGAAAATGTACAGATATTAAGAAAAAAAGAAGCTGTGGAGAGCTATAATTGCCATGTTCTGAATGGATATAGAATAAAAAAAAATGTAAATGCAATCTAACCTCTACTCTTAATTTGTTGTCAGTGTCTATTTATATATTTGTAGTTTCTGAAAAAATATCCTATGCAGGTTTGTAAAATATTTGTAATAATTTTAAGTATGGTATATTTGCTATGCAGAAGTGCAATGAATAGTGGCTCAGAATGAGAAATTGGAGAGCTAGGTTCAAATTCCAGTTGAGTTTGTTACATTTACTTATGTGCAAATAACCTTGGGAAAGGTATGAATCCATCTTGATCCCCCAGCTATGAGAGGAGAGACTAGGTCCTATAGCCTTGTTTGGCAACCAGCTATAGTTGCAGTAAATGAGGTGCCACTGTAACCTACTGAGCATAGCAACCCTTTATCATTGACATGCCTATCAACACACCTATCACTTGTCAACTCACACACCACACTCTTCTGGCTCCAAGCCCTGTCTCTCTTTTCTCTTTTTCCTCTTTGCCACGAGTCGCTAGCTCCTCTAAGTAATACCAACCTTACGGTCATTTGGCTTTCTTTTCCCTCCTTGGTTGGGGCCAGTGTGTTGTTTTGATAGGGTTAATTTGGATTTCCTAAAATCTTACAATATTGGGATTGACAGTGAAGTCTGGTGTGAACCCCTTATATACGTTGTGTACCATAGACAAGATTGCATAATTTCTATTGAAGGTTGCATAAGTCCTGTGGTAAACTTCCATCACTTTTGCCAGGGCACATGTCACAATTTAGGCTAGATAAAGAACTACCTCAAGGTATATACAACACTATTAGTTTATTGAATAAGCAAAAAGTAGTTGTGTAAAATGTCTCTATTAGCTACTGCAAATAAAAATATTCTACTGCAGGAGTGGTGATTTGGAGATTCTGATGGCAACCATTAAATTCTTCAGTTATATGTGTGTCTGCATTTTCACACTGATGTGCTCTTTAGTGACAACTGTCTTACAGGCAATTCCTGGTTGTCCTAAGCCACTGAAATGAGGCTGTGCTCTTCAGGTCTGACGTCTGCTCCATGCTCTTTCGGAAATATGACCAAGCAAGAGTGTACTGGACCTTTCATTCCTATCTGCTCTCGCTCCAAATCTTCTGTAACCCCCTTGCCTTGATCAATCCACTGTCTTTCTCTTTCTCCACATCCTCTCCTTTACCACTCCTATCTGCTCTTCCTCCAACCCTTCTATAACCCCTTGCGTGATAGTGGCCTCCAGCCTTGCTTGGGGTGATACGCTTAAAAAAAAATATATATATATAGAGAGAGAGAGAGAAAAATCTTTTCTGATAACAAAGATTGATGATTTCCTTTACCTAGATAGGTGACAGAAAATGACAATTCACAATGCCCAATTTCGTTATCTCTGTATTTCCATCAAATGATAATCTGGCTTGTCTCACCCATGCCAGAAATCCAAAATAATAACAGATAAAAATCTCAGACAAATTTAGAAGAAAAACAGTATGTTCTAATTTTAGGCAATTCTTGCTAATTAGTCATATGGTATTTCCCTTCTATATTCAAAGTCTTCCTAATCTTTCTGTAAAGATGAATTTTTTTCTTGGATGGTCAGTACAACACATTCTACGTAAACTAGATTTTCCCTGGTTCTTTGTCCAGAATAAATTAGATCATTATTTTCTGTGACCACACATATTCTCTACTGATAAGCATATTGTAAACAACATCTGTTTTCTAGTTTCTCAGGATCCAAGCAATTTGAACAATACATTAACCGTCTCTTTCTTATTGACAGGAAGTGGATAGGGTTGGGAATCTTGGTTTTGCTCAACTTAAATCTGGGTTCAGTTCTTGGAACTGTTCTTAATTTCATTTTATTATTTTAAAACATAAATTTTAATCCATTTCATTTTTAATCTTCTTCTCAAATATTCAATTCTCTCTCCTGAGAATTTCAGCAATTATCATCCAATTAGTAAAATCTTTCCAAACTACCATCCTGTAATTTCATGCATTTAAAACTTTAAAAAGAGCCAATGCCCTGTTATATCCCCTCTGACTGGTTATGGGTCTTGTGAGTGTGATATTTTGCTATACCCACAAAATAGTAAATTATCTTTGAATGAGAACATTTTCCACTTGTTGCAAGAAATATTATCTTTTGTCATCCTAGTTTAACACTTGAGGATTTTACATTTTAAGTTTTAAATATGTGAAAAGTTTCCACTCATCATCAGGTCTTTTCTCACTCCTAAAGGAAAAAGTCCTTTCCTTTCCACATTCTCTGTCACAAGTATTTATTTTTCTTGGCAATGCTCAACCATGTTGGATTTATATGACATATTGGTTCAGTCAGCCCTGTCTTTTGATGTTCATTTAATAACTAAGGGTCCATCTGTTGCCTCAGCAATAAGTTCAGTGTTTGGCTTATCTCTGTCTGGTGTACTAGATGGATTGATTTATTTCAGAGACTATGTGTTAGATACCTCTTTTTATGCTAATGTTCACCCTGTACAAAACCCAAGAGCCACTCGAGCTAGAGAATTGAGGTGTGGGTTGAGCTTAAGTCTCAATCAGCTCTCAAGGCATGAGTCCCCCTGAGAGAACACCCATTTGTTGTGACTGGTGAAAAATCACAGTCCACTAGTTGATGATGGAACATCACTAGTCTTATCCAACTGTTGTATTTTCTTCCTTGTAAAAGTTACAATAGAATATGGAGGACAAATAACATTAAAGAATTTGTTTTTTGTTCTTTACATCTTTTTCTAATTTCATAGATATACAATTTGTTTTTTGGGTCCTTTCTCAAACCTATGGGCAAATATATTTGTCTCACAGAAAGATAGAAACTTTATTTCCTATCTTTTTCTTACATTGATGTAGCTTTTATGATGGCTTTATCAAAATTGGTAATGAAAGAAAGGAACTCCAACCAAGTTACAATTTTCATTGGCTTTTCATTAAGAGCTTGTTTGTGACGTAGCTTCTCTTTTCAACTTTTCTATATATTTTTTCCTCATCTTAATCTATATAATAAATGTGAATGTCAGTTTGTCACACTTTTTCAACTTTACTCCTAGAGGCTGTAGCCCAAAATATTATACCATTTTGGAATCAGGCCGACTCCGTGAGCAAATTAAAAATATTCTGGGCTGGATTTGGACCCACAATCCCAAAATTTTGAATTTTCCAAGTTTTAATCAATTGATTTTTTTTTTTTTTGTACGATAACAATATTTATAATTTGGAAATAAATTTGGAAATAATCAAAATTAATTGCAAAATTCAGCAAAAGTCACTCGTGGAATAAAAATAATTGCTTGTACAGAAAGTAAGGACCTACATACATCACTTTGTTTTTAAATTAAGTGGTGATAGAAGAATTATCGTTGTACTTTTAAAAGGTAAGCTTAAATATTAATTCAATATTTAAATGCAGTAATTTTGAGTTCTTCTGTAGTTTATTGTTGCCTATCGTATCTACTCCTTCCAACCTATTGTGATGAAGGCCCAGTCAAGAGTTCTCTGCATGATTTTTGAATTTAGAGGTGTCTTTCTCCTTGACTGGTTGCCAACCAAGGCTGAAGAGTCCTGTTTGCTCTACTATTTAACCCGTATTTGAAAGGTTGGGGAGAAATGGATTCATACCTTTCCTAAGCATATTTTTGTGTAAGTGAATGTAATGAACTCAACTGGAATTTGAACTCTGCTCTTTAATTTCACATTCTGAGCTACTATTACACCACCTGCACATCCACAAAAATTTGTGAAAGGAAAAAAATAGCTTAAAGAATAAAAAATGCATAATATTATATTTTTAAGAATTGAAGTTTAATTTCACAAAAGTTTTTGTATCAATATTTTTATGTCAGTGATCAGTTTGTTTTCTAAAAATATAGAAACATACTGAAAGGACATGTGATCTTATGCCTTTCTAGAACTGCACTGATAATAATTGATTTCAGTGCCATGGGAGAGTAGACTGTCTGGCAATGGGAGAGTAGACAGTCTGGCCAGGGTCCTTATGCATGAGTCCACAAATATTTTCCTCATTTTTCTGGCATTTTTCTAGTGATTGATCATACTAAACATTTATTGCTTTAAATCATGACTTCTTAACTTGGGGTCCATGGATGGGTTTCATGGGGGTTTGTAAGGATCAGATATAAGTTAAGATTTATATTTGTTGTACAGCCCTTGTCTCAATCAACAGTTTTCCATTGAAAAAAAATAAAATGCACACGATCACTACTTACAATGCCAACCGCTAGGCATTGTCTCTTGACTTGTTGTTCGGTGCATGTTTACCATTTAAATGTGTTGTCATCATTCTCTGCACAACCGCCATATTTTGCCACTCTATAAGATTTTCCATGGTTTATCATGGCTTCATTATCTTCTCATATACTCGTGAGGATTAATTGGCCACAATTTCTTTCAAGTCTTGTTGGCTGAAAAGTGATGTGTGTGCAGGGTGGAGAAATGCATGTGAAAGACCAATCAAACTTTGAGTATCTATGAAGGGCTACTTATAGGGGTCCTTAACTCAAAAAAGTTCAAGAATCACTGCCTTAAACAAACACTTGACAATCTTTGAAACACACATACTACTAAAAAAAACTACATTTGACCAGATGAATGTTCCCTGATGAAGCATTTCAAGTGTCTTATAGCAGATTTACTAAACTTCATGCAAAATTTGATGCTGGCAAATCTGTCAGCTATTTATACTATTATTAAACAACATTACAAAACCTTGCATAGTAACTGATCTTCAGTATATAGCATAAAGCCTGTTGGCAGACTGACTTAGGAGGCCAGGTACCAATGAACATTAATTGCATGTATATTTCTCTTGAGCAATTCAGGCTTACGGCTATGTCATGTTGAAACACCAATTCCTGGGACGACTATGAGTGTATTGTTTTGTGAAAGGTCAACTGAAGTTAAGCAATATTGAGCCTAGTTAGTACCTAGATGGGTGATAGCTTGGGAATAATACCAGATACTGTAAGATTGGATGTGCAGATGGTGTAATGGATAATGGATTGGAATTGTTAATTGGAGATCTGAGTTCCAATTCCACTTGAGTTTTTTTATATTCACTTATGTGCAAATACCCTTGGGAAGGTTATGAATCTTTTCTTCTTCCCAGCTATGGGTTAATTAATAAAGACTTGTATCAGTAAATCATTGTTATCTAAAAAAATAATTCTTGCAATCTAAAAGTATTTTCTGGCTTTAAATAATCTGCAAAAGGTTGATAATCTGTAAAAAATGAATGAATTGAATAGTAAGTACAGTGTGTAGAGTATCGGAATTTTCTGATACTACCTCATATGTCTATAATTTAAAATATCTTCATTTTTTTTTTTCTCATCTAAGATGGGAATTTAATTAGTTTTTGTCAAAATGTTTCAAACAGAATTTTAGTAATGAAGACAGACTTTGGACTACAAGAATTATGGGAGCGTCACAGAAATTCTGTCACTTAATTCCTTTTGTTATTAATATATTCTTAAGTTGATGATAAGAAGACCTCTTAGATCCTATGTTTGTTCATTTTGAGAAATGGGACAACAATTTTTCAGCACCTCCTCGTGTTTTTCTTGAGTATTTTCTTCTTGATGAACTTGAAGTAGACTAAAAGTAAATGCATGTAATGTTTCATAATATGTTGTACACTTTTTCTTTTTTTTTTGTACTTTTCATTACATGGTGTATTTGTTTTGTACTAAATACAAGTGCTGCCTGGAATAATCCTTATAAAATAAGTTTACTGGTTCAAATAAATGTCAGGGATTTTTAAATAAGTTTGATAAAATAATTGTGTTGGTAGGAGGAAATTATTTGTGAAATAATGACCAAGATGTTGGGGGTGGTTGAAAGGAATAATTTAATAGTGTTGGCACTTGTTTTTGGTACACGTAAGTATTATTAACATGATGCGAATTGTATATTTTTCTAGATTTCTAGTTTACATTTTTAAACTTTCCTATTGCAGGTAAACAAGTAAAATTATTGCTGTCCCATCAGAGTGAAGCGCCATATATTTCTCAGAATTTGATTGGACCCACTGCTGGTAACTTGACTGATACAATAATTACCAATGTTGTGCCTGCAGACTTCAATGGAGATGTCCAAATGGATATACTTTTGTGTCGACAAAAGGCCAATGATAAATCTGCACCATTTTATGCAGAAATATATTGGGGAAATGGACGCTTTGTTGACCAAGGTGAAATTTATTCTTTTTCTTCCATTCAGATTATTTTTGTGTGCTTGTCGAGGCTATAAGTGTTGTATCCTTAAAGGAGGTTACAAACAGACAAAGGGTGGTACTCAAGTGAAAAGAACAGTGACACGGGTGTAGAGAAAAGAAAGAGAGGTTTATTGTAAAAGAGAATACACTACTGAAAGACAGGGAATTGATTAACACTTCCCGAAGCCAGTCAGACAGACAGTCTCTGGTATGTCCTGTGCACACTACATATATTACTGGTATAGTCAGTCCGCAATAGGTAATAGGGAGAGTGGGACATTCCATTACAGCAAAATGCTACCTTCCTTCAAGACTTAGGCAAACATGTTCCTACAGAACACATAGTTTATTGTAATTAATTTAAGAATAATCTTAAAATGTGTTGTATCCTTAAAGAAGGTTACAAACAGACAAAAGGTGGTACTCAAGTGAAAAGAACAGCGACATGGGTGTAGATAAAAGAAAGAGAGGTTTATTGTAAAAGAGATTACACTACTAAAAGACAGGGAATTGGTTAGCAGGCTAGTAATTCCCGAAGCAAGTCTGCCAGGTATATCCTGTGCTTACTATATATATCTACTCATATAGTCAGTCCACATAGGTGATAGGGAGTGTGGGACATTCCATTACAACACCTCCCCCTGAGCTAATTTTCCCATGAAATTTTGCTCAATACCTCTTCTTTTTGGGATCAGGACATAACTGTTTGACTTTTTTCCTCTTCCTAGTACTTTTCCGTCTCACCAATAAGAAGGTAAAGTCTTTACAAAAATCAGTTTTGCTGTTTAAGAACTTGCTGATGTAGTGATTGTGAATTCAACCCCTGAGTTGGGCACTGTGTTTTTGGATTTGGTGGAAATGGGTAAGCAGTACTAAAAATAAGAACTAGACAAGATATCCCTAGATGAGGGTTGTGGAACGAGAACAGTTTGGCTCCATAGATTGAATAAAGGCTTCAGTTCAGAATTCACTGTAGGTTACCCAGATGGATCTGTAACATCAAGCCAGAGGATGTGGCCACTATATGATCAAGTTAGTTTGTTGGCATGGCTTAGTCTTGAGGATCTCAACCTCATTGTGAGGGAGAAAAGGCTTCGATGGAATGGACATGTGGAGCATTCCAGCGGTGCTATCTAATGTGCCCATGACTTTCAGGTTAAAGGAAAGTGAGTGCCTGGGAGGCCCAAGATGTCATGGAGGGAGCTGACAGAACGTGATCGCATAAAGTGGAAGTTTTTTTGTAGTTGACCCTCATGACAGATGCATCTGGAGATCTGGAATGAGAACTTGCATGCAGCTGGCCAGTTACCTGTAAGGGGGCCCACTGATATGAACGATGCTCCCACACCTGCATGATAAACAAAAAACAATCGATAAAGAAGAAGAATATGCACTTGAGGATGGCCAGAGAGCGTAACAGCCAAAACGTTGTGATAAAAACAACAATGATGAGGACAATAATCTGAATATAGTTAGTGTAAATAATGATAATTTCTCCTCCCAGAAATTTAGATAAAAACTTGATTAAAAGTTTGTAAATATTAAATTTGATGCGTGTACTTCTGCTCATACAATAGCTGGCTACCACTTGTTTTCCAAGGACACCCGCCTGCCAGGTCAGTTAGCAAAACCCTATTACAGACGCTTGCTCAATCCATAGAGCCTACCTGTATTTTGTGCTTCACCTATGATGAGCAAACCTTTGTTACAATTTCTGGGAGCGAATATATAATCTGGCACAATTTATTTCTTGAATGAGGCCAGTACACTAAAACCCTCAGTCACGATGAACTTGTGCCTTCGAACGAGCATAATCGTTGGCTTCCAAACAGTTCTGGCTACCCAATTACACTTACAAGGCTTCGGTCAACCTATGGTATGGTTTTCAGGCACTTTCCAAGAGTAGCACATGCTGGGATTGCCTCCCCAGGTTGATAATATCAAGAAGTCACTTAAACAAATTGACTCTGGTGAGATTGGAACCTGGATCTTGAGGTCAGGAAGCGATCATTCTATTTGTCCATGCAGTCATATTCTTGCTATGATGGCAGCTTCAGATAAGATTTAATCAAGTGATAGGAACATTTTTAGATGAAATGTTTAATGTTTCATCCAATGTATATTGATGTAGGTAAATGAAGTATTTTAGAAAGGGTTTCTCTTAATGGCCAACATTTGTAAATCTTTCACAAAGATGGTTGGAAAGACAGGCATCTGAAATTGATTGTTAAAATCAACTTTCTCTTGGCAGTAGGGATTATTTGATTTTTCCATTTTCTTTTACAGTATTCTTGAATCATAAATGGGAAATTACTTTTGTCTTTTCTGAAATAATTTTGCTTTCAAAAAGCAAAAATAGAAATAAAAAGAAAAAAATATTCCAGTAAATTTATTCTTTCTTTCTTTATTTCTTAGGTTCAAAACATTTTTGAGCTGTGTACATTCTGATTCACTTTGGCTGAGTTTGCAATCTCAGTGCTACTTAAAATAAGTGGTCCACAAGTTAAACATTGGGATGGTTTTCTTTCTTTTTTATCCTTTTCTTTTTTTTATCCTTTTCTTTCTTTTTCTTTCTTTTTTCTTTCTTTTTTCTTTTTCCTTTCTTTTTCCTTTCTTTTTTCTTTTTCCTTTCTTTTTTCTTTTTCCTTTCTTTCTTTCTTTTTCCTTTCTTTCTTTTTCCTTTCTTTCTTTCTTTTTCCTTTCTTTCTTTTTCCTTTCTTTCTTTTTCCTTTCTTTTTCCTTTCTTTCTTTCTTTTTCCTTTCTTTCTTTCTTTTTCCTTTCTTTCTTTCTTTTTTCTTTCTTTCTTTTTCCTTTTTCTTTTTTCTTTCTTTCTTTTTCCTTTTTCTTTTTTCTTTCTTTCTTTTTCCTTTTTCTTTTTCCTTTCTTTCTTTTTCCTTTCTTTCTTTTTCCTTTCTTTCTTTTTCCTTTCTTTCTTTTTCCTTTCTTTCTTTTTCCTTTCTTTCTTTTTCCTTTCTTTCTTTTTCCTTTCTTTCTTTTTCCTTTCTTTCTTTTTCCTTTCTTTCTTTTTCCTTTCTTTCTTTTTTCTTTTTCCTTTTTCTTTTTCCTTTTTCTTTTTCCTTTTTCTTTTTCCTTTCTTTCTTTTTCCTTTCTTTCTTTTTCCTTTCTTTTTCCTTTCTTTCTTTTTCCTTTCTTTCTTTTTCCTTTCTTTCTTTTTCCTTTCTTTCTTTTTCCTTTCTTTCTTTTTCCTTTCTTTCTTTTTCCTTTCTTTCTTTTTCCTTTCTTTCTTTTTTCTTTTTCCTTTTTCTTTTTCCTTTTCCTTTCTTTCTTTCTTTTTCCTTTCTTTCTTTCTTTTTCCTTTCTTTCTTTCTTTTTCCTTTCTTTCTTTCTTTCTTTTTCCTTTCTTTCTTTCTTTTTCCTTTCTTTCTTTTTCCTTTCTTTCTTTTTCCTTTCTTTTTCCTTTCTTTCTTTCTTTTTCCTTTCTTTCTTTCTTTTTCCTTTCTTTCTTTTTCCTTTTTCTTTTTTCTTTCTTTCTTTTTCTTTTTTCTTTCTTTCTTTTTCCTCTTTCTTTTTCCTTTCTTTCTTTTTCCTTTCTTTCTTTTTCCTTTCTTTCTTTTTCCTTTCTTTCTTTTTCCTTTCTTTCTTTTTCCTTTCTTTCTTTTTTCTTTTTCCTTTTTCTTTTTCCTTTTCCTTTCTTTCTTTCTTTTTCCTTTCTTTCTTTCTTTTTCCTTTCTTTCTTTCTTTTTCCTTTCTTTCTTTCTTTCTTTCTTTTTCCTTTCTTTCTTTTTCCTTTCTTTCTTTCTTTTTCCTTTCTTTCTTTCTTTTTCCTTTCTTTCTTTTTTCTTTCTTTCTTTCTTTTTTCTTTCTTTCTTTCTTTTTTCTTTCTTTCTTTTTCTGTTCTTCATTCTTTTTCTTTCACTAATTTTCATTGATTAGCATTTTTTTACCTTTATCTAACCCTGACATTTGTCGAAATTGAAAAATATTTATTTTCTTTTTTATAATTTATAAGGTGGGTTCAGACTTGACATTTGTAAATAAAAACAAAGTGTAGATAACTCTTTCAGAAACCATGGAAAAATTTGAGACTGTATTTATACTATGAACAACCCCTACTTCCTAAAATAGAAAAAAAAAATTTGATTTTGACAAATGTCATGGCTTGAAGAAGGTCTAATAAATGTTAATCTACAAAAATTATTACCCCCAAAATTCTACTGATTTTTTGCAATTGTGCTAGTAAATTAAATTAGTGACCTAATCTCTTAATTGCCAATTTGGATAAAATCAAATAGTCATCTTCAAACATTTCTATGAAGGGCATGCAGAAATAGATTAAACTTTGCAAATTTGGGACTTATAGTTTCTTTGTAATATTTATTTTAATAGAAATTTGTAAGCAACTTTTGCTAAAGGTTATTGAATCACTTTGTTTCTGATAATTATCATAAGGGTTGTTGTCAATGTTGAGTACTTCTTAAACAAGTGGTTCCCCTAATTTTTTTCAGGCAAGTCTTCTTTGGGTTACTTAAGGACATTGGTGGTATCCACCTTCACCTGGAGTAAGGTCGGGTAGGCAGGTAGGGGGAAAAGAAGAAGTAGTAGTAATAATAATGGTAATAATAATAATAATGATGATGTGTAAAAGCCAATGTTGTTTTCTTGTTTGTTTTTCATGCCAAAGTAAGCAGATTTATAAAATTAAGTGAAACCTTGCATCCAGTTTGGAGGTACACAGGCAAGTAAACATGGCTTCAGGCTAAATTTTGTTTTTGTCCTGGAACTGTCCTGAAAAACAACTTTAATCACTCACCCCTCAAATTTTAAATTGTTTCAAAATGTTTTTTGTTTAAATTTGTTATCATTAACATTTAATTCTCAGCATTATTTATAAATATTACTTCCCTTTTACTGTATATAGAATCTCCTCAAAAAACAGTGTTTTATATATTATATATATATATATATATATATATATATATTATAATAATATTTTTAGTTTTTAAAAATATGATTCCTCCGCTACATAAGAGTTCTCATGTTTCAAAAGCGAGAGCCGAGACCCCTAACATAATTTTTTAAGTTATGAAGAGTTAAGGTGTCTGGACCCGCTTCCTTGTCAAGCGAGAATTTAAGCGGGTCCAGACACCTTAACTCTTCATAACTTAAAAAATTATGTTAGGGGTCTCGGCTCTCGTTTTTGAAACATGAGAACTCTTATGTAGCGAAGGAATCATATTTTTAAAAACTAAAAATATTATTATAATATAAGCTCTACTTCTGTATGGAGCACTGTCCTTTTGAAAATAAAGCTAAATATTAAGGAACACCGGATTATCTACCTAACGTGTTCTTTCCTATTTCACTGCACACCTGCATACACACACATATATATATATATATATATATATATATATATATATATATATATATATATATATATATGTACAGTGTGCTATATATTTGAAATTGCAGTAGCCTGGCTTTCAATTTCAGTCAAGATTCTTTTAGGTGTTGCCATAGAAGGATATAACTATACAATCAAGAAATTCAAATTCAACTTGCATTGGCAAGACTAACATTTTTGGTGAAAATACTCACCTACAGTGAGCTAAATGTTTTAATAGTTGTTGCATAAAAAACATTATCACAATGTAAATGAAAAAAGTTAAAATATTAAAGTTCTAAAATGAATAAAAACAAAATCTGTTAAATTTTACTGTAATTTAGAAATAAAAATCACTACTTCATCTTTACTTGATTATTTATCTATCGTAATAATTATCATAAATAATTTTTGAAAATTGGCTTGACAATTGTTATTTTTCAGACAACCCTACATTGCTGTCAGAACAATTATTAGACCATCCACTTGTTATGGAGTAAGTCTTCTGTTTTATTTTATTATTTATTTTTTAAAAATTTATTTGAATCAAACTTTGATTATATCAGAGAAATTTTTAGAGCAATTTTTCAGTTTGGGGTTATTGAATTGACTGACTTAATACTTGATGTCATTTCTGTATTAGTCTTCATTTAAGAGGATACAGTGAAGCCATCATCATCATTATTATTATTATTAATAATAATAACAATGGCTTCATCGTTTTAAAGAAAAAAATTCTAATTCTCATCTGTGGGGATTTTTTAATTTTTTTTAAGCTTTTCACCCCAAGCAAGGCTGGAAGCCACTAGCACGCAAGGGGTTACAGAAGGTTTGGAGGAAGAGCAAGTAGGAGTGGTAAAGGAGAGGATGTGGAGAAAGATAGTGGGTCGATCAAGGCAAGGGGGTTACAGAAGATTTGGTGCAGGAGCAGATAGGAATGAAAGGGGAAAGGATGTGGAGAAGGGAAGTGGATAGATCAAGGCAACTGGAGATGTTGATTGACGTTACACTTAAATAGTTGGAGATTATATTTATCAGGGAAACAGGAATAAGGAGGGGAGTTCCACAGGCGAGATATGCGAGACATGAAGCTATTGGAGTAGAAGAGATGTCTACATCTAACAGTTTCAACGGTGAAGGGGTGGGAACGGGATGCCAGCCTCGTAGGACGTAGGATGTACAAAATTTTATTTTGGCTTTAAAAAAAGGACATTTTAAATGTACATATTTTAATTAGTGCATGGCAAAGAAAGGGAATTTTTAATGCATTATATATGTGCTATGTAAATGCCATACTGGCTGCCATAGCACTCAATTCTTACAAAGAGTGATAAGAAAAGGGAGGAAGTGCAAAGATTAAAAAAAAACTTACTGCTCTTTGCTTTTCAGAGCTTGATTGAAGGCAAAACAAATATGTACACATTGCCTTAAAAAAAACGGGAATTTATTTGTTTTTTATTTTTACAGCTTATTAGCCTTTTGTGGATCATTTAACGTAGAAACATATTTTAGCTTATAAGAATAATTCTTTTTTGCCATTTAATATCTCATTAATAATTTTTTTTTGAGAGTAACAGTGTTAAGAAACAAGTCTTAGCATTTAAGGAGAGGTTTCATGCCTTTACCAAGTGTATTTGCATATAAATGAAGGTTAGAAACTCAACTGGAATTTGAACTAGGCTCTCTGATTTCTAATTCTGAGTTGCTATCCATTACAACACCACTACATCCAAAACAGAGGGAAGGAAAAAAAATACTAACAGAGAATCAGCGATATAAATTGGACATTGATTATATTCAGGTATTTACTTGACCCCCCCCACTGAGTCAGGTTGTGACACAAGGTCGGTTTTTAACGTGGGGACCTGAGTGTTTTCACCCGGGCTGCTGGTCTTGGCTGGTCATAGCTGGTCTGAGCTGGTCAGAGCTAGTCTTGGCTTGTCATAGCTGGTCCAGGCCGGAGCCGGTCCAAGCTAGTCGTAGCCATGATACCACCAGTGCAGGGACGAATCCCTACACCATGTAAGTATCGAGTGAAGCTCTCAGCCATAAGGCCGACCAAGCGAGTGATCTGCGAACAGATACTACACAGGATTTACTTGACCTCCCACAGGGCCAGGTTGTGACACAAGGTCGGAGTTTAACGTGGGAAGGGAGGGGGAATGGACCCGAGTTTTCACCCGGGTCGCAGTGCTTTGGCTTTAGCTAGTCATAGCTGGTCTTGGCTGGTCTTAGCTGGTCATAGCTGGTCATAGCTTGTCCAAGCTGGTCAGACGTAGCCACGATACTACCAGCGCAGAGACGAATCCCTGCCGCCGGCCTGTATCGGAGAAGGAATCCCGGCCCCATAGGCGATCATTCAGTGAGCAATCTGCGAACAGATACTACACTGTGATCCAGGCCACCCGGCCGAGCAGCTCCAACATTGATTATATTCATCTTAGTATTAAACACTAATCAAAATTATCAATCATTGATAATCTTTTATCTAATGAAGATAAAATTAGTCTTGTGAAGTAATAAAAAAAATCCCACAAAAACCAATTGGCCAAGATGTGCAGGTAGTGTAATGGTTAGTGACTAGGAAAGAGAAATTAGTAACCGGAGTTTGACCGTCCGATTTAGTCATGTCTACTTTTGCTTGAGAATGGTATAAATCCATCTCTTCTCCCCATCAGTTATGGGTTAAATAGCAAATCTGGGGCTATTTTTCTTTGAGGTGGAAACCAGTCTAGAAGGAAGAAAATATTTTCTAATTAAAAAAATACCCTGAAGAGGAATGGGTTCCTTCAAGCTTACTTTTCCCGGGACAAACATGGCTGCAATACATATAGTGCCCTGACGATCCTAATGGGTTACGTCCCGTAACATCACGAGTTGTCTAACTTAGAACTGAAATGTCAAAGGAGTTATTTCCCTTTACAGTTGACCCTGTTATATGCGAAAATCACTGTCAAATTTAGTTTTTTAAAATTACTGAAGTTTGCTACTATTTTTTTGAGTTGACAAAAGCATTATCAGTTTCGATTACAGTTTTTTCATAAAATGCCTGAAAATTCTTTTCCTATTAAAAAAAATTGTTTATATTCAAAGGTGAAACTTTTTTCTCTTGGTTTTACTTTCACTGTTAACTCATTTACAAATTGATTAAATTAAAAAAAATAAATTTTTCTACATACATTTCTTTTAAATTTAATTAGTACCAGTCATTTGATCAGTGCTTGATTTTATGGAATGATCTAGGAAATTCTTTAAAAAAGTAACATATAAAAAGAAAATGTTTTTACAAATATTTTTTAAAAAAGAAACATGTCTAAAATAGTTTAATTTGTGAATATGTTCTGAAAGTTTCATTAAAATCTGATAATTATGTGATTTTTGCAAAAATTTTCAAATTAGTGTGTTTTTCCCTGCAAAAAGACACTAAAATGTCTCATACTAATTTATGGTTACCTGCTGATGCAAGAAAAATAATTTTTAACCAAATTTTTGAAAGTTCTAACAAAGATAAAAAATATAATTTCATAATGAAAAATTCTTTCCTAATAACATAAAGATTTTGATGCTAAAACTTTATTTTTATTAAGTTTGGGGCATTTTTTTCATCACGTATGCTCATTTTTTTGTGAATTTTTGGAGGTGCCTACTTAAATGTATATATACTACATCTGTCCTGTAATAGTTATTACATTTGCTCATATTTCATACACTCATTGTAACAAGTATTATGGGACAGAAATAGTATCTAATGGAATACAAGTTGTTATTTAAATGGAAAAAATGTTATGCTTGACATATATTCACATTATGTGCAATTGTATGGCTGCTTTCTGCTTCCTTGTCATTCTGCTGGGGTCTGGTCAACGTCTTTTGAGCACACCTACCCCTGCCATAATTTGTTTGATTATTTAACACTAATATCATGATTTTTTTTTTTTTTTTAATTAATTTAAGTCTTTTCATTTATTTTTATTTTAAATTTAAAAAATAAAATAATGTTTTTTAATTTATTGAAAAATTTTGAAACCTGTACGCTGTCTATGGAACGTAGGACTATAGCAGCCTTAAATGAGGTGATGTTATTTTAGTAGCAAGTCATTGGAATTTTCTTTTCCCCCTGCCCAACCAGTTGTCCTTTTAAACTGGCTTTCAATCAAAGCTAGAGAATCCCTTCTACCTTACTATTTTATCTATATCTTGGAAGAAAAGCTATTATGGTAGGTCACTTTATGAGTACTACTGACACCATATAACCCAGTATTAGCTTCCGCATAATTGAGTCAGTGGTGCCTTAAGCCAGTTCCTACACCAGGCTTTTCGGGTTAGGAAAGTGGCTAGACACTCAGCAGGATTAAAAACAAAACCTGTCAAAGGATGGATGACCCCTTCTTGTAGAGGTCAACTGCCATTTAGCACATTAGTTACATATGCAGCCAGTATGGTGATGACACTATATCACTATGCAGAGAGCTTCATAGACTTATGTCAATGGCCAGGGCGAAGGTTCCTCTGATGAAATCAACAGCCTTGTATCCCTGAGAAAATGTAGCTAGCCTTCAAGTTGGGGGACATTAACTGTAATTTGACCTGGAGATGGTTGGGCTTTGCTAACCCATGACACTGCATGAATACCTTTCTGGCTTTGAACCCCAAAAAATGGAGGGAACTAGAGAAGTGCTCAGTTGCACAGTGACCTTACAACCACGCCCAGTTATGAGACTGATGATGTTGGGAGAGAAAAGCTGGATTCCTGTTTTCCCCAAGGCCATTAGTGAATTTGAACTCTGGTTGCCATTTTCATTTTTTGAGGCAATAAACATTACACCACTTGCACATCCTGTTTATTGAAAAGTGAACAGCTTATAATTAAAACTTTCTCTGTAATTTTTGATTGTTGTCCTATTTAGATAGAATGCTACAGAATATTTGCAAGATTTGCCTTTTTTACTGTTTGGTTAAAAGTTTGACTATAAGTGTATCTTCTTGAATCTCCACAACAGTTCAAATGCTGATATGATAGCTGACTTATTTGGTGAAAGCCTGGATGGCAAAAGAAAATTTTGGATTGGCAGGTAAAATTAATTTTTCTTTCCGTTTTATTCATTTTAAGATATTAAATGTGCATTGGTCTTTGTGTTGAATGTTTATAAAATTTACAATTGAAGTTTATATAGCATTTGTTAGTATCAGTGCTGGTTTTGAAGCATATTGCTGTTTTGTTTTTATTAATGTGAAACTAGCCAAACTCAGAAAAATTCCACTCACACTGACAACTAAGATTGTAACAGGAGCGCTTGGAAGAAAGATTTGTTCTCTCATTTGTATTTCCCCTATTATGGGCATTATTATATCCATGATAAAATAACATTGATATATTGCAGACAGAATGGAATGACTGAAAGGAAAAAGAATGATAAACATGCTTTGTTCTGAGAGAGACTTTTATGATACTAAGACATACACAAAACCATATATACATATGTCTCACATGGAGAATAATATATCACATATATCTACACGGCAAAGCAGAGTGTAAGGATAAACAAAAAGGAAGGTATGGTGATACTCCTGGGTCCGGAGAAGCCATTTTAAGGACTCCAGATTCAAACAGGCTGCATTCATCTATGTCCCAGGTGAGGACATATTCCATGAACGGAAAACTGCAAGTCTTGGGTTTTCCAAAATTGAGGATTGTAACCTGGAGTTTCTTTTATATTGAGGAAGAAAAATTGCCAAAGGGAAATGGCACCCTGGACTTGTAAGCTGCTGGGGAGGCAGATTTAGCCTCAGCCTGGGCCAAAAGGTCCAGGCTGAAAGAAAGCAACCAAATGGGGTGGCTGCTGTAAATGAATGGAAAATGACTGTTGCTTTCACACTGTATGGAGTGATGTCATTAAGCAGCTGTCACATGACTGATGTGGCTTATCTCCACCAAAGAGAGATGATAAGCACCTTGTGTATCCTTACAAGATTATCCATTATTTTATTCCTCTGCTCTCTAACCCTTTACTTGTATCTTCTCATTCTTTCCCTTATCCCTTTAATTCTTTGTTGCTTGTTCAGGTTTTTATCTAAATGTTATACAAACATGGATTAGTTTCATATGCACAAATATTTTCTATTGACCCTCTCTTTTATCTTTCTTCTGCTCTATCTCCAAAAATGTTACACCTTTCCTTTGCTATATGCCTTTCAGTCTCTTGCTCACTGTCTCTTGATGTCCAACCAGTAAACTTGTCTTTGTCTTCATCTTTTTCCCGTCTATGTATTTTATTTTTTCCTTTCAATTAGTGTCCTTTTGCTTTCGTCCTTTCTACCTTTCCATCCTCACCTCCTATTTCCCCACCTCCTCTCTTGCCTTTTCCAATTTGTTCCCACTTAATATTATGCATGTTTCTCTGTCAGAAAATGTATCTGAGTCCAGTCGAGAAAGGCTGTGGATCAAGTAGATACTTCTCTCTGATCTCAGGTAGAAAATCCTAACATACGTATAAGCAGAGTAATAGTATAAACTAGCAGAGCTACCTGACATTACTCGAGAATTAATTTTGTCTAGATAAAGACAGACTTTTAGATGCTGATGTAAAGGTGGGCACAGAAGGTGCAAAGAGAAAATTGCTATGGTCTGTCTACCTTATGTCAACAGCTTATCTGAAAAGATTCAGAAGATTTGCAGTCCATACAACATCAGGACAATATTCAGAATCAGTTCCACACTACAGAGAAATCTCTGCCAAGTAAAGCCTAATAATGGGAAGAATATGACCAAGAATTGCATGTACTCGATCCTTTGCAGTTGTTGCAGAGAATATAAAAATGAAACAAACTGTCCCCTAAGTAAGGCTGTAGGAGCATTGAAAAGCTGTAGGAGCATTGAAAAGCTGTAGTAAGAGGTGAGACAATGAAATCGGGCATGGCTAATCATGTATGGTGGGAAAGTGGTGGTCATTAACCCCTCTGGACTGAAGTGAAAATACTGGACGAGGAAGAACATTGGAGAATTTGAAAGAATCAGTGCATATTCTAGGCTACGAGGACCTAAGCCTAGCATTGAAATAAATACAATATGATAGCAGTTAATTAAGAAAGATAGACAAATGACAGTAAGTCTTCAACTGCAGCAGCAGTAGCAGCAGCCTAATCAGCGGCAAGGTTAAGTTAAAACTCTAAGTTTACTCCAGCAAATTGTCCGATGGCCAAGTGGTTAAAAATGTTGGTTTGTGAATTTGGTGACATAGTGGTTGAGCAGTATGTACTTTTACTCATTAGAAATGGGCGAGCAATAACCGAAGAGTAATAACATAAGAACTAGACGATATCCTTCGACATGAGCAATAGAACACGAACAGTTACATTAAGTAAAGGGTTCAGGTCAGAATTTCCTATAGTTTACCCAGATCAGCATACAGAGAGAGGCCAGAGGGCAGAATGGCCGAAACATGATAAAAACAACACAATGAGGATAATAGTCTGCATATAAATAGTGTAAATATATTGAGATATTTTTTCTCTTTATCAATAGGAAATGGCCACATGAGGCCATATTTTTTTCTTTCGCATTGCTCCCAATGTGAATACTACTGCTAATAATATGGCAGATACTACTAATAATTCTTATTCACTTGTAATTGTGTCACAAAGACTAACAGAAATTCTTTCATTTAGTAATTAGACGTCACAGATATATTGATCCTCTTTGAATTTTTTCCATAATAAATTTAGTAATGTTAAATTTCCAAAATAAATAAGCATTGTGGTGAGTCTTCAAAATACAGGTTGTCGTCAACAACTTACAACCACAATTGGTTATGAGAGACAGGTCATAAATTGATTTGGTTGTAAGTCAGCTTGTAATTAATCTTGCAGTCTTTTTTTTATCTTTCTTAGTCATTATTGTATTTTTTATCATTTTTACGGTTTCTTTACATTTGATACCGTTTGTATTTTCTCTCTACACATTGTTTTGTTTCTTAGTTTTACATTCATCAGGTTTAATTCAAACACTGCTCACTACATTACAGTTGATTTTAATATTTGCTTCATCTTTCATACTGTTTCATTGGTATCGTCTTTGTGCTGAGGTCAGTAGCCTTTCTTTGCTTCTTGGCAGCTTGAGGAATAGACATCTTGGTAGATATCTTGGGGGGTTTGAAGAAAAATTTCAAAGACACAAATGAACATGTGGGGAGGGGAGTGTGTTATATTGAGGTTTGTCCTAACACTGATCTTGAGGAGCATGGGGAAAGGCTAATGTGCCAGGAGCCGGGGCAGAAATTGTCATACATCAAACTGGGAAAACACTCCTGCTATCTGACATGGAATAATCATGGTCAGAGATACCAATTCACAGTCATGTCCGTAAACAGTTGTAAGGTGCATAGGTCGTAGGTCGGCCTGTGCCTGTATATTGTATATGTTAATTAATATGTCATGTGTATGAGAATAAACACATGTTCAACACCTCGGGAGATTTCACCAGTTCTGGAGAATACTGAGTTTTCCAAATGTGAGGCATAACTTCTGGAACACTGTACCGCACAATCGCAGCAAACCTCATGGGATACCAGTATGAAAAGGTAATGACAGCTAGCACCACTATACCTTGACGTCATGGAAATGCCCAGCCCGATATCGGTTGTAACCTGGTTGATCAGTGTGCACACTGACATGGCTGCTCGTTGCAAGGTGACATATTATTGGAGTTGAAACAGGGATCGATAGTAGGTACCATAAAGATGGGGGTCATTTAGCATTCCCCAGTCGGTGGTGTCACATGTGTACTGGGAATACCTCATAGAAGGCATTACCATCAATTGTGGAGAGTGCAGTGGTCAACCACAGGTCCTTAGTGAGCATGACCAGAGGCAAACAAAACTGACTCAAATCACATCCACATGCAAGAAGTGCTAGATGCATATCCAGCAGGTCAGTGCAGCTTCCTTGTGAAAATGGGAGCAAAAAAACCACCAGAGTTGTATTATTAACACCATGACACCAGACGAGTGACAAAACTAATCTCAACTTGGAAATAATTTCAACTTGATTTAAAATCAAAGGTTATCAATTTCCGTAAATTCCTAAACAAAAAGCAATGAGTTGGTGTTAAATTTTTAATTTACTATTAAAAAATCCTTAGTAAAGATAATTCGGAATTCATTTTTTTCGCAATTTTCATTCTTTTTTGTTGCAAATGAATAAAGTGGTACTTTTTTTATTTTTTTTTATTTATTTTTATTCATTTAAATTTAAAAATGCAATGTTCTTTGTAGCAAGAAAAGTAGATTGCTTAGCTGTTTTTTTTTTTTTTAAATACTTGTTCAAAAGAAGCTGTTACTGGTACTTGAATTTGAAGTTGACAAAGAATTGAAATTGGTTAGCTTAGAAAATTTCAGGTGGGAATCAAAAAATGTCAGGCAGCAGTGCAAAAAAGGTTCGGCGGTCACTACCAGAAATTAGTTTCAAGTTGAAATTAATTCTGCACCCCCACCAGAAACACTGCCTCACCTGGCCTTGTGATGTTGGTGATTGGACACTGTAGGATAGTTAGTGTGTGGCATTTAGACTGTTCCATTGGTCATCATCAGGAAGGAAACTCAGAAAGATGTAAGTTACAGATTTTTGGTTAAGACTGTTGAAAAATATTCTATGAATTGGTTAACATTTGAAATTAATCTGTTAATATATTATATATATGCTAGGAACCATTCTGTTTTCCCCAATTCAGCTATGGACTATTCATTCATGGATTTCTATCTAATACAAAACATTTGGTCTGAAACCAGGAAAAGTTAATTAAAAAAAAATCTTATTTCATCTTTCATTGTCTGTTATGTTCAACAATACCTGCCTAAAAGAGAACTTGTTGCTTATATATACATTATTTATATATATATATATATATATATATATATATATATATAATATTTATTTTTACAGTAAAAACCCAACATTTACCTCAACATAGGGTTAGTCTATTTCAAACCATTCTTCAATGGCTTTCGTCAATTCGTCAACCTGTACTATATATATGTGTATGTGTGAATGATAGGATAAGGATCAAATAGTAAAAGTTTATAAATCTAACATGTTTCCCTTTTATTAAAACTTCATCAGATAATGAAATATGGGGGAGAAAGAAAATTGTGCTATTTTTAGTTTTTCTGTTAAGCAGACTTCACGTGCATCTGTCTTGACGTGTGTGTGTGTGTGTGTGTGTGTGTGTGTATATATATATATATATATATATATATATATATACATACACACACACATGCACATACTATCATCCATAGACAAACTAGAATTATGATACGCATACACACATGAATGCTGCTTGACAAGACAGATGCACTTGAGGTTTGCTTAACCAATGAGAAATGAACAACACAAAAATTAAAAATAGTGGACTTTTTTAAGAAATGCCTACTACATACACACGAGTACAAATATACATTATCATCCGAAGGACAAAAAACTAAAATTCTGATACACATAAACACAAATGCTGATTGGCAAGACAAATACATGTGAGATCTGCTTGACCAATGAGAAACAAGCAACACAAAATGAAAAATAGCAGAATTATTTTCTCCTCCCTATTTCATTCTCCGATGAAGCGTTAATAAAAGTGTAACATGTTAGATTTATAAATGTTTCATATTTGTTCTTTATTCTGTCAGATTCCAATCCATATTTGATCTATATTTGATCCCAATTCATATGTATTTCATATCTTTATAATGTTTTAAACAAAAAGAAAAATGTACTAGCAGATACATTTTCATTTTTTTTTTTTTTTAACTATTTCAGTAAAGACAAAAACTTTACTACGCAATTAATAAAAGGTGAAGATCCTGTTCTACCTCCTCTACGGAAACCCCAGTCCAGTGCCTTTGTTGATGTGAACAGTGATTTTTGTTCAGGCATGTATTTTAGTAAAACTTTATTAATAAGTCGAATTGTTTTGTGATAAGCAACTAATGGCAGTTATTTTAATTTATTCTAACTTGAATGTTGAGCTTCACTTTTGAATTTGTTATTTTAATGCGATAGCAAGAAAGAAATAATTTTCTCTTGAGCAATGAAAATCTGTCTGTATGTGAACAAGTATTAAATCTGTCATGCTTGTATTTTCTTTCTCTTGTTTATCGAATTGTGATCTTTGATTTTCAGATCTGTCTGTTATGTCTGTAAAAGATGGGAGAACACAAATCGAACAATGGTTTTGTGAGGTACGTCCAGTTTTCTTGGTCAGATACTTTTAAAGGGACTAGAAGAATCACAGTACTACTCTTTGGGACGTCCAAATAAATAAAATTCTTAAAAATAAATTTTATTTTGCTAGCATCATAGAATTGTCACCAAACTTATTTGAAAATTTTTTTTTTAAATTTATTTATTTATTTTTTTAATCTTTTCTTCTCTTTTAATTATTTACCATTTTGTCTATAATTTGGAGAAAGATGTCCAAACATTTTGGAGTATCAGTGACTCCTCTTGAAGTTTGGTTTATTTATCATAGCTTAGGTACAAGTATGGAACACCCAGTGAGAATCAAACTCACTAGTTAGTCTTAAGTTCTCTAGCAGGACATACTTGCTAACCATTGTACCATGCTGAAGTGTCCATCCTCTTAAAGTTACAGACAATAGAATAAATTCACCTGAAGAAAGCTGTAGAATGGATGTGTCAAAAAATATTTCTGTAGAATCATTAACAATCCAAAGAAGTACATTTGTTTCAATACAGCTTGAAATATTCTCACTGGTTCTAGAATTAAGTAAAAATGGTAAAATCTGAGTGAATCTTTGAGTAGTTAGATTAATTTAGTTATTATCTTTCAAAAAAAATAGATTGTTTCTTCCACTCGTTCAATATTAATCATATTCTTTCCTACTAAATCTCAACACCTTTGTATGGGTGGGAGGCACTGGTTAGCCAGACTAAACTGGTTGATTTAATATTAATTAGTATTGAGTTCAATTCTCACCTGATGACAAAAAAAAAAATCAGTATTAAAAGGGTTGACATGTCTGATAAATCAACCAAGCCAGACTATTGCTAAACCCCTTACATACTAATTTACTAATTTTGCACTCAATTGGTGCCACTTTTTTAAAAATGTGAATCTTTTTATTTTTTTTTTCTTCGCCATTGATCTTCAATTAATAAACTGAAGTAAATTTTATAATTTTATTAAAAAAAAAAAAGCAGGAAAATAATGCATACATAACCTAAATGATTTTTTTAATTATATATATATATATATATATATATATATATATATATATTCTAATTATAATGTGTGTGTGTGTGTGTATATATATATATATAAAATAACGTATAATTTATAATTATATATATTATAATTATGTGTGTGTGTGTGTATATATATATATATTACATTACATTGCTACACAAAAACTTTCATGTTTGAAACTGAAAATTGTTCCTATTCATTAGGTGATGTTTAGTAACTTATGGTGAAAAAGATTTACTTTTGAAAACATTATTATTGCAGTGAGCACTATTTTATTAACATTAGTACTCAATATTATATATATTCATTTTTATTTATATACATATATATATATATATATATATATATATATATATATATATGTATATTTGTGTATTTAGGCAGCAATCCTTCTTTCATGCACATTTCATTAAAAACGACTGACAAAGCACCTTGTCAGTCATTTTTAATGAAATGTGCATATATATAATCTTCACAATCTTAACAGTAGGTTATACATATTTAAATTTTACAATAGTCAGTTTTCAATCTGTCCTTGACTATTGCCAAGTGCATGAAACTGAGAATTGTACCAAATGATGAGAATTAAAATGCATATTTATTATTTGTGTGTTTATATATATATATATATATATATATATATATATATATATATATATATATATATATATATAGTACAGCTCAAAAGTTTGAGGCTACCTCTTGTAATTTTTTAAAAATTGGCCCCAAAAGTAGTTGTTTCATACTTTTAAATAAGAGAAAATTAGTATACATGGTTAAAAGTGAGACATGATTTTTTATTAGGGATTTTATGTTAAAAAGAAAAAAAAAGATTTAATGATTAAACATCCTCAAATGTTTGGCATTCCTTGCAAAAGTTTCTCAAACTATAAGTTTGATAATTAATTCCATTCTTTTTTCAATCACTCTTAGAGATCTTTTTCATTTTTTTTTTTTTCTCTTCTGTCAAATTTTTCTGATGCTAATTCTGGGAGTGGCCTCAAACTTTTGAACTGCTGTGTGTGTGTGTGTATATATTTAAACTTGAATGATGTTTTAATTTGAACTCTTTATTTCTATTGCAACTTTAAACTGGTTTGTTTCTCTTTTAGGATGGTGCGTTTGTCTTGAATCGAACACTTATTGTCCCTGAAAGTGCTCTTGTTATCGGACAGGCTACATTTGTCAATATCGGTAAGCGACTTACACGATCTCTTCAGTTTTCACTTTCATCACTGTACTTTGATTTTCTGCAAAACAATTTGATCAGTTTTGAAATTTACAAAACATTTTCCTTGTCAATGATTGCAATTTTTATTTTATTTATTTTAAAATTAGTTTGCTTCCTTTGTTGTTATTGAGTGAGATCAGTGTGCCAACAAAATGATACTGAGGTACGAATACATGAGGCCCACATGAATACACATGAGGGCATACTGGGCACATTCACCACAGCCAAGTGCATGTGATATGGTGATGGGTTTTGATAAAAGCAGCGTATAACTTTGCAACTGGGCCTAGAAATACTTTCAGGTCAGGTTACCCAGTTTTGTTTAAATGGTCTCCAATTGGGCTTGCTCCCAAATATCTACATGTGGCTGCCTCATCCTTCAAACTACAAATACAAATCTCTCAACCTCAGGCCCTGAGGTTCCTCCACTGTTCCTGTTTGTGAACAGAGATGCACAGTGCATCAACCTGCTAGGTGGACACGCCCAAATGGTTATCGTCAGTCAACTGACGAGCAAATCTCTGGTACTGAACGGGAAGTCAATCTTAATTCATCAAAATAAAACATGTACAAGTTAACACCTCTAATCAATTAACATCAGAAGCCATGAGAGCCATGCCTGGTGTGAGGTAAAGGCATTTATTATTGTTATAATTTATTATTATTATTTGTGTGTTATGTTTCCTGCTTTGTATCCTGTAGAGCCGGGTCCAAACTATGGTCCTTAGGCCTTATAGGAGAATTGTCATTTAATTGATAGCACTTTTGGGATGTTCCTATTAGGGTGAACTTCTGGGCAACCTGTATGTTGATGTTACCTGGGACACTTTTAGTAAAATTGTTCATTCTTTTTTCTCACGAGGACCAGAGCTCCAATTACTATTGGTACAGTCTACAGTTATGGAGAGAATTATTTGCCCCCATTGAATATTTGTATATTTTCTAAGGAAATGCAAATATTAACAAGTACTTACTGAATTTACCATAAATAGTTAATTCCACATTTTGTTTTGAATAATTCATGAATTTTTTAGACGTTTCAATATTCATAGTTATAGATTTTTCTAAAAATTGGTGCAATCCAAAATTATTCTCCCCCCCCCCTCCCGCTTTTGGAAATCTTAATTCATCAAAATAAAACACGTACAAGTTAACACCTCTAATCAATTAAGATAAGAAGCCATGAGAGCCATGCCTGTTGTGACAACAAGGTATTTATTATTATTAATTTTATTATTATTATTATCATTATCTCCTCAATATTTTCCCAGATGTGATCTTAATATCTGGCAATTAATGTATGAATAGTGAGCTCCAACCAGCAGCATTTGGTATCATTTCTTTGGCTCTAAGTGTTCATCACTTTCTGGATTGTTCTTGTAATTCCAAATAGTTCCAGTTGGGTTTATTATATGGGCGCGTGGCTGAGTTGGTTAGAACGTTTGCTTTCTGACCATGAGATCCGGCTTCGAGTCTCACCATGGTCGATTTGTCAATAAAGTGACTTAATGTTATTGGTTTGGAGGAGGCGATCCCAGCATGTGGCATCTTTGGAAAGTGCCTGAAAACCAAACGTTGTCAGTGAAATTGGTAAGATGGAACCCTTGGGAGCTGTTGGTAGTTGTGCTAGCATGAAGTCACAAGTCATCGTGACTGAGGGTTTGAGCATGCTGGCCTTGTTTAGACTAGATAACCCTCTCTCTCACAGAAACTATAACTGAGATCCACTCAGCGTAGTTGCAGTATAAACCACAGGTGTGCTCTGTGGGTTTTAAACAAACACAAATGTGCCTGAGCAGGCATCTGCAGTGGGGATTAACTAGTCACCTTAATAGACAAAAACCATCTTAAGTCATACCGACAATCTACCCATGTCCAAAAAGAAATGACACTTATTGCATAATGAAAATTTTTTTTCTATACAAGCTATCTTCTTAGTCTGTCTATATTTCTGAGATGAGGTATTATGTACAGTATTTACATTAGTCGGACTATTGTCCTCATCTTTGTCGCTATATTTGTCACAACGTTTCGGCCGTTAACAAAACAAAATCTATTAACTTAAAATGGTTTGATTATTGATCAAGTCCTTGATTTATTATTAAAACAATTATTGCAGCAATATTTTTTGTTTTATATAACCTTACATTTTTATAATTTAGTCATGCTAATATTAGCTGTTTCCTCATAAGGAAACATTCGGCATTCACTGACAGTCTATGTGCTATCCATTTTAGATGTTGCTGTTGTTGAAAGTCCTTAAGTGATGTGGTTTCTTTTACTTGGTACTGTTCTTTGTTTATGATTCTGTAGCACCAGTCTCTTACATAGCATGAAAATCTCGTTCTGTTTCAGAACATGACTGGAATTTTCAGGTTAATGTTTTGTTTTTGTAGCAACTTGCAGCCTATTCTATGCTCAATTTGCTTATCTCCTATCCTAAATTTCTTCTAATTGATTCATACACTGAAGTATTTGAAGTGTTTAGTATTTACCAATTCCATACCCTGAATTTTTATGATGGATTCAGGGTATGTGCCATCATTGCTTTCTTACCAATTCCAGATCATAGTTTCTGCTCTGGAAAGATTTTTGGGGGTCTCATTTCTTGGAATACTTGTTAGAGGATGTTGATTTTTTTTTTTTTTTTTTTTTTTTGGTTCAAGAAGTGAAATCAGTATCACCGTTTTCAATTAAATGATTCAATTGGGATGTGGTATGAAATACTTAAATAATCAGTACCCATCTCTTTATATCTGTACTTGTATAGACTATTGCACCGAATAGTCAAAGAAAAGATTAGATTGGGGCTCTCATTTCCCCCTTAGCATACTCCTGATGAGATTTGAAATGTCTCTCTATTGGGGTCCTCGCCAGACATGCAAGATTTTGTAGACCAATAAAATTCCTCTGTTAGATTGGCGTATTCCATGGATTTGGAACTTGAAACGTGGTTTCTCACGGGCGCCAAGAGGATGTCTCTGTTGATGGGTTCATATCTTGCTATGAGATTGACATAGCATGTATGAAATTTCCTATTAGAGACGTATACAATTTCCTGCAGTTGTTTGATGACTTATATGGCATCATTATATCCATTATTAGAACGAAAACCAGAGTTATTCTTTAACAAATGAAACTAAGAAGTTGCCAAATATATTTTATTTGAAGTTTGAAATATTCTGATTTCACTCATAATGTTGGCTCTGCACCCCATTGGTGGTGTTTCCAACCATGTGTGCGCACACATGTGTGTGTGTGTGTGTGGGTGTGCTTATATTTTTTAAAGATTAATGATTGTTCAACTGTTTAGCAATTTCCAATGTTGTGTTCTCATCATTCCATAACTTTACAAAATTTTGTTTCTCTTTTTGAAGTTACATCTTTCTTATGACCTGCAGCAACTTTTAAATTAAAAAATAAGCTTTAATAAGTACAATACCAATTATTTGCAATATGATGAACCTTCTTTCAGTTAAGTTATGAAATCTCTCAAAAAATTGTCAATTTTTCTATTTAAAACAAATATAAGCTGAAATTAATATATTTATTGTCTGAATCTTGCACATTTATAAATCTACCATTTGTCGGTGTATTTAATAAACTGTTGCCATATCTGGTCTGTTGTTCCTAGTGTGCATCTCTGGATTCTTGATAAAATCCAGGGTTTGCAATACAGTCAATCCTGACTAGGCAGTTGTCTCCAGTCACTTTCTCATTGGCGTGATGTGGCTTCTCTCTGTCTGTTCTATAAAAAGTTTTCATGGCAACTGCTCGGATGAGCTTTTTTGCCTGGTGCCCTGGCTACATGAATTGAAGCGTGCTGCTAGATTGGCAACTAGGTCTCACCATTCTACTGTTGAACTAGCTAGATGTAATCACCACTTCTACTCTAACAGTTGTTTTTTTCTCGCACTTACCACCTGTGGAAATCCCTTCTGTTTTCTTGCTTCCCTGATGACTACAATCTTCCAAAATTTAAATGCAACATCACTCACTATCTTCTGTCTTCTTGAACCCTGTTCCATTTTTATTCTTTTCTTAATTATCCCATTTTCACTTTCACTCCCTGTAAACCTCCTGTGTTCTAGTCATATTGTCGCCTTGCTTGGGGTGAAACGATTAAAAAAAAACGACATAAGTTTATCCTGAAAATTTGACCAGCATTAGTTGGCTTTTACCAATTTTATTGAGAAAATATTAACTTACATTAAAAATGAAAATATTCGATGGATTTGGTATACTGGTAAAATTACAAGTATTTACTTCCCAAAACTCTGCAGAAAATAAAGATTTATTCAAGATGAGTTTTTTTTTTTTTTCTTTTCTTAATCATTTCATGCCAAGCAAGGTGATAAAGCCACTAAGACAGAAGGGGGGGTTACTGGCAGGGCCAAATTAAAACTCATAGGGGCACTAAGATTTTGGGCCCCCCATACACCTGCAAGTTAAGAATGCTAGCATGGAATCTCGGTAAGTAGTGCAAATAAATAAAGGTTATCAACTGAGAACATGCATCGTGGAAACGCTAGCTGGAAATAAATATAGAATGATCCGAAGGCACACGTGACCATCGAGAGAGGTTGACCATCAGTTCCAACCCAGAACAATATCAACCAAGAAAGAAACAATCACAGTTGTGTAGCCACCGTCAAATGAGCCATGACCAGATTCTAACAGAAGTGGTTGTCTCATCAACAAACCAGCGTGTTACAGAATCGCATAAAAATATGGCTAGAATAATGCCAAACGAACATGAAGGTAGTCTGCTTCTGTTCACAAAATTAAATCCCATTAAGTTAATTAGTAGTACTAACTTATTCAAGAGAGGAGATGTGTTGTACTGAGTAAATACAATCCTCGTTATGTCTCTTATTAACCAATCAGAATGTCAATAAAGATTCGCTGCAGGTCAGTTGCCCCCCCCCCTTCATAATGGCACCCTGTTGATTCAAATGTTAATCATATTCGACTTATTTCTTTAGATGTGTACAACAACATCATATCATTACAATTTCTGTGGTGCCCCCCGTTCCCTTGATGCCCTAGGCGCACATGCTTATTTTGCTTAATGGTTAATCCAGACCTGGTTACTGGGAGTGGAGAAGAATTTAGGGAGGAGAAAGGATAATAAAAGAACAGAATTCCGGAAGACAGAAGATGATTTCCATGTGCGAGAAAAGAAGCTATTAGAATAGAACTTGGTTACATCTAGCTAGTTCATCAGTAAAATGGTGAGACCTAGTTGCCAATCTAGGAGTATTCTTAAATTCATGCAGTTGAGGCGCCAAGGAGGAAAACTCATTGGAGCAATAGCCATGAAAATATTTATAGAAAAAACAGAGGGAAGCCATATCATGGTGGTGGAAAAGTGAGTGAAGTAGAGATGCCAGGTCAGGACCGCTAACATTACAGATCCTTTTTTGGATTTTGTCGAGAATCTCGAGATGTACAGCAGGAGCACCGGACCGTATATGGCAATGGTATTCAATGCACGGATGAATGGTAGATTTATAAATGTGCACGATGGATTCTGATGAGAAAAATTATCTGGTATGACACAGTGAACCAAGCTTTCTTAGCAGCAGACCTAGAAATTGATTCAATAAAATCACTCCACTCTATGACATTGGAAAACATGAGCCCAAGAAGGTGCAAAGAGTTGCTCTGTTGAAGGTTAGCATCAGCCATATGCTGATGTAGGGCAAAAATGGTTCCCTATGAGGATTAAAGGATATCAGTTTCATTTTGGAGGTGTTAAGATTAACAAGCCATTCCTTGTCCCAGTAAATGATTTTTCATCTGATAATAGCAGTATTTTGAAATAATTATCCTATTACAATTGTGCTTGTCTCTCCCTTTGTTAGTTTGGATGACTGTTATGCCTTGCCAGTAGCTCATAAATAATGAACTATTCTGTTTTGATCATATGGAAAGAGGGGAAAAGACACTACTTCGATTCAGTGAGAAAATGAAAGAGATTAATCTGATAAGAACAAATCCTACACAACCGAAAGACCGAGGAGCTATAATTACTGATAAAAGCACCATTTTTCAGACACACAGTATTGAACGATGGAGACTAAGGCAATCACCAAAAATCCAGTTACCATAAATAAACTAATATCGCCTGCTGAATTGTTTTCAAATTACTATCGAGAGAAATGTTTGTAAGGAATTTGGCCGATTGTTAGAATTGTCTTAGAATTTGAATAATTCCTGTTGCTTTAAGTTTTTTTCTGTATTATTGAGTTTCTTATTTTTATTTTTGTTTTGTGTAGATGGGGACAATTTTATTGATGTGGTGCTTCCAGTTTGTGAAGACCAACATTGTGCGAAAAGCAAAATTTATGTTTTTTCAAAGGACATGGTAAGAATTGATTCAAAACCTTTTTTTGATTGAATGGACTTTTATGTTGATATATTGAAAAAATGTCATTAAATTAAATTATGGCAATTGGCGAAAAATAAAACTTAATTAGTCCAACTAAAATGCAGTCTTTCAGAAAATAATTACTGTCAAATAAGTCTGTCATCTGAATTAATGCAATTAAAAAATAAATTAGTACCAATAAAATGTAATTTTTAGAAAATAATTTGGAAATGACTTTGGCTTATGGCCACATCATGTTGAAACAGAGATTCCTGTATGATCTCCAAAGTTAAGCAACATTGAGCCAGGTCACTACTAGATGAGTGACTGTTTGGGAATACCAGGTACTGTAAACTTGAATGTGTGGGATAGTGGCGGATAATTGTTAATCGGAGTGACTAGTTACAATTCCGGTTGGGTTTGTTACATTCACTTGTGCACAAATACCCTTGGAAAAGATATGAATCCACCTCGTCTCTCTCCAGCTATGGGTTGATTAGTAAAACTTGTATCACTAAACCATTATCTTTAAAATAATAATTCTTACAATCTAAAATAAAAAATATTTTCTGGCTTTAAATAACCTGCAAAGTGTTAAGTTGTAGAAAACAAATCAATCAATCAATGAAATACTGATTAGCTACACAGGCATGTCTTTTAGATTTATTTACATTCTCTGGAATATAAATGTAAAGAACTTATGGTGATCACAAAGTGAGGGATCATTTTAGATAGTGACTGTAATATAGAATTGATCCCCCACTTTATATCCAAATTTATAATTTTTTGTTTCTTGATAAGCCGTAAAAAACAAATCAATCAATCAATGAAATACTGATTAGCTACATAGGCATGTCTTTTAGATTTATTTATATTCTCTGGAATATAAATATAGAGGAACTATCATGTCCAAAAAGCCAGGTATCAGATTATATATTGACTGTAATATAGAATTGATCCCCCATTTTATATCCTAATTATGATTTCTTGTTTTTTTTTTTTTTTCAAATTCTGATTAGGTATGAATCCACCTCTTGTGTAAATCATTATCTCCCAAAAAAAAAATTCTTTCAATCTAAAAATATGTTCTGGCTTTAAATAACCTGCAAAGGATTGATAAACCATCAAAAATGAATGAATGAATCATGAAAACAATTTTGTCACTGGAAAATTATTCCATTTCAAAATTAATGTCCTTCCTTAAAATTAATTAGGGTAAATTAAATGTGACTTTACAAAAATAATTACAGGAATAAACATTTTTTTTTTCTATAGGATAATGTTAGATATTTAAAATTAATACAAATGTGACTTTTAGAAAATATTTAGGAGAATAAAAGTTTGCAATTTGCATAATTAAAATTAGATTATTAAAATTAATAAAATTAAAAATAATTTAATACAAATAAAATACAGCTTTAAAAATTGATTACAGGAAATGAAGTTTCTTTTGCATAATTAGAAATTTAAATTCAGTCAGTCAGTTATGTGCTATGCATGATACACATTTAGATGATCATGTATCTTTTGATACATGACCGACGAGTCAGATTTTTTCCCGCAGTAGGTTGCCATTTCTTTCTGCTGTAGACCAGTTGCCATCCAAGGCTATAGAACCCGGTCTTTCCTGCTATTTACTCATAGCTGGAGGGAGAAGAAGAGGATTCATACCTTTCCCAAGGGTATTAGCACGTAAGTGAATGTAATGGACTTGACTGGAATTCAAACTTGGCTCTCTGATTCCTCAATCCGAGCTGCTATCCATTACTCCGCCATATTAGTTTAATCAAAAGATGAATTCAAATGTATATGTTAGAAAATAATTACAGGACTTAGATAATTAATACAAGCAGACTATTGTCCTCATCTCTGTAGCTGTTATCACAACATTTCGGACATTGTGCCCTCCAACCTTCATCAGGTGTATGTTGCTCCGAGTAACCTACAGGGAATTCTAAACTGAACCCTTTATTTAATCTACAGAGATAGACTGTTCTTGTTCCACTACCCATGTCTAGGGATATCTTTTCTAGTTCTAATTTTTAGTACTGCTCAGTTATTGCTCGCTCTGTTTCCACTGAGTTCAAGTACACACTGCCCAGCCCAGGGATTGAACTCACAATTACTATATTACCAAATTCACTAACCAATGCTTTAATCCACTAGGCCATTATCCTTATAGATTAAATAAAGGGTTCAGTTGAAAAATTCCCTGCCACTAGATTGGCAGACACTTGAAGAAGGCCTGATAACAATGGCTGAAGCGTTGTGATAACAACAGCAAAGATTTTTTTTTTTTTTTATTAGTAACGTTAAAAAAAATTATTTTTATTTCTCTTCATGTTGATGTGTAAATTTTACAAATTTTTTGTTACTTTCTCTGTTTTAATGTGTTTGCCATCTGTTGTTCAACTGTTGGGTTTTGCTCTGCTAGCCTCCTCTTAGTGTGGTCACAAAGACTTGTCATGGAATTTAGATGTTTACTCTTGCACCAGGGAATAGATGCATCTATCCAGCTTTTTAAATTTTTTCTGGATGTGCAGGTGGTGTAATGGGTAGTAGTTTGGAATTAGAAATTAGAGAGCAGGGTTTGAATTCCACTCAAGTGTGTTACTTCTGCTTATGCACAAATACTCTTGGGGAAAGGAAAAGATCAACCACTTCTCCCCCCAGCTATGGGTTAAATAGTAAAACAGACTGAACTTCAGTCTTGGTTAGCAGCCAGTCTGGGGGGAAGGACAACTCTGAATTCAAAACTGTATGCAGCTAAGGAAAGGATCATGGAATATTAAAATGATTCTATGACCCCCCGCCAAAAAAAAACAAAAAAACTATGGTTGACTTCCTTTCTCTCCAGCATGTCTGTTTATTTCAGTTTTTTCTCTCCCTCCTTTTTTTCAATATAACCTTTTATTCTAACTTGCCCTTCTATTCTGGACTTAGAGGAACTCGTATTTGGTGTCGTTTCTGGTTTCAATAGCCCCCCCCCCCCCAATGTGTCATCATAAACTGCATCAATGACGGACAATTTTTTTTTTTTTTTCATCATTCCCTTAGGAGTGTGGAAAGTCCTCGACCTTCCCCAAAAATCTACTTTCTCTTTTTGTTCACCTGATCAAACCCATCCCCCAAGGGCTAGGTGTGGTCTAGCCCAACGGCCAAATTTTAATTATCGTTCAAAATTCTTTCTCATTGTGGTTTTGTGTGTGGTTGTTTTTGCATCTGGAATTTATCATTTTTAGCCCCTCATCAGCCCTTTGTTCAACAAGTGGCAAGAAGGAGACAATCCCTTGATTTGGGAAATTTTATCCCATTTCATCAGACAATTCTCCACATATGTTCATTTGGGAACCAGTCTGCTTTTTAAAGATAATGCTTATCAATCGACTGAACTTGTGACCAGTTTTTCGTCTTTCTCTCCATTGCTCAATGGTTGTAAAAATCTTATCTATTTCTTTATAGGGAGTCCTTGGACCTCCAGAATAGCCCATCACTTAATCTCATTTCTTAATCAAAACCAGATGGTCTCTTTGTTTTACCTCTCCAACGATTGAGAAATTTAATTACCTTCTTCTATCCCCCCCCCCAATAAAAAAAAAACAATTAGTCTTTTCTTTCATTTTCCTCATCTGGTCATCGGTATATCTTCAGTCTGTCGGAAGAATTTAGTGTTTTTCAGTCTTAGTTTTTCTCTCAATTAAAAACGAATATCCTTTTCTTTTATTTTCTTTCGGAATTTAGTGTTTTTCAATTTACTAGCGCCTTTCTAATAGTGTCACACGTAGGGTCCTTACTTTCTGTACAAACAATTATTTTTATTTCATGGCTGACTTTTGCTGGATTTCACAATTAATTTCAATTATTCCCAAATTTCTTTGTAAATTATAAAAATTGTTACTGACCAAAAAAATTTGTCACAAAAAAAATCACATAAAAAAAAAGTGACTGAAAACAGTCGCAGTAATGAAAACTTGGGGATCCAAAATTTCAGGATTGCGGGTGCAGATCCAGCCCAGAATGTTTTTAATTTGTTCATGGAGTCAGCCTGATTCCAAAATGGTATATGTTGGGCTACACCCTCTAGGAGTAAAGTTGAAAAAGTGTGACACACTGACATTCACATTTTTATATATATATATATATATATATATATACACACACACTTATAAAAAAGTGAACATTGAAGTCAACGCTCACAGGTGACAGGCTGTTTCATGCTAGGTGAAATCATCAGGCGGCCTGATTGCGCCTAGCATTAAACAGTCTGTCGCCTCTGAGTGTTGACTTCAATGTTCACTTTTATATTAACATACGCTCTATCTCTGATATTGACCACTTTATCTCGTAAATATAGCACACTGTAAAACTATATTTCTTCATATATATACAGGGGTTGGACAAAATAATTGAAATACTTGTTAAATTCAAAGAAAATTTTTATTTTATATGTAGTTTGTCCTCCTTTAGCCTCACAGACATCTTTAATACGTCTAGGAATGGAATCATACAGCTTCCTGACTTCATCCAGAGGAATTTTCAGCCATTCTTCCATTAACACCTGCTCCAGCTCTTTAAGACACGACGGTGGAGGATAGCGGCTCCTAACTTGTCGCTCCAAAATGCACCACAAATGTTTAATAATATTGCTATCTGGAGATTGGGGAGGCCACTCCATGTTCTAGCTCACTTTCATGCTCTTCATACCCATTCTTAACCACTCAAGCGGTATGTATTGGAGCATTATCGTCTTGGAAGATGCAGTCACCATCAGGGAATAAAGTCTGGGCCATTGGATGAATATGATTTCCCAAAATGTTCAGGTAATCTTTGCTGTTGATTCTACCATGCAGGGCAACTATTGGACCGAGGCATTTCCATGATATGGCAGCCCAAACTATCACTGATCCACCTCCATGCTTCTTTGTTGGAAGAAGGCAGTCAGGGATGTAAGCTTCTTTGGGCTGCCTCCACACATAAACTCACCCTGAAGTTGAGAAAAGAGAAAAACTGGACTCGGCTGAGAATATGACTTGCTTCCATTGATCTGCAGACCAGGCATTGTGATCTCTGCACCACTTCAACCACTTCTGAATGTTGCGAGTGGAGAGAAGAGGTTTCCTTATGGTGGCTCTTCCATGATATCCAGCCTTATGGAGCTCACGACGGACAGTTTTAGTAGAATCTGGACTATTCAGATGATTATTCAACTCAGCAGTCACTTTGGCTGCAGTAGTCTGATGATTTTTTGCCACATTGCGTTTCAATGCACGTCGGTTCCTGTCAGTAAGTTTGCAAATCCGGCCTGAATTGCTATGCTTGCTAGAGGTTTTACCCTGTTTCTTGAATTGCGTCATAATTCTTGATATGGTAGCTCTTGAAAAACCAAACAGTTTAGCAACCTTAGTTATCGAGGCTCCAACAATTTTCCCATTTTCTAACTCAGAAAGGTCACGCATTTAGCTTAAATTTTACTAAATTCTAAAAATAAAAAAAGTCAATGACAGTAAATTAGATAAATAAACGCATTTACAATAGATATAACCTGCAATTACGAAGTTTTAGTTAAAGTTCTTAATATAATAGGTCTTTGAAATATAGGAATGAAATTTACACCTGTTCCAATTATTTTGTCCAACCCCTGTGTATATATATATATATATATATATATATATATATATATATATATATATATATATATATATATATTAGCATAATTTGGAATTTTATATTTCAATTCCCAACTCTACTTTTCACTGTTTAATATTTGGGAGCTGTATTTAATTTTAATAGCAAGTGGATGAATTTTTATATTTTATTTTGCATTTCTTAAAAGCAAATCTCTATGTGTATATTTTCATTTAAAAAATATAATATGCAAATTGTATTAAAATAAATTTTATTTATTTTTAAATTTCAGTGGCATAAACTTCCTGTTACTTTTGGTAAAGGTAACTGGCGATTTGTTGAGCCATCGCAAAGTATAAATAAAATGATAGCGCCACCCATTACATTACGAGCCGGTGACTACAACCTTGATGGTTATCCTGATCTTCTTGCCATCTTATCGAATCAGTGAGTTAAAATATTTCAAATAATTTAATGTGCTTCATTGAAAGTTGGTTGTTTCTGTTTGTTTGATTATCACTAAACTATAAATCTCTGTCAATTGTAAATGTTTGGAAACACTAAAATGTTGCTATTTATACTAAGTGGGTAATACGGATTTTACAAGTACTTAACTCCACCTTGAATTAATATTAGCCTATATCCTTAAAGACCCACAACCCAAATCAAAACACATATTTTCTATGAAGTTTCTCGGACATTCAGGCTTCTGTCTGCAGCAATAGTCAAAAATATGTGCCCTCTGACAGGAATCGAACTTGTATCCTACACGGAAACGTCATATAGTTTGATGTACATTCAGCTACAGAGGAAGTGCCGGGTTAACAAAGTACCAAGTAGGATACAGGTTTGAATCCCATCGGAGGACATATTTTTTATGGTGCTTTTTGGATATTCAGGTCGATAAATGTAGTTAATACAGTTTATTATAAACAGATCATTTACTTAAATATTTGTACCTATAAAAATAATGTATAAACATGTATGTGTATGTATGTATGTATGTATGTATGTGTGTGTGTATGTATGTATGTATATATATATATATATACACACACACACATACATGTTTTTTTATGTTATTTTTATAGATACAAATACTGAAGTAAGTGGTCTGTTTATAATAAACAGTATTAACTATATTTACCAGCCTGAATGTCCAAGAAACTTCATAGAATCCAAGATGTTTTGATCTGGGTTGTGGGTCTTTAAGTATATAGAGTAAAATTACAAGGTAGAGTTAAGTACTTGCAAAATTCGTATTACCCACTGAGTATAAATAGCAACATTTTAGTGTGTGTGTATGTATGTATGTATGTATGTATGTATGTATGTGTGCATGTGTGTGTGTGTGTGTATATATATATATATATATATATATATATATATATATATATAAGGCGCAATCATTAAATGCAGTGGTAACCATACCACTCTCATGTGTATGTATGTATATATATGTATATATATGAGAGTGGTATGGTTACCACTGCACTTAATGATTGCGCCTTATATATATATATATATATATATATATATATATATATATATATATATATACACACACACACTAAAATGTTGCTAATTATACTCAGTGGGGAATATGGATTTTGCAAGTACTTAACTCTACCTTGAATTAATTCTACTCTATATGCTTAAAGACCCACAATTCAGATTCAAACATCTTGGATTCTATCAGTGTGCTTTCTATTTAAATTCATGAACAATTACTAGATTTACTGATAGGATTATGTGACACTTTTTTAATAAAAACAATAAATTGGCACCTGAACTTAATGAATTAAAATGTGCAATATAAGGCCACTTCCTAGTCAATATGTCACAGAATATAATCGGCTATTCCAGCCACAATTTTTATTCACTCCAGCAGGCCGTGGTTTTCTTAATCTTGGTGGTGTCTGGATTCTAGTGACTTTCTTAATTCGGGTAATGGTAATATTAGCCGTTTCCCTATAAGGAAACATTTGGCATTCACTGACCAAGCAGCCAGTACAGCTTTCAGTTGAAATTTATAAAATCTTTCTCTTAAAACACTTTTTTTTTCTTTATTTTTTTTTTTTTTAGGAAAACAGCTTTCTCAAATCTGGTAGCTGTTATCACTCTTTCCAGTATTGATGGGGGTTCCTTTCTGAATCTACTATTTGAAGTCTTGTGGAATGTTAACATCTTTATTATGGCATTATTTTCACTTAGAGTTACATTTGCTATCCATTTTATTCGGTGCCGCTGTTGGTAGTCCTCAAGTGATGTGGTTTCTGTTATTTGGTACCGTTCTTTGTGATTCTGTAGCGCCAATCCACAATGTTCAAAGAAAGATGATCTTTGCCAAGACCCTTACGGCTTTATTTGCTCAAAGGTTTTTTTTCACCATTGATCTTAGGAAGTGGTTGTATACAGCTGACAGCTTAGATATTTCTGAACGGGTTTGGCATCATGCATAGCATCTATATGCAAGTCTTGATCTGGTGAGGCTATTTCAAAGCAAGACTTGAATTTTCAGATTCATGTTTTGGTTTTGTAGGAACTTGTGGTATAGGTCAAAACTACCCCTGGCACAAACTATTCTATGTTCAGTTTCTTTACACTTAATTTGTTATAACTGATCCTTATGCTGAAGTATTTACTAATTCCACATCTTGTATTTTTACGATGGATTCAGGATATGAGCCATCACGGATTTCATTCCAATTCCAGATCATAGTTTCTGTTTTGGAAAGATTTATCTCGAGTCCCAATTCTTGAAACATTTGTTATCAGCATATCCCTTCATCATCATTGGCCTTGGGAAGAAAAGCAGGATCATTATCTTCTATTCGTAGACTCATTTGGGATGTAGTGTGGGATGTTTAAATGGACAGTGTTCATCTCATCACATCTGTTTGTAAATTTGCAACGCATAGTCTAGACTGGGGCTCTCATTTACTCCTTGTTGTACTCCCGATAAGGTTTTAAATGTTTCCATCCTAGGGTCCTCGCCAGACATGATTCTGTAGATTGATATAGTTCCTCTATTAGATCGATGTATTTGGAACTTGGAATGTGGTTTCTAATGAGCGATAACAGGGAGTCTCTATTGATGTGGTCATATGCTGCTGTGAGAACGACATAGCATGTATACAATTTCTTATTAGGTATGCAATTTCCTGAAGTTGTTTGATGACATATATGCCATCATCGCATCCCTTTTCAGAATGAAAACTGGGTTGTGAGTTGACTTTCATGAGATCCTAGTTAATATAATGTTCATTAATTCTTTCATCATGATGGATCCAATTGAGATACCTCTCTATGTTTAAGAATTTTGAGAGGTACCTTTCTGTTTCAATAATAAATGAATTAATGCATGACAGACCCCAATTTTGGCAGGTGGATGCATTTCTGACTCCAGACTTCTTTCATAAAATAGAGGAACTTGTTATTGAATTCAGGGAGAAAGTAATCTATTTTCAAAAGTTCAGCTTCAATGTCTAATAATACTTTATTATTCCGTTTCTTTTTTTTTAATAGCTTTCTTAATTTCCTCATCACTAGGTTCATTATTATCAACTAATTCATTAAGTTTAAGACTTCATTATTAACCCTAACCTGGGGATGGGTTTTGTAATGCTTGGATAAATATTGATATTTGTTCTATTTCTGCGGGCATCTTAAGTTTAGTCTAGTCAGGGTTGAAACATTGTGAATATGGCAATGAAGACGAGGATAACAGCTTGAATAACGTAAATAATGGAAGTAATCATAATACCTCATCTCAGAGATATAGACAGATGTCCTTTGATTAATTAAGCATTTACACAAAGACTCTCTTTGTTAAATAAACCAGACGACCTGGTAAATTTCATGTGACCCCCCCAACCTCCAACAGAAATTTATTACCCAGAATCTAGTTTCAGACCTTTTTGTAAGGATCAATGTAATTCCTGCAAAATAGGCGACCAAATAAATAATTCAGACTTGAAAACAGTTTGCAGAATCCTGGCAAACACATTAATTTTGTCATCACAACTTCCTCGGGGCTGGGGCTAAGGTAGGGGATTTCAGTTATACTAAATTTTACTGAATCTCTACTTGCTTTAATTTAGGTTCAAATCTTCTTTCTGATTTTCATCGTATGTAATTTGTAGGTTGAAATTAATGTTTGCAAATGAAATTTTTTTTTTCCATTAGATTCCAACCCGATTAACCACTCTCCCATTTTTTCCCCAATTTATATCTCTACTCCTTCATTACCTCAAGTCATTAAAACCTTTTACACAGAGTTCTTTCTAGAATTGTCTCCCCTGCCAGTGCATTTTTTTTTTTTGAGGTTGCAGAAAAACAAACATCTACTGTTTTAAAATTGTTATAACTTTCTTTGTATTGTGCATATAGATTTTAATTTTTGTACACTAATAAAAGAATCAATGAGTAATATTTTGATGCAATGCATCGTGTTTTGTATGCATGTTTTGATGTTGAAAACCCCACAAAATTGCAATGTGAAATAAAAAACGCAAAATAAAAAACAAATACATTAAAAAATACATAAATAGTTCAACGTACTTTAACTTTTATTACTCCTTGTGGAGTTCTGGTGGTGGAATAAGAAGCAAAATGGCTAAAAAGGCTTTCATTTTCTCAAAAAATGGCATATTTCCTTGTGTTTAAAAACAAAAAAAACACTAGCATTTCTTTCACCTAACATATTAATTTGTCTTTTTGACAAATAAAGTTATTGTTTCATCGTTTATAAATAGACAAAATAATTCACCTTCAAAAATGCTATTAGATATATCAATGGTTGCAATGAATGAGATCAGCTGGACACAATTTCCAGATATATCCAAGTTGGGGGCGGGGGCTAATTTAAAAATTTCAGTGTTCTAACATCTTCAGTGTCTCCTGTCAGTGCATAAGTGCAACCAATGCTTGCACTTTTTAAATATTTCATGCTCCTCTTCCTGTGCATGTATAATCCCATCAACAAAATATGTGACTTTACTGATGATGTTTTTCTAGAGGACGAAACCTGTTAAATAAAACTTCTTTTTTTTTTTTTTAATCATTTCACCCCCCAAGCAAGGCAATAAAACCACTAAGATGCAAGAGGCTACTGAGTGTTAGAGCATATGAAAAAAACTATTGTTAAGGAGAGAGGACAATAAAAGAATAAGGATTAAAAAGACAGAAGATAACGATTGGCATTGCATTTAAATTTTTGAAAATCAATTTTAACTGGAAAGCAAGAATCCGGAAGAGAATTGCATAAGTAGGAAGTGTGAGAAAAGAAACTGTTAGCATAGAATTTACAGTCATATCTAACCATTATTAAACATTATCTATAATATTATCAGTACTGCCTTAATCTCCTGTTTCTTTGTATTATTTTGTTATAAACTATTATTGGACCAGCCTTGTGTATCATCCTCTGATTATATTTTCTGCTTTCTTACACATAATCTTAAAAAAGGAATTCTATTTTTCAATTTTTCTTTTAGGAACCACACTCAACAAGCATTCCTGTTAAAAAATATTCCATTCAATTCTGATAACTATACTCGGTCCTTTGAGATTATCTGGCCCGCGACATTTACACATTTGACTGATTCAGCACTTCTGACTGCATTTTTTGATGTGGATGAAAATGTAAGTTAAATGTTTTTATTAAAAAGTGTTTTTTTTGTTTTTTTTTTTGTTTTTTGTAAATGTAAAATTTATTGAAAAATGAATGTTTTTTTATGTTTTGTTGTTGAGAAATAAAAACAATCAAACAGTTACATGTTTGTGAGCAAAGCAAGCCTTCAAGATCTGTGATGGGAACTGGTCAGGTGAGCAGCAACCCTATAACCATGCCCCACACAGTCGTTGGACTGGTAATAATGATCAATATTTAAGAAAAAAAAATGTAATTATATTCATATTCAACTAAATATATTTTTTTTTTTTTTTTAATAATTTTTTTTGTTACTGATTCTGCATTTTTGACTGCGCTTTTTAATGTGAATGAAAATATAATTAATTTTGTTTTACATTGTTCGAACTGTTGTCCTCATCTTCGTTGTTGTATTCAAAACATCTCGGCCATTGTATTCTGTGGCCTTCTTCAGATGATTGTAATTTTGAACTGAACTGTTTGTTTCGTACACTGGGGTGGATTGTTCTAGTTCCACGTACCCTGCCACTTCTAGATGTTTCAGTATCAGTTATCTCCCTTTAACTCATCAACTCTCCAAGTGTTTGTTCACCTCAGCTGTAGTCGGGTACTGAACTCAAAACTCTTTAGGTCAAGTCACTGGATTCGACCAATATTTTTATCAACTGGGCCATGTTTTGTTTATTAAAAGTAATTTCATTCATTTTTCAATAAATTTTACATCAAAATAAAACTTTTGATGTAAAATTTATTGAAAAATGAATGTTTTTTTTTATGTTTTGATATTGAAAAAAAAAAATCTATTAAACTATAGTTATTTCCTTTCAAATTTTTGGTATAGCTAATAATTTTCTATAATTTATTAGAATAAAGATTTGTGTCAGTTGTTTAAAATAAGCCATTTCTCTAACATGAAATTCAATATCTCATCGTATTACTCTTTTTATACCGGGTGCTTCAGAAATACCTCCCACATAATGGTAGGACATTAGTGGCAATGGTGTCTTCATCCTGCTAATGTCTTACCATTATGTGGGAGGTATTTCTGCCACACCCTGTACATGGGCAAGACAATTTCTTGCCTGATGGAATTAAGCTCTATCTTGATAAATTTCACATTTTCTTTTATGAATAATATTTGAGACAAATATGTCTGGAAATTTATTACATTCTATCAAATTTCATTGGTTTTTATTTTCTTGAAACAAAAATAAAAAATTGTCAAAACTACTGTCTTTGAGCTGTATATTAAAAATCTTGCTTTGTTTGTGATGATCTCCATTATAGACATAAAAATCATGTTTATCGTGTTATATTTTTAACAGTAGAGTTGGTCCAATTTTTAGCTGTTTATCTTTGCGAGTGGTTGTTTTGAAGAAGCTTGTATAATACCAATATTTTCCTCCACCAACTCTTAAAATGATCACCGGATGAAGAGTATGAAGGGGAGACAAAACGGGTTGGTGTAAAAGTGGAGTTATTTCCCTTACATTTTTTTAAAAATTTTATGTTACCTCCTTTGCCAGACGATTTTTCCTTTCTTTTACACCAGATTTTCATTTGTGAGCATATGATTTTTATTTTTTATTTTTATAAATTAAAAATAGTCTTATTTATTACTTTTTTTTTTTGTTTGATTGAAATTCCTTTTTCGCCTAGACGAAAACATAACTCGTACAGCAAATGATCTACTCTTAAGTCCTTAATTAAATTCTAGACCAGAAAAAATGGTCAGATTGGGAAATTTATTCAAAATTATTTTGTTTCCAAAAAAAACAAAACAAAACGTGCTAAAAATTGTATATGTTATTTTACTAGTTCCAGTGATACTTAGAGAAACAAGGTTTTTTTTTTAATCAAAATTTAGAATGTTCTAAGAAAGAAGTAAAAATTTTTTAAAATAATTAAAAAAAAACTTTGGTCTTTCGTCTTCTTCATAATAACATAAGCATAGACGATAAAATTTTATTTTAGTCAAGTTTGGCGTCTTTTTTATCATGCTAGGCCATTTTTTAACGATTTTGTGGAGTATCCTAAGTCCTTAATTAAATTCTAAACCAGAAAAAATGGTCAGATTGGGAAATTTATTCAAAATTATTTTGTTTTCAAAAAAAAAAAAGTAAAAAGGAGATGCGATTGGAATAAAACATACAGTTTGCAAAATAAATAAATAAATATATAAAATTAAAAAATAAGTTGAAGTTCGGGAATAAAACGAGAAGGTTTGAAAAAAAATTGAAATAGCTGGCCAGGCCCATTCATCTAGGTAGAACGATGTTTAAGCGAGGATTATAAAAGAGAAAAAAATTACCTTTTTTTTATAAGCTTTCTTTTTCTTCTTTGGTACTGAAAACTTCTGTCCAGCTATTCCTATGGCCAGTCTTTATTTTGTGAACGTGTTTTTAGCCTTCCAGTATCACACCGATACTAATGTTAGCAAAATTGAAATAGCTGGCCAGGCCCATTCATCTATACTAGGTACCTCCACTTTTTCTGCATAAATTTTTGATACCTAAGGTTTGAAATTAATTTAAAAAAATGAAAAAGCATTCTTGAAGATTTAATTTTAGCTTTAATTGAAAGCTAAAGGATTAAATTTGAAAACTTCTTGTAAAAATTCATTGTTCATCAGAAAAATTTTATTTCTTCAGCCAATAGTGTCCATCACATAAAATAGGGCTTTACTTTTCAGTCACCCTGGATGCACACATACATATATATATATATATATATATATGTTTCATTAAATAATATAGATAAGTGTTGTCTATATATTTTATGTAAGTTCTTTTCATATTGTCTGATAAGCTTAATAACATTATCATTAAACAATGAAAGAAAATCACAATATTGATACATATTTTTTAATCCAATTATTTGCAATGATTCTTCTCCCCCAGTTAGAGATTTGAAAAAACCCAACATAGTTTACAAATTCAGGTGCCCTTTGGGAGATTGTATCTCCAACGAACTAAATAATATCTAAGTTGGTCACACCACAAACTCGCTTTCACGACGCTTGACACTACATTTGAATGATAACTCTAACATTTTTAGGCATTTAAAACAACATGCCTGGCCGCATACACAATTCTGGAAAATCCTTGTCGAAAACACAACTATACTTAAACATGAAAACAATAAACAAAAACTAAAAATTCTTGAAGCTATATACATAAAACAGTTGAAACCTAACCTGAACAAAATAAACTATGAAATCTCCAAAAATATCCTTAAATGCCTATAATTAGTAACAGAAGTCATTGGTTCATACCAACGGCTTTCCATACTCAATACTCATCGGATCCACTCTCTTGTGGTCATGTGTGACGTCATGAGCTGTTGTGCGATTTTCGCTTTCAGCGTCTTATATGCACGTGTTTATCGTTGCTTGGAAATCATCCATGTAAACAAACAAGACTATCATCAATTTCTTGTTCGTGTATTGCTTAATATATTGTGTAATTGTCATCTTTGATAATGGCTTATGTAAGCCGAAAGCTTAGATTGGATTAAAAAAAAATATGTATCAATATTGTGATTTTCTTTCGTTGTTTAATGATAATGTTATTAAGCTTATCAGACGATATGAAAAGAACTTACATAAAATATATAGACAACACTTATCTATATTATTTAATGAAACATGTATGAATGAAAAAATGCTGCCTAAATACACACAATATATGTGTGTGTGTGTGTGTGTGTGTGTGTGTAATCTTCAAGTAATTAATGGATTTTTACTTTAAATCTGACCTTATTTCTTATTACTATAAATGTTTTTTGGTGGGGGCGGTCACGTGTTTGAGATTGAAATTTCACATGGCCCAGTGGATAAAGGCATTTGTTAGATCCACTGACTAGATCCAAAGAGTTGTGAGTTCAATACCAGACCACGGCAGTGGTGAACCAAAAAACCTGGAGAGTTGAGTTAAAGGGAAATAGCTGAGACATCTGGAAGAGGCATGGCAGGTGGAACTAGAACAGTCTACCCCGGTGGACGAAATAAAGGGTTCGGTTCGAAATTCCAATCGACTGAAGAAGGCCGGAGTGTACATCGGCCGAAACGTTGTGAATACGGCATTGAAGATGAGGATAACAGTCTGAATAATATGAATAATGCAATTGAAAGTGAATGTCTGGAGTTGCTTTATAATTCCCTATTAAAATAGCTGTTTGAGTGAGTCCTCTTAACGTTTGATATAAATGTTTCTATTCAAAAGATCTGAACACTGGAGACAATTTGATGTGGAACTGTAACAAAATATCTTTTTAGGGAATTCTTGATGTTCTTCTCACTTCACACTCAAAAGATGACAGAACAAGAATTCATGTATTCAAAAATAAATTTCTTGAAGATGCTTACTTCTTGAAGGTCATGGGTAGGTACCATTTTTTTCTTTTTCATTATTTCCTGGGATTCACTTTGATGTTATCCAGTGTAAAGTAATTAAAGTAACAATTAAATAATGCTAGTTATGTACTAGTTACTTATAGGAAGTCATATGTGAGATATTATCAACCCACAAAATGTTATTTGGTAAGGGCTTATTAAATACAAAAGCACTTGGAGACTATTGGATAGTTTATGTTCAGACTCACCTTGGAAACAAGAAAGATGGTTCAAATTAAAGGAAACAAAAAATCTTAAGGAACTTTCATTGATCTTTGACCAACCATATATATATATATATATATATATATATATATATATATATATATATATATATATATATATATATATATATATTCAGTTTTATGGATATTAGTTTGTGACCCTGGGTTTCATGCTTTTGCAATTATCAGACAAACTGAATATGTTAGCTCTATCACTTTCCACCAAGTACTGTATATATATATATATATATATATATATATATATATAGTGAACATCGGCTATTTATATATAAGGGTCAGTGGTGCATTGTGGGTAGTCTATTTTGGCAGATATTTTACCGGAAGTTGTTTATTTGTGTCAAATTACTTTGCTTGTTTTTATTTAATTTATTTTTGTTTTTTATCCTTTATATTATCCAAGAAAAATAACAGCATTCGTGGCCTGACGATTGCATCTAGCATGAAACAGACTGTCGCCTCTAAGTGTTGACTTCTATGTTCACTTTTATATTTACACACGCTCTATCTCTGATATTGAGCACTTTATCCCATAAATATAGCACACTTTAAGACTATATTTCTTCACACACACACACACACACACACACACACACACACACACACACACACACACACACACATATATATATATATATATATATATATATATAATATTTTCAGGTAGGGTGTATTTGTAAAGGAACAAAATGAATGAAAAGTGATGAGAAAAAAACTATTCTTAGCTCAAGTGTTTTGTCCTCTGAGGGACTTTATCAAGGCAATGTAGGATTTATTTTGTTGCATGTGTTTATATACAAGTGCTGTTGTCATTGGTTTATCAGGGCTTATAAATTTGAAAACGTTCATGAATGTTCATCAGGTGGTTGAATAGTCAGTCAAAACAGGTGGAGGGAGGACACACAGTGTCATAATTCAAAGTTTCGTAAAAAGTAACCGATTCAAGAATTTTTTTTTTTTAAATGAATATTGTTTAAATTGGGATCAGATTGTTATGGTATGAGACGGATCTATGAGCTGTACATCATCAAAAACACGAGGTGATGGATTTAACTGTTTTTAATATATTTGTGGTCATGTATGTTGACTTGGGAAAGTAGTAATTCTTTTAGGAAAGATGAGATTTGGAAAAAGCCAGAGTATAGAGTGCTGCTATTGAATCTTATCAAAATATAAATATATACCCTGATTTTTTCCCAATCTCAATTCATAAACCTTCTCAAATTTAAAAGTCTTGATAAACCAATGACATCCTTGCTTTTTTATATAAACAAATGCCACAAAATACCTCCTACATTGCCTTGATAAAGTTCCTCAGAGGATGAAACGTGTCGGCTAAGAATAGTTTTTCCTCTTGTCTCTTTATATATATATATATATATATATATATAATCCTGCATAAAAAAAAAGAAATGACAGTAGTCAGTATCATTGAGTCAATGTGAACTGCCTTTTCCTTAGCTGCATACTATGTGCTTCACTAGGGCTACACACAGTTTTGAATTTAGAGTTTTCCTTCTCATAGACTGATTGCCACCTAAAGCTGTAGAACCCAGTCTGTCTTGCTATTTACCCACAGCTGTGGGGAGAAGAGATGAATTCATACCTTTCCCAAGGGTATTAGCATGTAAATGAATGTAACAAACTCAACTAGAATTTGAACTCTACTCTCCAATTCCTCAATCCGAGCTGCAATCCAATCCTACTTTAAATGCACTGGTATCATAGTTCACTTCAACAAATCTGGCTACAATTTCGACTTTATAAATTCCAAGCTAATTGGGACAGAAAAATGATTCACTGAGGAGAAAATGTATTGAGACTGTGCTGATCTCACAATTCTTGACGATAAACCTCGAACCAGGCTCCTATACAAAATTGCCGATCATTGCAAAACAAGCTGATAGTGAGAATAACAGATCCACTTGGAGTGACATTAATGACTTTAATAAAAAAACACACAGCTTTGTGTTTTCATTCCAACTAAACAATGCCAGCCTAGGAAACGGACTTTAATGTCTTTAATGCAAAAGACACACAGTTTTGCCTTTCGTTCTGACCTGTAGGCACCAACCTAACATGTAATTCAAATGGCTTTTCTACTTTTATTTCTCTATTTGTGCTCAGATACTATTCTACACCCTATTAACACACACACACACACACACACACACGATGATAATAAGTAATGTAAATTAAGTTTGTTTCCTTATGGTTGTCTGAGTTTTGCAGAATTGCATTCACTCTTCAGGAGACTTAATTTTAATAGTCCTGGGTATGACAATAAACTGCATCTGGCAGCAAGACCACTGATCAGGAGATTGGAGATTTTGAGGAGTATCAAACCACCTCTTCATTGCAGTTGTTCCCAGGATGGTAGCATCTGTTAGGGTCCCAGCTATGAACAAATACTGGACTGCCCTCCAACAAAACACTATAAAACTATAAAAATACATTCAATACATTTTTATATAAAAGAATTACCAACAATACCTCTTTATAGTAAAATTACCAACAATACATTTTATCTGTAGTTGAAGGCATAAAATTGTTTTTGAAATACTTAGATTTTTGCATTAAATAACCTATAGCGGTTGATATGCTGCTAAGCAAAATCAATCAAATTTAATTTTAAATTTGATTTATTTTGCTTGTTATATAAAATTGTTTATAGAACATCCCAACTATTACTATTATTTTTTTATTTTTTTTTAAAAAAAAAAGACTTTTTAAAAAAAAAAAGACTTTTTTTATTTATTTCCTACAAATGTTTGAATCTAACAATGCCATGAAATATTTATATCTTTAGAATGGGTAAATTGTAAAACCTACAAAAGCATTTCTGTAAAAAATTTCTAACTTTACCAAAACCCAAATTTGCCTTTTTTGTAAAGTACAAGTTTTAAATTTAACAAAACTAATTTGTGTTGAAAATGTTTGTTTTTATCTTATATTTCAGTTGTGAGTGGTTTATGTGAAACAAACTGTAATGTTGAGGTAAGTATATATAAAAAAAAAAAAAAAAATAAATCTAACTTTTTAAAAATGTTAATTTTATCAATTCTTTGTTTCCATAAGTTGTAAAATTTTATTTTTGTTTTTTATTTTTGTTTTTTTTTGAGTATTCTACACACACAGTGCTGTGCAAAAGTGAACCCCTAAGATAATATTAATTTTTTTTTTTTTTTTTTTTTTTTTTCAGATAATCAACAAATCTTAATAAAGCTATATATTCATTAAGAAAAATCTTTATTAAATTAATTACAACCACTTTCAAAACTTTTCATCAAGCTGGAATAAAAATATTAATTAAAAATTAAGCTGTGCGAAAGTGAATTGTGGGAGTTTTGCCAAGAAGAATGGTTAAAAATTGATGCTTACTACTGCCAGAAACTTCTTAAAAAAAAATTATAAAAAAAAAAACTGTTCGATGATGTGACTTCAAAAGGAGGAGTTAGCAAATAGTAAATGTAACGGTTCATGTTAATGTTAAATTAATTTTAACAACATACTCCGGAATGTCAATATACTGGCTACATCACTTGCCTAAGTACTTGTAGGTTAGACATTTAAATTGGAGCAGAATTCACTTGTTTCTCTGTTTGCTTAGCTTGACCATTATAGACAGAGAAATCCAAAAGCATAGAAAGTCACTCAGTTCATTGTTGCTAGGTTGAGAGAGTTTTTGACCTGAAACTCTTCTTTCTCAAACTGGTATTTCAATGGTTAGACATCATATGTTTTGTGAAGCAAGCTGGACTGATGAATTTTCAATCTCCCCATGTATGGTGATTTTCTGAGTGCGGCTTAGACGTGGCACAAGCCCAAAAGTATTGGGCACCCAGTAAGGATCGAACTCGGTCATAATTGATCTAGTGAGACAAGCTTGCTAACCACTATGCGTCATCAAAGTGCCCAAAAGTCCCTTTGTGTGTATGGATTATTTTAATAAAATCTTTCAATAAAATTTTTACATTACTGTGAAAAACATTTTGACATTTTTATATTTAACTTTTTACATGCAGTAACATGACAAATTAATTTTCTAAAAATAAGAAAAAAGCAAAATGAAGTACATTTTTATTTGGGGATATTCAAGCTTTGTGGTTGGAATGTTTTAGAGCTTACAAAAATACTTAGAAAATTTTTATTTGTATTAAGGATAAAAGTTCTTTTCAGCATGACAGTTAAGTCTTATTTACATTGTTGATAATAAAAAACATAATCTAATATTTCTTTACGGTAATAATGAAGCCTGTATCTGTTAGGGTTTTATTCCAACAGTTGTAATAATCTCATTCTTTTTATAGGCTCATCTATTCTACAGCCTTCAGTGGGAAAGATGTTTAATTATCTTTTTTTTTTTTTTGCACACTGTGGTGCAAATCATTAAAATGATAACCATACAAAAAAAAACAACAAAAAAAAATCAGTTTTGTTTATATTCCTTGTTCCCCCCTCCCTAAATGATCTCCTCATTTTTTTCACAGTTTGTACACTTGAAAAAGATCAGAGAAATGGATTGATCAAAACATTGTGATAATGACAAACACCCTCCACCCCACCTAACCAAAAAACGTGATCAATAATTTTGATCAATCAAGAAAAAGAATTATTTGTAGGAAAAAAGAAACTAACTACAAATTTTTAAATGGGCTTTGATTAGTTAACTTGGCGTTAATCACCTCAAAATCTCCGAAAATCGATAATCTCCTGGCCTCTGCCTCCCATGACAACTGAGTTACAACTGTGCCCCCTTGCTTACTATACACCCTCACTGAGTCAAGAGGAGTGAGAGGGAGCAAAAGAAACCAGTTGCCAACAAGGAATTACGAGTACATGGGGACTAACAAAACACACCATGTGACTAACACAGAAATAATAAATATTCTGGCTAATACTTTTAAACTAAAACTGACATATACTGTATAAACTTTCTCAAATTTACACATGGTAAGTAAAGTTTTATTTTTAGTTCATCTCGAATTATGGTAATTGGGAGCCCGGTTGGTATTTAGAGGGTGGACTGCTTCAGAACACCAGGTACTGTAAGCAATGTCTAACAATCCGAAATAGGGGTTGATAAACTGTAAAAAACAATCAATCAAAATATGATAATTAGGAAGTAGAAAAACTGAATGAAAATAATAATATTATTTTCTAACCTTTCAAGTGTTAAGGATATTTATTGTTTGAACAGGCGAGAGGGAAGATAAAAGAACGAAATCAAGAAAGCGAGTTTCTTTTGAATAGAAAAATTTAGAAGGTTTATCATGTTGAAATGCCGGTTCTTGTTTGATCACCAAAGTTAAGCAATGTTAAGTATGGTCAGTACCTAGATGGGTAACTGCTTGAGAATAGCAGATGCTGTAAACTTGGATGTGCAGGTGGTGTAATGGATAATTACTTGGAATTGAAAATTGGAGAGCCAAGTTCCAGTTCCAGTCAGATTTGTTTTATTCACTTATGCACAAATGCTCTTGGAAAAGGTATGGATCCACCTCTTATGGGTTAATTAGGACTTGTATCACTAAACCATTATTATCAAAATAAATTCTAACAATTAAAATAAAAACGTTACCTACAGACACTAATGGGTATTTCCCAATCCTCATAAGTACGTTGGACATTATTGTAAGGGGGGTAATATGCTGTCTAAGTAGCCTAGCACTAGCAGTGGTTTACCTATTTATGCTGATGGCGAGTATTGTATTTTGTTGATGTTATAAAGATTACCATTTCATTTCCAACCTCCATTTTGGTTATTCCTCATTCAGTAACCTTTCCTAGGTTACGAAAAATCTAAAAATATTTTCTGGCTTTAAATAACTTGCAAAGGGCTGATAAGCTGTAAAAAAAAAACAAAAAACAGTCAAAACTATATAAAGAAATAAAACAATTTAAGTGACAATTTGACTTAGGCAGAAAATTCTGCCCTCATTTTGTCTTTTTTCTTATTATTATTTTACTAAACCCATACTTTTCTTTTGTCCACCTTTCTCAAGCCATATGGTGTAAACCAACCTGGTCCTGTGATACGCTTTAAAACCACGCAGTCTACTGGAGAAATCCAGCTTGGCTATGGTAAGATGTTTATTATTTGATTTATTTTATTAAATGGAATAAATTAAACCAAGGAATACCTAATCCATATATCTGAATTGTGTGTATTGCTAAAATTAAAACAAAGACGTTTCAAATGGAGTTACAAAATGAAACTTAATATAAATTTTAAATACCATTTAAGTGTTTAAAAATTTATCAGTTTTATATTTGTCTGATTTGATAACATAACTCAGCCCCTCCCCAATTTCAGTGAGAATTGTTTGATGCTACGTTTGATTTTACTGGAACTTGTAGATTGGAAATTGTTACTTTAAATACAATATTTCCAACCATATAAATCGAACTTCTTAAAACAAAAAAAAATTTGGGTTAGACCTTACATTCTTGTTTGACACGCTCATCCCCTGATTAGCCAGAATTAAATTAAAAAAAAAAAAAATAATTTCACCGAGGCGGTAGAAGCCGCTAAGATGCAAAGGGTTACTGAGCATGAAAGAATATGCGAAAAAGAAAAACCTTATCAAGGAGAGGGAACAACAAAAGAACAGATATGATGTATTTCGTAAATAGAAAACATCAATATATAATTATTCGGACTATTGTCCTCATCTTTGTCGCTGTATTTATTACGTTTTGGCCGTTGTACGCTCCGGCCTTCTTCAGGTGGTTGGAATGTCGAACTGAACCCTTTATTTCGCTCACTGGAGTAGACTGTTCTAGTTCCACGTGCCACATTTAATGGATGTCAGTTGTCATCTGTTAATTCCTTGAACTCCTTGAGGACACATGGCACAGTGGATAAAGGTGTTAGTTAGATCCAGTGACAGGACCCAAACAGTGTGAGTTCAATACCCGGTTAAGGCAGTGGAGAACTTGGAGAGGGGAATTAACAGGAGATAACTGACAACTGACATCCATTAAATATGGCAAGTGGAACTAGAACAGACTAGCCCGGTGAGTGAAATAAAGGGTTCAATTCTACATTCTAACCACCTGAAGAAGGCCGGAGCGTACAACGGCCAAAATGTTGTAATAAATATGGCAACAAAGATATGGACAATAGTCTGAATAATGTAAATAATATGCATAATACCTCATCTCAGAAATATAGACAGATCCATATATAAGTATGGATGAATTGTTAGTTGGTTATTAAGCCAAAACACCCTTGTAAAATCTGCAAGATTGTGTAGCATGTGATTGATGCCATGAAAAATTGAATTCTGAATTGAATATAATGTCCCTCAAGAACCTAAGAGGAGTTGTTGATCTGTAGTTATCTCAATATGTACTGGGTTTACCCTAAGAGATAACAAAGTAAGTTTTCTACTCAGTGTCACCTAGAAGGTGACCTAATAGGCACCAAGTGCAGAATTGGGTAACACCAACATAAGCAGGATTTGAACTCAGCTGAATTTAGGATGTACGCACACAAGATAGCTGGATAACAGGAAGTTATATAAAAACCTGTCCCCCAAAGGTGAGAGGAGAGTCCCTCATGTACTTCATGAAAAGATCAAATGTTCAAAGAAAGTCCCCAAAACCACATACCCTCCATGACTGATATTAATTTGACATTTGATAATTATCATTTTCTTATTTTTTTTTAACCTTTTGAACCTGAGTTGCTGATATACCAGCCATTATATGACAGTGCATATAGCGTACTCCTCAGGGGGTCAGGGTTCAAAGGGTTGAAAAGAGAGGAGAGTCTTCATGAGAAGATTGAACGTTCAAAGTAAGTCCCCAAAACCACATACCCTCCATGGCTGATATTGACATTCAATAATTTTTTTTTTTTTTTTTAAATTATTTTACATATAAAACATTTAATCTTGTGTTCTTATCAGATTCGTAATGGCATCTTGATGCTGTAGGTATGAGACATGTGATTGAGGTAACAGTGAAATACATAAACGAATTATATTGCCTACAGTGAACTAAAAGGCTTTTGAGAACCTTCCAAGGTTCTGAGGGTTCTCTTGACACCTCTCAGTTGTATCTCTGTCTGTGAGCTGAGTGTAACTGTATTTATTAATGAAAGATGCCCGTGGCAATACCTCCATCATTGCACCAAAGAGGGGGTGCAATAGCAATACTGATGAGAGTGTGACTAACAGTTTGTTGGGACAGGGCAATTTTTGGATCTAGTCTGGGTGCGTGCATTTTGGGCTTCCCACGTTAATCTGACCACTGTGAGTTTTGATTAAATATTGGTAACTAAAAGCTTGCTTACATACTGCACACACCAGATACTACAAATTGAACATTGACAGTTATGTAAACTAAAAATGAAGTGGGTCATCATTGATGTTTGCTGGCAGTTACCTGGATTTGAAAAGAGTTTCATTGTAAAATATAAAATACGTTGCAGGCGCCTGCTCAGGCACATCTGCCTTTGTTCAACACCCACAATGCGGAAGTATAGACTATGCTGCAACTGTACTGAGTGGACTTGATAGCTTCTGAGAAAGACATGACCAATAGTTTTGAACAAAGCCAGTACACTCAAACACTCGGTCACAATGACTTTGTTCTTTGTTGTTGAGTTGTAAATATCGAATAGGCATGTTACTTACTGTATTTATCATAATAATCAGTTAATAACAGTAAATTAGAAGCAGACCATACTAAAATTAAGTGCATGTTACAACATTAGCGCCTAGGATGGATATATACCTATATTTATAAGATTAGTGTGTATTTTGTGAGCAACAACAAAGTTTTAGAGAAAAATGGAAACAAAAACGACACTTATACTTAACCTCAAAAAGAGTTGAAATTTCCATGGCACATAATGAGGAAAGAAGACTTAGAGAATTTGACACTCACAAGACATTGAAGGCAAGAGAGACAGAGGAAAACTGTACATAACCTACCTAATGAGCTGGTGTAAATGGATAGCAGAACATGGTTTAGGAGAGATATAAAAAAGACAGAGTCTACTAAGAGCTACAATGGGCAGGAAATTGAGGAGAGTCATGATCACCAACATCCTGAAGGGACATAGCACAGAGAAAAAGAAGTATATTTTGTTATGTATGTGAGTCTCTCATAAGATGTAGATATGTTTGGCTATCATCCGGTCTTTGGAACAGGATTAGAGATTTATCTTTGGTTTCCTGTTTAGGATTGGGCTTCCGGTTCCTTCTAAAGCCTTTTCCTACTCTTTCACTTCTGGTGGCTCCTTATGTCTTCATGACATTATGCTTGGGGTGGTGCCTCTTAATTTATAACTGTCTACCTTGAGTGGTTCTTGGACCTTGGACAGGGTTAACATCATTGTAAAAAAAAAAAAAAAAAAAAAAAAAACAAGTTCTGTATGAGGATATACAGTGGCCTAGAATCTTGGACCAAAACCCTGCTGAAGGGAGGGCTGTAGTGTTCATGAAAACTGTCAAGATTATAGGTTTTTTCCTAACTATTCCTTGCAAAATTACTGGTAAATGTGGTAGGAAATATGGTATACAGAATAGGTGCTGGCCTTGACAGATTTTGCTGTGAAAGAACTTACAAAGATGTTATATGCTTATAGAGTAAAAGTTGTTGTTCGCTTATTAAATGATTTTGATGCCATATTGAATATATCTTTTGTACTTTATTCATCGTAATGTGTCCTTCTTATATTTGCTAAGTCAACTCTTTTTTTTTTTTTCCTCTCTTGCAGCAAGTCAACTCACTCAGTCTGCTCATTATTCACTGCAATTACCTTTTACTGTCTTTGGCCTCGGACAAACACCAAATTATATCGATACACTTGAAGTTGGAATTCCATATTCAACAAAAGAAGTCAGTATCATGATTTTTGTTTTTTTTCTTTCTTTTTTTTATCTTATTTATTTCTTTGATAATTTTGCTCCAAGCAAGATGATAATGCCACTAAGATGCAAGGAGTTACTGGTAAAGAAAGAAAATAAAAAGAACTTTAGTGAGGAGAAAGGAAAATACAAGAACAAGATTTAAAAAGTCAGAAGATGACGATTAACATTTCATTTAAAATTTTTGAAGATCGTAGTTGATAGGAAAGCAAAAATCTAGAGAAGTGTTCCACATGCAAGAAGTGTGAGAAAACAAACTATTGGAATAGAACTATTATTTTGTTATTTCAACCAATTAATTGACTTCAAATGTCAGAATATTTTTGAGCTAATGATTTATTCAGATTTATTTGAATATAATGGTTAATAATTTCAGACGATGTTCATAATACACGTGAAATATTATTTAGAGCCTAACTTGTTGAAATAATACATAACAAGAAAACTACATTATCCTCATTTTCATTGCCATATTCACAATGTTTTGGCTGTTGTCTGCTCCGGCCTTCTTCAGGTGACTGGAATTTTGAACTGAACCCTTTATTTCGGCCACTGGGGTAGATTGTTCTAATTCTGCCTGCCATGCCTCTTATGGATGTCTTGGTTATTTCCCTTTAACTCAACTCTCCAAGTTTTTTTTTGTTCACCACTGCTGTAGCCTGGTATTGAACGACCAACTCTTTAGATCTAGTCACTGGATTGAACCAACATCTTTATCCACTGGGTCATGAGGAAGGCCAGAGTGTGCAACGTCCGAAATGTTGTGAATATGGCAATGAAGATGAGGATAACAGTCTGAATAATGTAAATAATGCAAGTAATCATAATACTTCATCTCAGAGATAGAGAAAACTATATCATGGCAAGAATTTAATTTGAATCGATGTTGAAATTTTGATAAATTTTTAAAATTTAATAATTCTTATCTTTTGTATTTTGTCTGATTCATGAAAAATTCTTGTCTTAACTTTTCTATAGTTTGCAAGTAAGCATAAAAATAAAACCATTTCATTCTTTGTGTGTGTGTGTAATATTGTCATATAGGAAGAAAATGAGTAACTACCGACGCCATGGTTTGAGCGTGACACTCTGGACTTATGAATATATGTTTTCTGCCATAAGTGATGTCAGCCTACTGACTTCAGTGACTAGTGTGAATTATTGTGCATTGATGATCTGGGTTTTTGATTTACGATTTACTGGACGTTAAGCCGAGCTTTGCTACTAAGAAGGTAATCACTGAAATGGTTAATTATCTTTGATTGACTTTTACTTCTTTGTTCTTAAGTATTTATTTGTGGTTGTAATTAAATACTGTTTTAACATTGAAGTCTTGAGTTATACTTAATTATTAACAGCTACCATACAGCACAAAAATATATATATCAGAAGTTTGATATCTATTGATAACAACTCCCATTTTATTTCTGATTGCTGTAGTCAAATACTGAACCCTTCATTGGTAGAAATTCTGTTTACCTTAATATACATTAAATTATAGGCTGCATTATATATATATATAAGTTGTATGGATATGAGTTTGTGACCCTGGGTTTCATGCTTTTGTGATCATCAAACAAACTGGTTTATTTTTTAAAATTGGATCTATTTATGCTTGTTTGACTATGTTTGGTGGTGGGAGGGGGAAGGAATCTACTTACGTGTTTGTTTGGGGTAGCACCATCATATGCATAGACACGTACATACAGGTGTATGCATCTTAGTTCACGCTAACACATCCATCTAAGCAATTTGAGGCTAGGCACATATAGATATCCGTACATTCGGGCATACATATATATGCTGTTGTAATTCTATTTCAGTATCGGGACCATAGCTTTTTATGTGTGGTGATGTTTGTTTCAACAAGGAGTGGGTAGGGTGTTCTTGACGTTTTTCAGATCTACTGTATGGTCCATGAGAGGAACTTATACTCTCTCTCACTCACACACACACACACACACACACACACACACACACACGTGTGTAGGCATGCACATACACTATTACTGGTCTGGCCCTTTTCACCAGAAATTGATTGAGCTGGGTTCTGTTTGTGGTCATGGTGATGATGATGTTTGTATTTTCAACACTAACTGGTTGTTTCTTGTTGATGGTTCTGATTATGCTGGTAGTGATAATAGCTGTGATATTATTATTGATAATGTTAATAGATATTGATGTGCTAATGGTATAATGAGCCTTAATGACACATATATATATATATATATATATATATATATATATATATATATATATACAGAGAGAGAGAGCCAGACAAACCTACCAAGGTTTCATCTAAGCGGATCATCAGTGAAGCCTTCCCTGACGATCTGCTTAGGTGAAACCTTGGTAGGTTTGTCTGGCTCTCTAGGCTTAACTAGGTGTGCTCTACTTATTGTATTGAGCACTTTATTTAGTTAGTTGCATACTCGTATCGGGGTTTTTTCTTTGGGCTTTGGAGCTGCATGCTGAACGATTGTTTTCGACAGGCGTTCATGTTCTTGGCTCTTTCTTTTTTCCTTCTATTGATTTGATCATTTGCAAATCAAGAAACCAAAAGTTTTCCGAGATAAGTGTAGTTACTTATATTTATAAGATTACTACTACTAATTATATATATATATATATATATATATATATATATATATATATATATATATATATATATATATATATATATTAATAGATGTTTCATTAAATAATATAGATAAGTGTTGTCTATATATTTTATGTAAGTTCTTTTCATATCGTCTGATAAGCTTAATAACATTATCATTAAACAATGAAAGAAAATCACAATATTGATACATACTTTTTTTTATTCCAATCTAAGCTTTCGGCTTACATAAGCCATTATCAAAGATGACAATTACACAATATATTTATGCAATACTATGAAATCTCCAAAAATATCCTTAAATGCCTATAATTAGTAACAGAAGCCATTGGTTCATACCAACGGCTTTCCATACTCAATACTCATCGGATTCACTCTCTCGTGGTCATGTGTGACGTCATGAGCTGTTGTGCGATTTTCACTTTCAGCGTTTTATTTGCACGTGTTTATCGTTGCTTGGAAATCATCCATGTAAACAAATAATACTATCATCAATTTCTTGTTCGTGTATTGCATAAATATATTGTGTAATTGTCATCTTTGATAATGGCTTATGTAAGCCGAAAGCTCAGATCGGATTAAATAAAAAAAGTATGTATCAATATTGTGATTTTCTTTCATTGTTTAATGATAATGTTATTAAGCTTATCAGAGTATATGAAAAAAACTTACATAAAATATATAGACAACACTTGTCTATATTATTTAATGAAACATGTATGAATGAAAAAATGCTGCCTAAATACACACAATATATATATATATATATATATATATATATATATATATGATAGCAGAAGAAGCTTGCACACATATGCTTCTTATAATATGTAGATATACTAGGCCAATGAAAGAAATTGAAGAGGCATAAAAACAACAAAAATAATAATATTGATAATAAGACTAATAATATTTACAGTGCATTGTGGTGTAATGGATATCGGCTTGGAATGGGTATTCGTAGAGCCGAGTTCAAATTCCAGTCGAATTCGTTAGATTCACTTACGTACAAATACCCTTGGGAAAGGTATGAATCCATCTCTTCTCCCCCCCATCTATGGGTTGAATATCAGGACAGACTGGGTTTTTTAGTCTTGGTTAGTTGCAGAAAGTAATGGCAACCTACTGTGGGGGAAAAAATCTTCTGCCTCTTCAGTCATGTATTGAAAGATACTTGATCGCCCAAGCGTGTATCACGTGTGGCACTTAATTGACTCTATATTTATTGTATATTAGTAGGCCATTTGTAAAAATGGAAGCAAGATGTTAAAGATTGGAATTTTCAAACATGCCTGCATCCTTTCTTAACAAGAAATAAATTAAAAAAATACCTTTTCGGAAAAAATTTTTTTTTTCTATAATGCTTTATCTACTGATCAAATCTAGTAGTTTGGGGCTTGTTCTTTGCCACAGTTTGTGTTGTCGAGGGTTTATAGGAGGCCTTTTGTGGAAATGAGTATGCCGAAATTCCTATTTAAACCTAGAATGTGTGAATTTATTTTAAAAATGAATTTTAACTTGACTGTTTGGTGTTCTTGTTGGCATTTAAATTTAATGTCTTCATTTAAATATTTTTGCAATGTTTCTTTGTTCAAAATAGCCAAGAATTAGAAAGGCTCTAGTTAGAGTACTGGAGCAGAAGACTAGGTAGGGTAAACAAAGAAAAGGTTTATTAAATACTCATACATAGAATGGAATAACTTGAGTAAATCAAATACTACTCAAAATCCTATTCTAATGTGGCTACTTGCCATATTTATAAGTAGGAGCAGTCCATTGTCACAGTAGTCAGGAAGTGCAGGAAATACATTGAGTCATTCTTCATAACAGATATTTTTATTCAATACAAAAGACAGTCTTATTCAAAATAATGAGTTTTTACTTCACAATGGACAACGTGAAATTCCACCTCTCATGAGTCATGCTAAGTGCAATTACAACTAACGGGCTGTCTTGATAGAATTTTGCCACATTACAATTCAATGTTAAGCCCAATAGGAGAGGAATATCGAAGGAATAGAACACTAGGTAGAGGAAACAAAGGAGAGGTTTATTAAATAAGCATACATAAATCAGATACTACTCAAAATCCTACTCTAATGTGGCTACTTGTCATATTTATAAGTAGGAGCAGTCCATTGTCACAGTAGTAGGGAAGAGCTAGAAATATACTTACTCCTACTCTACAACAAATATATATGAAGCTAGAATGGCAACCTTTCTAGAGAATCGTCGGACCATTCCTACATGTGTCTCCGGCTATCTCTTCTCAATGCTGTAAGCTATCTCTTCTTCCTTTATTGCTCTCCATCCTCTCAGGACTGTGGAATTTCTGACAGTATAGACAAGGCTCTTTCTCTCTCCATCCGTTCGCTCACATATTTGTGTTTGGTGATTTTAACGCCCATCACAACAAGTGACTTAAGAATGCTACTACTGACCTCGCAGACATTCATACTCTTAACTTTTCAATTTCTCAATCCCTCACACAGATAGTTGACTTCCCCACGCGTTTTGCCTACAACCGGGATGGTAAGGCCTCTCTTCTCGATCTGTGTTTTACCTCCATCCCCGAGTCTTGTAGTGCCACACAGCTCTGCCCTCTTGGTAGCTCTGATCATGCTGTAGTGTCTGTTAACATCTCCTTCAACCCCACCCCCTGCAAAGAGCCTCCTACCACCAGAACCTCGTTCTGCTATCAACGAGCTGACTGGGACTCGTTCTGTGATTTTCTCTGGGATGTTGTCTTTAAGCTCCTCGTTCAAGAATGTGCTTCAGAGGTCTCATCCTGGGTTAAAGCTGGAATTGACGCTTTCATCCCCTCAAGGAAATTTAAGATCAAATCGTGCTCCTCTCCTTGGTTCTCCGCTGCTTGCTCAGCCACCATTGCCCATAGGAACCACTTCTTCCACCTATTTTGTAGCAACATGTACGACTGCAATAGATGCCTCTTTGCTTCTGCCCGTAATGAGTGTAAGCGTGTCCTCAATGAAGCTAAGTTACTATTTGCTGCTCGGATGAAGGAACGTATTGCATCTTGCAAATTCGGCTCCAAGGATTATTGGCGTATCTGCAAGAACGTTCTGAACAATAGTAAACCCTCTATACCTCCTTTGTTTAACCAGTTTGAGGTCCTGACCTTCTCTGCCGACAAGGCTGAATGCTTTGCTCAGAAATTTTCTATCAATTCAACGCTTGACTCTTCCGGTGTACCCATACTCTTGGAACTGAGGACCTATTGAGCGGGTTACACATATCCCCGTCATTGGTATTGGGCATTATCTCTAACTTAGACCACCACAAGGCTAGTGGTGGAGATGGGATACCAGCCATTGTCTTGAAGAAATGCGTGCCTGAATTGGCGCCAGCCCTCTCTAAACTATATAAATACTGCCTCAAGGAGTCTTGTTTTCCTGACTGCTGGAAATCCTCATGCATTGTTTCTATCTTTAAGAACTCTGGCGACCCCTCTGACGCTTCTAATTACCGTCCTATCAGTCTCCTACCCCTCTTTGGCAAAGTCTTCGAAGCCCTAATCAATGCCGAAGTGGTTAACCACCTTACATCCCATGATCTGCTCTCAGACAAGCAATATGGTTTTCGCTTTGCCCGATCTACAGCTGATGTGCTTACGGCCATCACTGAATTTGTCTACCATGTCTCTTCATAATAACGGAGAAGCGCCAAAGCGTTTGATAGGGTTTGGCATGCCGGCCTTCTTCGCAAGCTTCAGGGTTATGGTATTACAGGTCGACTGTTTGACCTAATACAATCATTCCTGTCAAACCATGAATTGAAGGTCGTTCTCAATGGATTCTCCTCCAGCTCCTATCCCACGAATGCAGGTGCTCCTCAAGGCACCATCCTAGGCCCTACTCTGTTCCTTATTTTCATAAATGATCTTCCTGACGCCATAGATTCCCAAGTTGGTATCTACGCGCACAACACCACAATTTACTCCTGCCTCAAAAACAAATCTAGTGTCGCTGACAAAATTAACCTTGCCGTTTGTCTCGAAAAGGACCTCCAATTGGTTGTGAACTGGGGCAGGAATTGGCTGGTTAACTTTAACGCCCCAAAAACAAAACTGCTCTCTATTAATCACCACAGGGATCCTTCCCTGCATCCCATTAGAATGTCTGAAGCTCAACTTCTCGAGAGCTGCTCTCTGCGGCTGCTCTCTGCTGACTGCTGACCTGAGATGGAACAAATACATTGAGTCCCTGTGCCGGGCCAGGAAATTTTTCTCCCCGGAGTCCATCCTTCAAATCAACCATTCGCCCTTGCATGGAGTAATGCTGCCATATATGGTCTGGAGCCCCTTCTGTTTGCCTCAGGGTTCTTGATAAGATCCAGAGACGGATTTGCAACGTGGTTGGCCCTGATCTGGCATCTCCAATGAGCTGCTATCGCTGGTTCCCAGACTTCCTGAATTCAAGTGTCCTACGAGGCTGGCATCCTGCTCCTACCCTTTCACTGTTGAAACTGTTAAATGTAGCCGTCTCTTCTTCTCCAATAGCTTCATGTCTCGCACCTCTCGCCTGTGGAACTCCCTTCCTTATTCCTGTTTCCCTGACAACTATAACCTCCAACTATTCAAATGTAATGTCAATCGACATCTCCAGTTGCCTTGATCTATCCACTATCCTTCTCCACATCATTTCATCTAACACTCCTATCTGCTCTCACTCCAAATCTTCTGTAACCCCTTGCCTTGATCTATCCCCTATCCTTCTCCACTTCCTTTCTTCTATCACTCCTATTTGCTCTTGCTCCAAATCTTCTGTAACCCCTTGCGTGCTAGTGGCTTCCCGCCTTGCTTGGGGTGAAATGCTTATAAAAAAAAAATAAGATGATATCTTGATAAAAATGCTCCATGTACTTTGACTGCCATGATTGTCTGAGTTGGGTGTCAAGAAGTGCCTTGTAAAACCTAGCCTCAAATTGTTATGACAAAATCCTGTCAGGTCGGACCCACCTTGCTTTGTGTGACATTAATTCTGTTTCTGCCTAAAAAAAAAGTCTATAGTGATGATCTAATGTCAGTTTTGTAATCATCATTAATTCTAACACAAATATTTTTTTTTTTTTTTTTTTTCAAAATGAATGTCACAAATTGAATTTTTCTTGAAATTTTGTCAAGGGAAAATAAACATTTTGTCTTTTTTGTGTTATTTTATTGCATAATTTTGTCATTACTTGTTTCAAGTGATATCATTTCGTAGACATGCTGCTTTGAAAACAACAGCTGTGTTTCCAACAAAGCTTTAATCAGATGATGACCTGTGTTCAGTGCCTGACATATCATTTCTATTAATTCAGTGTTCTGGCTGATACCACCAGGCTGGCTTTTATTGGTTTTTCCATTGCATTGTGGTAATGTGATATCAAAATGTCACCACCTCATATATTTATAATGTTTTTTCTTAACCTTTTGAGAAATCATAATTCATATTCCTCTAAATTTATTCCCTAATTAAAGTAAAATTGTTAAAATGAAACTTGATATAACCAGAGAATCCTTTCGTTTCCAAAGCTTTTTTTAACCCTGTTTATAGGGGCCTTAATGATTTTTACCATTTTACAACGCGTTTTTTTGTATGCTGTCATCATAACTTATTGGTTCCTGGCTTTTCATCTTTCTTACACAATTTATGGATGCTCTGGTGGTGTAACGGATAGCGGCATGAAATTAGAAATCAGTTCTGTGTTTGAATTCCAGTTGAGTTTGTTACATTCCCTTATGCACAAATACTCCTGGGAAAGGTATGAACCTATCTCCCCAAATTATGGGTTAAATAGTATTGTATCTGGAAAAATCAGTGTTGTTCTCAAAAAACTATGTTATATGCCATACTTATGAACACCAATGGGTATTTCCCAATTCTCATAAATACGTTGGACATTATTGTAAGTGGTGGGTAATATGCCGTCTAAGTAATCCACCACTAGCAGTGGTTTACCTGCTTCACGCCGCTGGCATGTATTGTATTTTGTTGATGTTATAAAGATTATCATTTTATTTCCAACGTCCGTTTTGGTTATTCCTCATTCAGTAACCCTTCCTCATTCAGTAACCCTTCCCCATTCAGTAACCCTTCCTAGGTTACAACAAATTGTTAATGCAGGAATTCCATTTGATAAAAAAAAAAATATTTTTACAATTTAAAATATATTTCAGCTTTACATAAGCGACAAAGTGTTGATAAGCTTTTTCAGTTTCATTCACTCTCAGTAACCCCTTTGTGTCTTGGTGGCTTTATTACCTTGCTTGGGTGGAAATGATTTTAAAAAAAATGTTTATATATGGCAAAGAAATAATTTTTTTTTTTTTTTGTTTATTTGATATTATTTTAAATTGCATTTTTCAATTAAAAAAAAATTATTTTTTCTTACTTTATAATTTATGGTATGCACCATTTTGAAAAAGAGCTTTTCTTTTTTGTTTGTAGAATAGCAAAATCCGTGAATGGACGTCCATCATTCCAAATTCACAGCTTATCATCATTCCATACTTGAGTCTAGATCCTTATAGGTAAGAATGATCCGGCTTTTTTTGTTCATATTTCTAAAGGTTCTGTGGATTGATTATAGTCCAAATCTGAATTCAAACAGTACATTGGAGAAGGGAAATCCTGTAACGGAGAATTCGATCAACCTGAGAAGTGACCCAGGGTTGGTTGCATGTGGTACAGTAAGCACCTGGAGTTATGTCTTCTTTCACAATTGGCTGATGCAAGAGTACATTTCTAATAAGATTAGGTGGTACTGACAAAATTTACATACCGATGATACTGAGCAGGTATTAGCCAATAGTCAGTGTAGGTCTTGGACTGAGAGAGCTACATGACACCAGCTTTTTCTCAGTCAGGAGGAAGTGCTCTCGTGTGGACTGTCAGAGTTTTGCATCGAAGTGTTAGCTTGAAGTTTTGCATCGAAGTGTTAGCTTGAAGTTTTGCATCAGAGTTGGAGTTTTCATTTGCTTTACTTAGAAAACCAGACAAAATGAACACAAATCCATGTACAATGAACTTGTAAAATACAAAAGTTACAACACATTCTGCCATTATTTTATTCTTGTTAGTTTTTTGATTACTTTTGATCTTGTCTGTTGGTTTGCCCTCTTGTTCTGTCGTACAAAACTATAATTTACTCTTTACTAATAATTCAAATAGGACACTTGAAAGAAAGTTCATAGAGTTTGTTCAAAGCAAAAAACGATTAGTGCTCAAGCTACCTAATCTTCACTTTCCAGCCTTGATATAGTTCAGAAGATTCTTCGTGGCCTTTGCAAGGTTAAACACTGCCCTGTTATCTATCCTACATATCCTCATAATCTACACTCACCTCCTCCTCTGTTTATACAACAACTCCATTCAGTAACCATCTGCCTTGAGTTGCTCTTGTGCCTTGTATAGACTAAACAATTTATAAAAAAAGACTAGTATTCTGTGTCATTACCTGTGTTTATGACAACTATTTTGAATAAAGTCCTTAATAGATTATATATTGTTTTTGAAATGTGGACTCGAAATATTTTCAAGCTGTGAGCAATTCTGTTTATGGTATGATAAAATGCCTTCATTACTTTTGGTTTACCACCAGACAGAATTCATTATGGAAATTGAAGAATCTTAATAAATTTGAAGATAGGCGTAAATATCTTGATCATAGATGTCAATACCAGCGTAATGCATTAGTCTAATATAATGGTACATTTATTTTTCATAAATTTGATTGAAATCTCACAGTATAATTTCTGTTTGAATTTCCAGGATGATGAGTTATCATTATTTACCCATGAGATTAAATCCTAGTGGTTGGTTGCTTTTGTTTAGTGACATATCAACACCTTTATGGGTTATTTAATATGAAAATCTAAATATTTTGATTGGTTTGGTTTGATTGATTTTGTTTAGCGACATATCAACACCTCTATGGGTTATTTAATATGAAAATCTAAATATTTTGATTGGTTTGGTTTGATTGATTTTGTTTAGTGACATATCAACACCTCTATGGGTTATTTAATATGAAAATCTAAATATTTTGAACGTAATTGCATGTTTTCAACTATAGGTATTTTGTACATACTTTTATCCTGAAAGCATAAAATTGTTTTTTTAGATACCGTATATACTCATGTATCATGTGACTTCTGAAGAACTAATTTTGAAGCTAATTTTAAGAGGGTCATATCATACACATGGTATAAAATTAGCATATATACTGCTGGCCCTGGCTACGCCATTGACCAAACTATATATCCATTTATTGTAGTCAAATTAGCTTCAAAGGTCACATGATATACAAGTATATATAGCATATAGTTTGTATTTGTAGATCATGAAATGTATTGTTGGTAATTTTAATATAAACCTGGAAACAACAGCAGTTAAGAGGTAAAATCCTAGTGGAATTAGTTTGTAAATTTGGTGGTATAGTCTCGGACAGGTAGTTGAGACTCTGTGGAAACAGGGCAAATAATAACTGAGTAACTGAGCAATACTAAAAAAGAAAATCAAGATATCCATAGATATGAACAGTGGAATGAGAACCCATTTACATTTGTAGATTTAATAAAGTGTTCACTTAGAAATTTCCTTGAAGCTTACTCTGATCAACAGGCATCCTGGGTAAGACGATAAACTACGTCCGGCATCAAGGCCTCTGATCAGAAGGTTTTGAGGAGCGTGGAACCGCCTCTTAACTGCTGGTGTTCCCAGATTCCCACTGGCCTGGGGTGGTAGCACCTGTTAGGGTCCCAGTTATTGGCAAATAGTTAACCATCAAACTGGGGTCAAAACACTATGAAAGTGTAAAAATAGTTTTTAATACCAGCAATATATTTTTGGAAACAATTATTACCAGCAATACATTTAAAAAAAAAAAAAAAAAAATTACCAGCAATAAAATCTTGTCAGCATTAAATAACCCATTGAGGTAGATATTCCATAAAACAAAATAAACCAAACCAAATCTCCTACAAACTGATTTCTTACAAAGAATATATATTCTATTCATACGAACCTATCCTAAAAATCTTGTTGGCATTAAATAACCCATTGAGGTTGATATGCCGTAAAACAAAATAAACCAAACCAAATCTCCTAAAAACTGATTTCTTACAAAGAATATATATTCTATTCATACGAACCTATCCTAAAAATCTTGTTGGCATTAAATAATTTGTTTGGATACCTGCTAATTGTTGAGTTTCTTGCTGTGCAAAGAGATGTGAGTTCAAGTCTCATAGGGAACTTTTATTTCAAGTCCATGTTGTTTACTTTGAGCTGCCAGTCTATGGCAACTCAAGCAATGTTGCAAGGAAAGAAAACAAATTACAAGTGAAAATTTTAAAAATTATTTTCAAGAGAGCTAAAATCTTTTTAAGTTTATTCCAAAATATAAATATTTCGCTCTTTCTTGTCTGACTATAGAATTTTGAAAATCTCTGAAATTGTTTTGATGGCAATGCTAAGATGGTTTTAGCAGAATTAACTCCCTTAGACTATCAATCAGCGCTGCTGAAAAGTAAATACGTTTTATGAAATTTTGCTTATAGACTTTGGTGCATTTATCTAAGAATAATTGTTTTATTCTTCTTACATCTCGATACTTAAATTGTGTAAACTGGAAAGGAAAAAATTTTTTTTTTATTTTCATTAATGAATGATTCCAGGACAAATAAATCTGAAAGTTTTTAATTAGTGTTAAATTTATGAATAAATATCTTATTATATCAGTCTCTATTTTTTTTCTTCAGAATATATTAAAAAAACAAAAAAAGCAAAATGAAAATCTGCTGAAATAAATTACCAATAAAATAAAAAGCAAATTGACTGAATCTTGCAAGTTGTTCATAGCATGCTTTGGCAGTTAGTCAATAATTCCATAAGTTTTATTTTTAAAATCTATGTTTGTACTTATTTGAAATTAATATGTGCAGGTGGCATAATGGTGATTGCTGTGGAAAATGGAATTACTGTCCTAGTCTGCTATGTTCACTTTGCATTAATTCCTTTTTGGAATGGCATGAATTAATTTCTTCTTTCTTCCAGGTATGTATTAAATAACAGTGTAGCTTGGTGTTTAGCCTTGAGTTGCAGCCAGTGTAGAAGGACTACTCTGATTTTCGAACCAGGCAAAAGGCAATGAGAATTGAATTTCCCAAGACAATTCCCAGATAATGAAGAAAAAATAAACCTATGGATAGGCATGAATGCCTACATTCTGAAGAGACGCTGCATTGGCCATTCATAAATAAGAAAGAAAAGGAATCTGTGGAGAGCCATGGACGCCTATGTCCTGAAGACACACAGGATTAAATAAATAAATGAACATTGAAATATTTCAGAAAAATAAAAAATGGTTTATTTTTCCTTTTTAAAAAGAGATTTCAGTTCAGGATCACATTGCGTACCACTAATTAATTTTTTCTTTTTATCATAGTCCATCAAATACAAGGCCGAAGGGGGCCACTAAACGTAGAGGGGGTTACTGAGTGAGACTGCTGTAAATGGGGGGGGTGGTGTTGTTGAGGAAGTGAAGTGCATATTATTGATGATATCTAGGACAAACAATTGGTTGACTTTCAACTTGAAGAGGCCAAGATTGTAGTAATCAGGGAAGCATCCTCTCGGGAGTCTTTTCCACATAGTGACAGTTCTGGGAAAGAAGCTGCCCAAATGGAACTTACCACTGACACTTAATGGGAATGATTTGCTATCATGAATGCGGCATAGCAGGTCGTAGCTGTGAAGGACTGAGCTGGTGGGACGAAGGAAGGTAGCTTGTTTGGAAATTTGCCATAGTAATAGTGATTGGAGTAGTGAGAGGCTAGCGATGTTTCATCGGTGGGGATAATGGTTGCAGGGTGGAGGATAAGTCATCATGACCCACAAGGTTGGGCAATTTTGAACTCCCATCGAGGCTGGACAGTGAGGACTGGCCAGATATTTTTTTTTTTTTTTTTAAGCTTATCACCCCAAGCAAGGCTGGAGGCCACTATCACGCAAGGGGTTATAGAAGGGTTGGAGAAAGAGGAGATAGGAGTGGTAAACGAGAGGATGTGGAGAAAGAGAAAGACAGTGGATCGATCAAGGCAAGGGGTTTACAGAAGATTTGGAGCGAGAGCAGATAGGAATGAAAGGTGAAAGGATGTGGAGAAGGGAAGTGGATAGATCAAGGCAACTGGAGATGTCGATTGACGCTACACTTAAACCCTTGGAGATTGTATTTGTCAGGGAAACAGTAATAGGGAAGGGGGTTCCACAGGCGAGATGTGCGAGACATGAAGCTATTGGAGTAGAAGAGACGTCTACATCTAACAGTTTCAACGGTGTAGGGGTGGGAACAGGATGCCAGCCTCGTAGGACGTTTAAATTCACGCGGCCTAGGGACAAGCGAAAGCAGCTCCTCGGAGCAATTACCGTGAAAGTACTTGTAAAAAAGGTGCCAGCAATACGACATTCTAGGTGTGATCTGGCGCCCTTGTCAAAGATAAAGCACGGCAACAGGAGTTTTTGGTATTTTTCTCAAGTTCTTTGCGATATCAGTGAATGCCTTTGGCGCAAAATTTACAGCATTTTGTAATTGACATACAGATGAGTCGGATTTGGCCCAGCAAACATTTGCATTTTGTTTACAGCCAAATGTAGTAATGCTGGTTGGACACAGAGGAGTCTGTGCTATTGAATCAGTCAGTAACAGGAGCAGCATGCTTCAAAGTTAGTGATTTATTTAAGGTTTGTTTTTCCTTTTCATAGATGAATTAGCTTCAGTACCATGACCAACAGGTTCATAATTCCTTATGAAAAATCCCGATTCCTTGTATGCCATTCTTGGCATTGCAGATGAGTTTGAAACGAGGAAATTAACAAATTCACTTTCAATACTTATTTGGATTTCAACATCACAGGCAGTCAGCCAATTATGGTGATTTTCTAAGCATAGCTTAGATGTGGTACAAGGCCAAAAGTATGGGGCACCCAGTGAGGATCGAACTCAACAGTCTGCCATTTATGTGTTTGGACGCCCATGACAGGGACCCTGAAGATGAAATAAATAAATCTGATGATTCTGACTTGTATACCATATCCCTTCATGATGTGGGTTATCGTGGCTCTTCACAACTTCCTATCCTTTGTAGCTCTAAGCAATATTTACCCCCCCCCTGCTATCCCTTCCTTTTCATAGTCTGCCATCCATTTACAAAATCTCTTTAGGTATATTACTTGCTGTTTACCTCTGTCCCTCTTATTTTCAATATGTTCTGTGAGTATTAGATTCTCCAAACCCCCTTTCCTCATGTATCACAAAAATTTCAACTGTCTCTTTCTGATCCTGAGCTAACGTTTCCCTGTCGTTTCCATTCTAAAGATTCTTTGTTGCTCATATGTTCTATCTTTGGTATTCTCAGCATCCTCCTGTAGAACCACATCTCCATGGCCTCAAGTCTCCTCTTCATCTGTAAGGAAATTGTCCAGCATTCATTGTTGTATAGAAAGATTGATATTACATAACAGTTGAACACTCATCTTTGTTTCCAATGAAAATTTCTTGTTTCTTAATATTTTGCTTGGTTTCTGGAAGGCATCTTTTGCTCTTCCAATGCATCGTTGAACTTGCGTAGAAAGCTTGTAAGCTTTTAAATTTAAAAATAGCAAAATTTAGAAATAAAATTAAATCTGAAAAGAGTTAAATTATATTTGTTAAACCAACCAAGCAATTGGTGCACTGTAAGAATTATCACAAATTAATGTGATTGGACAACAGGAAGATGAGTGACACTGGACAATTCTGGTTGGCATTTTCCAATCTTTTTGAAGTCTCCATTTTAATTATCTTAGCAAAGAGTTTATTTCTCATATTATAGCTAATTCTTTCGTATGTAACGCCTTTCCTTTGTCTAAAATAAAAACGAAGATAATATTTTGTTATTATAACAGAGAAATGTTTCTGATTTGCGATTTCAGCTGGAAGAATCGACTGTTTGTGACACCCAGTCGCCTTGTGTTACTAACGGGGGCTGCCCTTCTGGGCACATGTGCTGTCATTGCTGCTGTGGTTGGCATCTTGCATTGGAGAGAAAGGGTGAGTTCTCTTGCTTCATTTTAGTGGGTTGGTGTGGGGGGGGGCAACTTTCTAGATTTTTTTTTTTTTTTTTCCTTGTTTTATTTTTAAAGAATTGTGTTCATGTAGCAAATGTCAAGAATGTGACAGAGAAGACCAAAGATCAAATTTATTTTCTAATAGAAAGAAAAAGATTTTAGAAATGTATCCAGTCAGCTCGTTTTTGAAAAAAAATAGAAAAAAACTTTATAGATTTCATATGGCATACTTGTCGAGAAGTCATTAAAGATTTTTATTTGGTAGTTAAATGAACGAAATAAATTATTTTATTGATAAGTTCAAGACAATAAAACTTACTTTATATTATTCCAATAAACATAGTTTCAAACTAATTTTTAATAAAAATGAAGATTAAAATACTAACCCAAAAATTAATATTAATGGTTGCAATGCTTTGTTTAATAAAAAGTGAAAGTAGATACTACTAAAAAAAAAAAATGATAATTAGCAATACTTCATCTAATAGAAAGTGAAAGTAATGATTGACAATACTTCATCTAATAGAAAGTGAAAGTAATGATTGACAATACTTCATCTAATAGAAAGTGAAAGTAATGATTGACAATACTTCATCTAATAGAAAGTGAAAGTAATGATTGACAATACTTCATCTAATAGAAAGTGAAAGTAATGATTGACAATACTTCATCTAATAGAAAGTGAAAGTAATGATTGACAATACTTCATCTAATAGAAAGTGAAAGTAATGATTGACAATACTTCATCTAATAGAAAGTGAAAGTAATGATTGACAATACTTCATCTAATAGAAAGTGAAAGTAATGATTGACAATACTTCATCTAATAGAAAGTGAAAGTAATGATTGACAATACTTCATCTAATAGAAAGTGAAAGTAATGATTGACAATACTTCATCTAATAGAAAGTGAAAGTAATGATTGACAATACTTCATCTAATAGAAAATGAAAGTCAAAAATTAATATTAATGGTTGACAAAAACAAAGATATTTTGTTATTATAACAGAAAAATGTTTCTGATTTGGGATTTCAGCTGGAAAAATCAACATCATTTAATAAAATAAAAAAAATGAATTAAAGTAAAGCTTAAAATTAATTTCCGTATGGTTACACATATCTTTTGTTAAAACTTCAATTGGATTTTAAAAATATTCATGTTTAAATGTAATAAACACAAAAGAGAGCGGGGGGGGGCTCATTTTGGAAAAATCCATTTCATTTATTCAGATTTTTATTTTTCATTTACTAGAATGTTTTGTTCAACTTATAAATTCTTTAATACTTTACCATATTCATGATTGTTTTGTAAGCATCTTTTGTCAGAAATTTCTTTATTCTAAATGAATTCTTTGTACTTTTGTCTATTGAATGTTGGTAAATAATTGTGAGCTTAATTTCTTTTCTTTTTTTTAGGCTGAAGACAAACGAGAAAAACTTCAAGAAGCCCACAAATTCCACTTTGATGCCATGTAAAAAGAAATTAAAAATAAACAAAAAAGCAAGGGATAATTTTTTTTCTCCTTTTTTTTACTTGAGCTCATTCCAAGTATATTTTTTGTTTTAATCTTTAATGTTTTTGACATTAAAGAAATGGCTTCAAAACAATTAGAAGGCTTTTTTTTTTAATTGCATTTACTGTTTTCCTCTTTAAAGACAGAACTTTGACAGAATGACTTGCCAAATATATTTAGGATAGGAATGTTAATATTTTCTTTTTTTTATTTTTTTATATTAATATTTTTTTTTTTAATGAAACCATTTTGGTTTAGTTTAGTTTGCATAAAAATGAAACTTGATATTTTTTCTTTTCTTTTTAATAAGAAAACTCGAATACGGAATCAAATGAACGAAATCATCCCTTGTTGTTTGACTAGAATTTCCTTTCATCTTAATTTCAGTTGCTTTTTATTATAGTGTAGTTCAACTAAATAATGAAGGCATTTGATAATGCTTCCTTTGATGACCAACAGAATCAAATTCACAGTGATAATGTTGCTCTTGCTTATAGGATTATAATTAATTATTAAGAAATATTTCCCTGTGATTTTAACTGATTTGAAAACATTGAGAATTAATGTCTAACCTAATTGGATTACTTTCATTTTTATTGGAACAAATCCAAATCTCTGGCAGGCTACCCCCCCCCCCATTTTTTAATTTATTTTTTGAATGTTCTAGAAATTTTAAACTTGAATAAAAAAAAAATGTTCTTAATTCAAACTATGCAAATAAATTGCTTTATGAACAAATATTTTAAGCTGATAATAATAGATCTTTAAATGTGTTTTGTTTTTTGCTATTTTTTTAATCCATTTTAGTCAATGTTATGAGAGTTGCTTATATTTAAAAGAAAATCTAATTTCCTGTTCTATATATTTTATTATTAAACCTTAATTTTTTTTATATATAAAAGAATTGTTTTTTTTTTTTTTTTTTTTGATAATTTTTTTTTTTTGATAATTTTTTTTTTTTAATTTCTTGCTTAAATTTATTCTGAAATAAATTTTCTCTACAGAAGTTGATCTTAAAAAAAAAAAGTTTTAAAAATTTGGGATGATTTTTTTTTCCTTTTTTCAAGCTTGATGTACAAAAAGTAAAACTATTTTTGAAAGATTCTTTTATATATTGAAATCTTTTGCATAGTAGAAAAAAAATTTAATTCATTTTTAAAAAAAATACTATATTTGCTTTTATTTTTGTTTTATGAGTGCATGCCAAAGAATTTTTGGTCCAACTCACTTCCCAAGATCAGTATTCTGATGTTTGATCATTAAAACACTGTTGTTTTTTTTTTTTTTTTTTTTTTTTTTTTTTTTGTGATTTGGATCAAGAGAGTTTTTTTTTCCTCCAATATCACATCAAATCTCTTAATTGTATTTTATTAATTTTGAAATCTTTGTTATGGATTCAAGTTATTTTGTAGCCAGATGGAATTACTGGCACATTGTTGACTTGAAGTGTACATCTTTCTAGAATCTCCATTGAATACATGAGGAAATTGATACTCGCTAACATTGCAGTTGATAAAAGTCAAAGAAATTCTTTAATAATATTCAAGTTTATATGATTTATAGCCGGTTACATGTTAAAATTTGTTAGCAAATTTAAAATCTTACACATTCTTCTTTCTTTTCATGTAAAGAATTTATTTATAAAATGAAAATCTTTCTAACACATTGACCTATTTTGTATATTGATTTGTACACTTCCATATTTAGGCTTTTTTACAAAAGCAGTTGGGAAATATTTGTCCCAATAAAAACAAAGAATTTTTTCTTTTGTTTTTCAAATTCATACTTTATCATTACATTTTTTTTTTTAGCTGGGATTATCTTTTGAATATGTTTCTCTGATTTAATTTATTTACAGCCGGTTTTGTCTTCTTAAATAATATAAATTACTTTTTAATCATTTCATTAATATCAAGACTCATATATATATATATATATATATATATATATATATATATATATATATATATAAAAAGAAAAATCTGACAAAGTGAAAAAGAAATTTTCATGTGATACATTTTGTCGTTTAGGACTTCAGTGTATTAAAGTGATGTTGATTTGATTACTCATTCGCATCAAGGGTGGGATGCTCAAATTTTAAATTTAAACTAAAAATTAAAAAAAAATTTTTTTTTTTAATGTAAACATCATCTTTGTTTGAAGTACTAAAATTTTTTCAACTGTCATAGTCTTCTGATATATGAACATTTTTTTATATATTGTTTTCCCATATATATATATATATATATATATATATATATATATATATATATATATATATATAAAAATTTCAGATAGAATATATCTGTAAAAGGACAGTATGAATAAAGACAAAAGGAAAACTTAGCTGACATATTTCATCTACTCAAGGACTTGGGATTTTATCAAGGCGAATGTAATGATTTGATAAAGTCCTTCAGTAGACAAAACATATCTGCTAACATAAGTTTTCCTTATGTTTTTATTATATATATATATATATATATAGTGAAAAACCAATAAATAAATCAGAAATTTTGTTACTGTCAGATATAAGAAATATCTGTACTTAATTTAATTAAACATTACCTTGTAATTATTTAAAAAAAAATATATTTTTATTTTTATTTTCAAGAAACCATCTTTTAGTGTAAATTGAAGAAATTTTTGCTTTGCTGATGAATTTGACTTTTATTCCTGTCAATATTTCTTTTTCTTTTCTAAACATGTTTTGAATGTTTATTAATTATTGTTAATTTTTTTTTTTCATAGATAATTCTCTTGAAAGATTTTATAATAATAAAAATATTTATTTTGTAAATAAAGTCTTATTTATTCAACAAAAATTAAGTTTTTTTTCCTTGACCCATTGAACTCTGACATCTGATTTTGTTATCCCTAATGTTGTAGCCTTAAAGAGGTTACAAACAGACCAAGGTGGTACTCAAGTGAAAGGAACAGCAACATGAGTGTAGATGAAAGAAAGAGAGCCTTATTGTAAAAGAGAATACACTATTGGAAGACAGGGAATCAGGTGGCAGGCTAGTAATTCCCGAAGCACAAACCCCAGGTATATCCTATGCTCACTATATATATCTACTGATATAGTCAGTCCACATAGGCGATAGGGAGTGTGGGTCATTCCATTACAACACCTAAATATTTTGGATAAGTAAAATAATGAAAATAGCCATTTCAATGCAGGAAACATTTGACATTCACTGATCGAACATTGATCGATATTGTTTGAAATTTATAAAATATTTTTCTTATAGGACATTTTTTGAAAATAGGTTTCTCAAGTTCTGTAACTGTTATCATTCTTTCTAGTATGGATGGGCTTAAGAATGGATTTATTTCTGTTAAACTTTGAGTCAGAAAACAAATCTGAACTTATTTACTATTAATTAATGATGTCCACAAAAAAATGCGATACTTAAGGTTTAAAATGAATTTATAAAAATGAAAATTCTTCCTTGAAGCTTTTATTTTAGCTTTAATTTCAACCTAATGGATTAAATTTAATATTTTCATTAAGCTAAATGCTTTGCTGTATTTCAAAAACTAATTTAAATTGACTGGAAAGATATATTTTTGTGCTGCTAAAATAGCTGATTAGTGCCCTTTTTTGAGTCATCTTTCATCGCAGTGTAATTCTCTTTATTAAAGAATGTTCCGAAAATAAAATATACTCTTCTGAAACTTTATTTGAGGAATATTTGCTGATTTAATGTATAATTAATCTGGTTTGAAACAAATATTATTTAAGTTTAAAATATTGTAGAAATGCATTTTTTAACCCGACAGTAGCTGTGTTTTTAATTGATTATCTGTGTTTTAGTGTTTGACAAGGTGATGACAGATCTAATGTTGTTCTATATATATATAATATATATATATATATATATATATATAGTTTACTAAAAACTAGGTAATCCATATGAGTAAACCCAAGGAGGGTAGAATCCAGAGAGCTCAATGTAAATCAGAGCTAATAATTTAAATAAAAACAGACCACCTTAAGGTTCCATATAATAAATTATTTCACCACAGCCCTTTTAAAGGACCGCGGATCATCAGATTTTATTTCCAAAGGTTGAAACGAAAAAATGAAAAGAAATTTACACATTTATGACGGGCAGTAATAAGTAAATTAACGAAGTGAGGGAGTGAAGGGGGTAGAGAGACATGATTGAGTTAGATGTAACATTTCTATTCTTTCAAATTTAAATTTTTAGAGGAAATCCAGACATTGACACATTAAATCTGTTAACGGAAGTTATATATTGATATGGGAGGGGGATAGGACAAAAAGGCAGAAAGAGAAAGAAGTTGTGATAAAGTGTCATTAACTTTCTTTGGAATGGCCGCTGTTTTTTGCTTTACTTTGAGAGTTCATAAATATTATAAATTTTTATATAAGTTTGAATGTTTAAACAGTCTAAGGAATTTAATTATATATATATATATATATATATATATATATATATGGAAAAGACAAAGCAAAATCCGAATATGCAAGTTTACTGTTTTAATTTTGTTTTACTGTCGACGTCAGACGTTTCGGTCTAGTAGAACATCTTCAGGACATAGTTATTGGAAACATTTATATTTAAGTCAACATGAAGAGACGATAGACACAAGACTAGTCAGAAACAGAAAAATTGAAATTTTAAAGTCAGCGTTCCCTTTTTTTGGATTCAGTCACGTCTGACGTCGGCAGTAAAACAACATTAAAACAGTAAACTTGTATATTCGGATTTTGCTTTGTCTTTTCCATATTTTTCATCATGCCGTCGGATCTACATCCACATATTTGCTTACATATATATATCTGTAAAACATAATTGAAGAAAATGATGTGAGTGCTTTTTTATTTAATTTTTAAGTCCACACCAGTCTTAAATATTTAGGAAGATATTTTCCATAATCTAATGTTTTATTGAATTTTAGAAATTTTGGCTTTAAATTTACTTTAGCCATCACTCTCATATTTTTATAATGTTGTGTATCGTTGCCCGTACTTATAAAAATCAGCATATTTTTACACTAATAAAAAAAAAAAATTCAAAACTATTTTTAAAACATTGGTGTTTCATAATTTGTATTAAGCCTTTCCATTTATGATTAGTAAATATAGTTTTCACTTCATAATAATATTAAAACTGAAATTAATACAGAATTTGAAAACACTTAAAACTCAATAAATTTTTTTAAATTAAAAAAAAATGAAAGCAGTTCTTGTAAAAATTTATTATTCATTAAAAAATCTTTTTCTTAAAACTATAGTGTCTTTAATATATCTTATTTATAAAAATAATTAAAATCTTAATGTTGTGGTTTTATTGCCTTTTTTATTTTACGATTCAGAGCAGATGTTTGGTAAATCGTGTTTCTGTTGGACAAAAACAAATTGATGATTTCTCTTAGTAGTTTGAATTTTAAATATAAATATTAAAGGGGTGAAAATTTAATTTCCCGAAATTTCATAAAATTAAGTAAATGGAGGGAACAGATGTAAAAAAATATTTTTTTTACCAAGATTTTCTTTTTTTTTTTTTTTTTTTTTAAAAAAAAAATTTTAAAATAATTTCATTCATTTGTGAATAAATTCCAAAAAATTCATTAAAATTTGTCAATTATTTGATTTTTGCAAGAATTTCCCTCCAAAAAAATCTAAAATAATTTCATTCATTTGTGAATAAATTCCAAAAAATTCAAAATTCGGGAATTATTTGATTTTTTGAAAGAATTTCCAAAAATAAAATTCTAAAATAATTTCATTCATTTGTGAATAAATACCAAAGAATTCAAAATTCGGGAATTATTTGATTTTTGCAAGAATTTCCCCACCAAAAATTCTAAAATAATTTCATTCATTTGTGAATAAATACCAAAAAATTCATTAAAATTCGTCAATTATTTGATTTTTGTAAGAATTTCCCCTCCTACAATTCTAAAATAATTTCATTCATTTGCGAATAAATTCCAAAAAATTCATTCAAATTCGTCAATTTAATTTTTGGAAGAATTTCCAAAAAATGAAAATTCTAAAATTTGTGAATAAACACGCCAAAAAAATTATTAAAATTCGTCAATTATTTGACTTTTTGCAAGAATTTCCAAAAAAGAAATTCTAAAATAATTTCATTAATTTCTGAATAAATTCCAAAAATTCATTAAAATTCGTCAATTATTTGATTTTTGCCAGAATTACCAAAAGAAAAAAATTCTAAAATAATTTCATTCATTTGTGAAGAAATTCCAAAAATTCATTAAATTTCGTCAAGAATTTCCAAAAAATAATTCTAAAATAATTTCATTCATTTGTGAATAAATTCCAAAAAATTGATTCAAATTAGTCAATTATTTGATGTTTGAAAGAATTTCCATAAATAAAATTCTAAAATAATTTCATTCATTTGTGAATAAATTACAAAAATTGATTAAAATTAGTCAATTATTTGATTTTTGAAAGAATTTCCATAAATAAAATTCTAAAATAATTTCATTCATTTGTGAATAAATTCCAAAGAATTCATTAAAATTCGTCAACTATTTGATTTTTGCAAGAATTTCCAAAAAAAGAAAATTCTAAAATAATTTCATTCATTTGTGAATAAATTCCAAAAAATTGATTAAAATTAGTCAATTATTTGATGTTTGAAAGAATTTCCATAAATAAAATTCTGAAATAATTTCATTCATTTGTGAATAAATTCCAAAGAATTCATTAAAATTCGTCAACTATTTGATTTTTGCAAGAATTTCCAAAAAAAGAAAATTCTAAAATAATTTCATTCATTTATGAATAAATTCCAAAAAATTGATTAAAATTAGTCAATTATTTGATTTTTGAAAGAATTTCCATAAATAAAATTCTAAAATAATTTCATTCATTTGTGAATAAATTCCAAAGAATTCATTAAAATTCGTCAACTATTTGATTTTTGCAAGAATTTCCAAAAAAAGAAAATTCTAAAATAATTTCATTCATTCATGAATAAATTCCAAAAAATTGATTTAAATTAGTTAATTATTTGATTTTTGAGAGAATTTCCAAAAATAAAATTCTAAAATAATTTCATTCATTTGAGAATAAATTCAAAAAAATTCATTCAAATTCGTTAATTATTTGATTTATGCAAGAATTCCCCCCTAATTTTTTAAATAATTTCATTCATTTGTGAATAAATTCCAAAAAATTCATTAAAATTCGTCAATTATTTGATTTTTGCAAGAATTTCACAAAAAAATATTAAAATAATTTCATTCATTTGTGAATAAATTCGAAAAAATTCAAAATTCGTGAATTATTTGATTTTTGCAAGAATTTCCCCCCAAAAAATTCTAAAATAATTTCATTCATTTGTGAATAAATTCCAAAAAATTAGTTAAAATTCGTCAATTATTTGATTTTTGGAAGAATTTCCCCCCCGAAAATTCTAAAATAATTTCATTCATTTGTGAATAAATTCCAAAAATTTTATTAAAATTCGTCAATTATTTGATTTTTGGAAGAATTTCCCTCCAAAAAATTCTAAAATAATTTCATTCATTTGTGAATAAATTCCAAAAAATTCATTAAAATTCGTCAATTATTTGATTTTTGCAAGAATTTCCGAAAAAGAATAAAAAAATCTAAAATAATTTAATTCATTTCGGAATAAATTCCAAAAAATTCGATAAAATTCGTCAATTATTTCATTTTTGAAAGAATATACCAAAAAAAATTCTAAAATAATTTCATTCATTTGGGAATAAATTCCAAAAAATTGATTAAAATTCTTCAATTATTTGATTTTTGCAAGAATTTCCCCGCCAAAAAATTCTAAAATAATTTCATTTGTGAATAAATTCTAAAAAATTCATTAAATTTCGTCAATTATTTGATTTTTGGAAGAATTTCCCCCCAAAAAATTCTAAAATAATTTCATTCACTTGTTTATAAATTCCAAAAAATTCATTAAAATTCGTCAATTATTTGATTTATGCAAGAATTTCACAAGAAAAATACTAAAATAATTTCATTCTTTTGTGAATAAATTCGAAAAAATTCAAAATTCGTGAATTATTTGATTTTTGGAAGAATTCCCCCCCAAAAAAAATTCTAAAATAATTTCATTCATTTGTGAATAAATTAAAAAAAATTCATTAAAATTCGTCAATTATTGGATTTTTGCAAGAATTTCCCCACAAAAAATTCGAAAATAATTTCATTCATTTGCGAATAAATTCCAAAAAAATTCATTAAAATTCGTCAATTATTTGATTTTTGGAAGAATTTCCCCCCCAATAATTCTAAAATAATTTCATTCATTTGTGAATAAATTAAAAAAAATTCATTAAAATTCGTCAATTATTGGATTTTTGCAAGAATTTCCCCACAAAAAATTCGAAAATAATTTCATTCATTTGCGAATAAATTCCAAAAAAATTCATTAAAATTCGTCAATTATTTGATTTTTGCAAGAATTTCGCAAAAAAAATTTTAAAATAATTTCATTCATTTGTGAATAAATTCAAAAAAATTCACTAAAATTCGTCAATTATTTGATTTTTGCAAGAATTTCGCTCCAAAAAATTCTAAAATATCATTCATTTGTGAATAAATTAAAAAAAATTCATTCAAATTCGTCAATTATTTGATTTTTGCAAGAATTTTTGAAATAGAAAAATTCTAATATAATTTCATTCATTTGTGAATAAATATCAAAAATTCATTAAAATTCGTCAATTATTTGATTTTTGCAAGAATTCACCCCCCAAAATTTTTAAAATAATTTCCTTCATTTGTGAACAAATTCCAAAATATTCATTAAAATTCGTCAATTATTTGATTTTTGCAAGAATTTCCCCCCCAATAATTCTAAAATAATTTCATTCATTTGTGAATAAATTCCAAAAAGCCGTTAAAATTCGTCAATTATTTGATTATTGCCAGAATTTCGAAAAAAAAAATTCTAAAATAATTTCATTCATTTGTGAATAAATTCCAAAAATGTCCTTAAAATTCGTCAATTATTTGATCATTGCAAAAATTTCCCCCCAAAAATTCTAAATATTTTCATTAATTTGTGAATAAATTCCAAAAAAACACATTAAAATCCGTCAATTATTTGATTTTTGAAGGAATTCCCCCCCCAAAAATTCTAAAATAATTTCATTCATTTCTGAATAAATTCCAAAAAATTCGTTAAAATTTGTCAATTATTTGATTTTTGCAAGAATTTCCCTCCAAAAAATTTTAAAATAATATCATTCATTTGTGAATAAATTCCAAAAACTACATTAAAATTCGTCAACTATTTGATTTTTGAAAGAATTTCCCCCCCAAATTTCTAAAATAATTTAATTCATTTCGGAATAAATTCCAAAAAATTCGTTAAAATTCGTCAATTATTTCATTTTTGAAAGAATATACCAAAAAAAATTCTAAAATAATTTCATTCATTTGTGAATAAATTCCAAAAAATTGATTAAAATTCTTCAATTATTTGATTTTTGCAAGAATTTCCCCGCCAAAAAAATCTAAAATAATTTCATTCATTTGTGAATAAATTCCAAAAAAATTCAAAATTCGGGAATTATTTGATTTTTTGAAAGAATTTCCAAAAATAAAATTCTAAAATAATTTCATTCATTTCTGAATAAATTCCAAAGAATTCATTAAAATTCGTCAATTATTTGATTTTTGCCAGAATTACCAAAAGAAAAAAATTCTAAAATAATTTCATTCATTTGTGAAGAAATTCCAAAAATTCATTAAATTTCGTCAATTATTTCATTATTGCAAGAATTTCCAAAAAAAAATTCTAAAATAATTTCATTCATTTGTGAATAAATTCCAAAAAATTGATTAAAATTAGTCAATTATTTGATGTTTGAAAGAATTTCCATAAATAAAATTCTAAAATAATTTCATTCATTTGTGAATAAATTCCAAAGAATTCATTAAAATTCGTCAACTATTTGATTTTTGCAAGAATTTCCAAAAAAAGAAAATTCTAAAATAATTTCATTCATTTATGAATAAATTCCAAAAAATTGATTAAAATTAGTCAATTATTTGATTTTTGAAAGAATTTCCATAAATAAAATTCTAAAATAATTTCATTCATTTGTGAATAAATTCCAAAGAATTCATTAAAATTCGTCAACTATTTGATTTTTGCAAGAATTTCCAAAAAAAGAAAATTCTAAAATAATTTCATTCATTTATGAATAAATTCCAAAAAATTGATTTAAATTAGTTAATTATTTGATTTTTGAGAGAATTTCCAAAAATAAAATTCTAAAATAATTTCATTCATTTGTGAATAAATTCAAAAAAATTCATTCAAATTCGTCAATTATTTGATTTATGCAAGAATTCCCCCCTAATTTTTTAAATAATTTCATTCATTTGTGAATAAATTCCAAAAAATTCATTAAAATTCGTCAATTATTTGATTTTTGCAAGAATTTCACAAAAAAATATTAAAATAATTTCATTCATTTGTGAATAAATTCGAAAAAATTCAAAATTCGTGAATTATTTGATTTTTGCAAGAATTTCCCCCCCAAAAAAATTCTAAAATAATTTCATTCATTTGTGAATAAATTCAAAAAAATTCATTAAAATTCGTCAATTATTGGATTTTTGCAAGAATTTCCCCACAAAAAATTCTAAAATAATTTCATTCATTTGTGAATAAATTCCAAAAAATTAGTTAAAATTCGTCAATTATTTGATTTTTGGAAGAATTTCCCCCCCAAAAATTCTAAAATAATTTCATTCATTTGTGAATAAATTCCAAAAATTTTATTAAAATTCGTGAATTATTTGATTTTTGCAAGAATTTCCCTCCAAAAAATTCTAAAATAATATCATTCATTTGTGAATAAATTCAAAAAAATTCATTCGAATTCGTCAATTATTTGATTATTGCAAGAATTTTCAAATAGAAAAATTCTAAAATAATTTCATTCATTTGTGAATAAATTCCAAAAAATTCATTAAAATTCGTCAATTATTTGATTTTTGCAAGAATTTCCGAAAAAGAATAAAAAAAATCTAAAATAATTTAATTCATTTCGGAATAAATTCCAAAAAATTCGTTAAAATTCGTCAATTATTTCATTTTTGAAAGAATATACCAAAAAAAATTCTAAAATAATTTCATTCATTTGGGAATAAATTCCAAAAAATTGATTAAAATTCTTCAATTATTTGATTTTTGCAAGAATTTCCCCGCCAAAATATTCTAAAATAATTTCATTTGTGAATAAATTCTAAAAAATTCATTAAATTTCGTCAATTATTTGATTTTTGGAAGAATTTCCCCCCAAAAAATTCTAAAATAATTTCATTCACTTGTTTATAAATTCCAAAAAATTCATTAAAATTCGTCAATTATTTGATTTTTGCAAGAATTTCACAAGAAAAATACTAAAATAATTTCATTCTTTTGTGAATAAATTCGAAAAAATTCAAAATTCGTGAATTATTTGATTTTTGGAAGAATTCCCCCCCCAAAAAAATTCTAAAATAATTTCATTCATTTGTGAATAAATTCAAAAAAATTCATTAAAATTCGTCAATTATTGGATTTTTGCAAGAATTTCCCCACAAAAAATTCGAAAATAATTTCATTCATTTGCGAATAAATTCCAAAAAAATTCATTAAAATTCGTCAATTATTTGATTTTTGCATGAATTTCGCAAAAAAAATTTTAAAATAATTTCATTCATTTGTGAATAAATTCAAAAAAATTCACTAAAATTCGTCAATTATTTGATTTTTGCAAGAATTTTCCTCCAAAAAATTCTAAAATATCATTCATTTGTGAATAAATTAAAAAAAATTCATTCAAATTCGTCAATTATTTGATTTTTGCAAGAATTTTTGAAATAGAAAAATTCTAATATAATTTCATTCATTTGTGAATAAATTCCAAAAATTCATTAAAATTCGTCAATTATTTGATTTTTGCAAGAATTCACCCCCCAAAATTTTTAAAATAATTTCCTTCATTTGTGAACAAATTCCAAAATATTCATTAAAATTCGTCAATTATTTGATTTTTGCAAGAATTTCCCCCCCAATAATTCTAAAATAATTTCATTCATTTGTGAATAAATTCCAAAAAGCCGTTAAAATTCGTCAATTATTTGATTATTGCCAGAATTTCGAAAAAAAAAATTCTAAAATAATTTCATTCATTTGTGAATAAATTCCAAAAATGTCCTTAAAATTCGTCAATTATTTGATCATTGCAAAAATTTCCCCCCAAAAATTCTAAATATTTTCATTAATTTGTGAATAAATTCCAAAAAAACACATTAAAATTCGTCAATTATTTGATTTTTGAAGGAATTCCCCCCCAAAAATTCTAAAATAATTTCATTCATTTCTGAATAAATTCCAAAAAATTCGTTAAAATTTGTCAATTATTTGATTTTTGCAAGAATTTCCCTCCAAAAAATTTTAAAATAATATCATTCATTTGTGAATAAATTCCAAAAACTACATTAAAATTTGTCAACTATTTGATTTTTGAAAGAATTTCCCCCCCAAATTTCTAAAATAATTTAATTCATTTGTGAATAAATTCCAAAAAATTGATTAAAATTAGTCAATTATTTGATTTTTGAAAGATTTTCCAAAAAGAAAATTCTAAAATAATTTCATTCATTTGTGAATAATTACAAAATATTCATTAAAATTCGTCAATTATTTGATTTTTGCAAGAATTTCCCAAAAAAAATTCTAAAATAATATCATTCATTTGTGAATAAATTCAAAAAAATTAATTCAAATTCGTCAATTATTTGATTTATGCAAGAATTTCCCCACCAAAAATTTTTTAAATAATTTCATTCATTTGTGAATAAATTCCACAAAATTCATTAAAATTCGTCAATTATTTGATTTTTGCCAGAATTACCAAAAGAAAAAAATTCTAAAATAATTTCATTCATTTGTGAAGAAATTCCAAAAATTCATTAAATTTCGTCAATTATTTGATTTTTGCAAAAATTTCCCCCCACAAAATTCTCAAATAATTTCATTCATTTGTGAATAATATATTTTTGCAAGAATTTACCAAAAAAATTCTAAAATAATTTCATTCATTTGTGAATAAATTCCAAAAAGTTCGTTAAAATTCGTCAATTATTAGATTATTGCAAGAATTTTCAAAAAAAAAATTCTAAAATTATTTCATTCAATTGTGAATAAATTCCAAAAAATTCATTAAAATACGTCAATTATTTGATTTTTGCAAGAATTTCCCCCCCCAAATTCTAAAATAATTTCATTCATTTGAGAATATTCCAAAAACTACATTAAAATTCGTCAATTATTTGAGTTTTGCAAGAATGTCCCCCCAAAAAATTCTAAAATAATTTCATTCATTTGTGAATAAATTCCAAAAAATCATTAAAATTCGTCAATTATTTGATTTTTGAAGGAATTTCCAAAAAAAAAATTTTAAAATAATTTAATTCATTTCTGAATAAATTCCAAAGAATTCATTAAAATTCGTCAATTATTTGATATTTGCAAGAATTCCCCCCCCCCCAAAATTCTCAAATAATTTCATTCATTTGTGAATAAATTCCAAAATATTCATTAAAATTCGTCAATTATTTGATTTATGCAAGAATTTCCCCCAAAAGAATTATAAAATAATTTCATTCATTTGTGAATAAATTCCAAAAAATTCATTACAAAGCGTCAATTATTTAATTTTTGCAAGAATTTCCCCCCAAAATATTCTAAAATAATTTCATTCATTTGTGAATAAATTCCAAAAAATACATTAAAATTCGTCAATTATTTGATTTTTGCAAGAATTCCCACCCCCCCTATAATTCTAAAATAATTTCATTCATTTGTGAATAAATTCCAAAAAGTCGTTAAAATTTGTCAATTATTTGATTTTTGTACAAATTTCCAAAAAAAAAATTCTAAAATAATTTCATTCATTTGTGAACAAATTCCAAAAAATTCATTAAAATTCGTCAATTATTTGATTTTTGCAAGAATTTCCAAAACAATGTTTTGTTGTACCGCAAAAAACACTAAATTTCATAATACTAATCTTTGATCGACTTGATGACGCAAGATAAACAAGATTTTTAACCATAATCCTGCTTTTAACTAAATATACATACAAAGTCCCTGAAATTTTAATTTTTTGAAACTTCATTTTATGAAATTTAAGTGGGAATAATACGTATTTAAAAAAAAAAAAAAAAGTGAAAACTTCCAAAGATAAATCAGATGAGTTTTTGTTTTGTCAACAGAGAAACATTTTTTTAAGCATTTCACCCCAAGCAAGGCGGGAAGCCACTATCATGCAACGGGTTACAGAGAGTTGGAGCGAGAGGAAAGGATGAAGAGAAGAATAATCAGGGCATCTGGAGACGTTGATTGACATTACATTTGAATAGTTGGAGATTATAGCTATCACGGAAACAGGAAGAGGGGAGGGAGTTCCACAGGCGAGAGGTGCGAGACATGAAGCTATTGGAGTAGAAGAGACGGCTACATTTAACAGTTTCGGTAGTGAAAGGGTGTGAGTGAGATGCCAGCCTAGTAGAACACTTACATTCTTATATTCTAGCCTGATAGATTAATTATTGTTAATTGTCTCCTGACGTTCAAGGCAACTGCTTTTTCTTTCTTTTTTTTGACTTCCAAGGAATTCAATTTTTTTTCAGTAGAAGCTGTCACCTTTCTTGGTAACCAGAGAACCTTGTTCTAATCTTATTCTGATAGACCAAAGAAACCTGCAGTTTATCGTCATCCTGATGGAATATTCTGCACTTTCTATTTACCAATTCTTAGTATTCTTGCTACATTCTACAGTCTTTCGGTTTTTTAAAGAATTCTGCAAAATTGTACTTAGACTTTATGAATTTAAGTGCAGTACTAGATTAGCAGCTAGGTCTCATCAATTCACAGTTGAATTGGCTAGATGTAACAGTAAGTTCTATGTTCTCAGCTTCTTTTCTCACACTTCCTGCTTGTGGAACTCTCTTCTGGCCCTATGCTTTCCAGCTTGGATCTTCAAAAATTTAAATGTAATATCAATCATCATCTTCTGTCTTTTTAATTGCTCTTCTATTGTTATTGCTCCTTAATAATGTTTCTCTTTTTTCTTACAGGGGTTACTTAGTGTGAAAGAGTGTCTTAGTGGTTTTATTGCCTTGCATAGAGTGAAATGAAAAAAAATGTTCTTTTTCCATTTAACATTGTTGTAAAGAATCCACTTTTCATCACTCATTACAATTCATTTAAAAATCATTTTCATAAATTTTAAGTAGCGAATCGCAAACATAAAAGCAATCAGTAGATATTTATTTTCACTTAGTTTATGTGAAAGCCGAAAATCAAAATGACTGATACAACCAGCTCACCAGAATCGGGGTTGTCCACCTGATCAACGCGGCCCGTAATGTCGAAGCTTCAATCCTTGATTAAAAAAGTCTCTGGCAACTTGATATCTTCCGAAATGTGTAATCGACAATTTCTTTGATAATAAAAGATTTGTTTATTATATGAATGTTATTAACTGAAAGTTATTACATCAGGTTTTTTTCCGTAAAAATTAACGAGTTGCACTATAGACAGGTAAATTTTTCTGGAGGGTTAAAATTCATACATTTTGGGCGACCGTGACCTATCTTGTTTACCTACATTCTCATGGTACCTTGGGCTAAACTTAATGGTACATGTAATCTTCGTCATTATGTACCAGTTCTGCATTATGTAGCTCTATGCCATTACAAACGGTAGTGCAAAGACGATCTCATAGAAGTAACTGAAGTTGAAATAAATACATTATATGATCGAATATAGTGCGACTTTTATCAATTTGTTTTTTACACTAAATATAAGGGGTCATAATGCTGAGGTAATTTCTTTAAAGAGTTTAAAAATTATGCATTTTCGGAGACCTGTTGCTGTACACATTGCTAATGTTTTCTGTAAAGGTTAAAGTTCCCGCATTTGAGCATGTGAGCGTAACCTACCTGGTAGGTCTACATTCTCACAGTACCCTTGGCTAACCTTAACCTGGGTACAGGTAGGCACCTTTAGCACCATGTACCAGCACTGGATTACGTACCAGTAGTCCAGACAAAATGTTGTCATGTGAAAGACAAAACCACGGCGATGTAAAATCTTACGAAATGAAGATGACTACAAAATTAAGATAGGAAAAAATTTATTAATTCTTCACTTATATAAGGTCCTTGTTGATTTTAAGTGACATATAGTGAATGAGGGATGAGGTATATATATACATGTATATATACATGTATATATATATACATACATATATACATGTATATATATATATACATACATATATACATGTATATATATATACATACATATATACATGTATATATACATGTATACATATATACATGTATATATATATACATGTATATATACATGTATATATATATACATGTATATATTTACATGTATATAAATACGCATGTGTATATATACATATATATATACACATATATATACATATATATATACACACATATATATATACATATATATACATATATATATATATATACACACATATATATATACATATATATATACATACATATATATATACATACATATATATATATACATATATACATACATATATATATATACATATATATATACATACATATATATATATACATATATATACATATATATATATATACATATATATATACATATATATATATATACATATATATACATATATATATGCATATATATATATATATGCATATATATATATATATATATATATTGTCATAATCTTCTTTACATTTACTGATAAAGAGTTTGCTGTTGGAAAGGTAATACCCCAGCGATGTTAACGCTAGTGAACAAAAATGAATGCAAATTTAAGAAACGAATAATTTCATTTATATAAGGTGTTTGTTCATTTTAAATGAGTGGACGAGTTTCTTCTTTTTATGTTGCGACAAAGGGAAGCAACTTACGTAGAAGGCAGGCCCAGGGGAAAGGAGGTACCGTAGTCTGGCATGAACGGAAACAAAAGTATGGTATTTAAAGCTTTGTATCAGATATTTATCGGTAAGTAGTTTTTCCTCACCATTTGGGGGTAGCTTTATACAAAAAAAAAAAAAAGAAAAAAGAATGAAGACCGTTTATTTGCTATAAAATATGTCCAGGAGAATGCCTAGTACTGCAACATTTGACAATGATAGGTCCACTAGTATTTCTCGGAAGCTGAGGTTGCCTTATACATGATCTATATGAAAATATCAAGTTTTTCACAAAAACATTCATGGGTCGCACTACACATGAAATCGACTTATACATGTGCATGTACGGTAACTATGATGATGCAAGTGGCAGAGATGCACCCTATAATTAGCTCGGTGACTTTTTGGAAAAAAACAAAAACATTTGAGGATTTAATAGCTTACCGTACTATCAAGTCCAAGTTGCCGACTCTACACTGTCATTTTTCTTTCTGTCATAAGAAATGATCAGATTTTGGACTCAATATCTAAGCAACGGTGAAGTTTTTGAGAAAATGTAAACAAAATGAACACTTATACTTAACACCAGGAAGAGACAGTTGAAATTTCTAGGGTATATAATGAAGAAAGAGGGCTTGGAAAATTTGATACTCACAGGGCAGATTGATGGCAAGAATGACAGAGGAAACAATGCATAACCTACCTAACGAACTTGACTAAATGTATGACGGAGCAAAGGAGAGATAACAATAATACATAATTTATTAAAATCTACAAAGGACAGGAAATTGTGGAGAGCCATGATCGTCAACGTCCTGAAGAGACACGGCACATAGAAAAAGAAAAACGAGCTTGAGTAAATGGATGACGGAACAAGGTTTAGGGGAGATAACAAATAGAGTAAATTTATTAAGAACTACAAGAGACAGGAAATTGTGGAGAGCCATGATCGCCAACGTCCTGAAGAGACACGGCACATAGAAAAAGTAGAAGAACAAGCTTGAGTAAATGGATGGCGGAACAAGGTTTAGGAGAGATAACAAAAGACAAAATTTATTAAGAGCTACAAAGGACAGGAAATTGTGGAGAGCCATGATCGCCAACGTCCTGAAGAGACACGGCAAATAGAAAAAGTAGAACAAGCTTGAGTAAATGGATGGCGGAACAAGGTTTAGGAGAGATAACAAATAGAGTAAATTTATTAAGAGCTACAAGAGACAGGAAATTGTGGAGAGCCATGATCGCCAACGTCCTGAAGAGACACGGCACATAGAAAAAGTAGAAGAACGAGCTTGAGTAAATGGATGGCGGAACAAGGTTTAGGAGAGATAACAAAAAGACAAGATTTATTAAGAGCTACAAAGGGCAGGAAATTGTGGAGAGCCATGATAGCTTATGTCCCGAAAGACACAGTACGTAGATGATGATTACTTGTAACTTTGCTCTGATTCCATTTTGTTTATTCGTGAAAATGCATCCTCTGTTGAATTTATGTGCTGGCAAGATGGGTGACGTCGTTTGCTTCGATGACAATAGTTGATTTGTTTGCCAGCGGAGAGCACCAGTGCGGTACCATCACCATAAACAAACATGGCGGATAGTATGTAGTGGGAATTGACAACACAGCAAATATAATAATCGTACGAATATTAAAAACATAGAAATAGAATTCCAGAAAAGCAAAAACATATAAATAAGACATTTTGCAACACTCATTCTTAAACAATTATACTTCGAAAGCAAATTTATTGGAAAATATTTTATGGATTAAACTAAAAAACATCTTTATTGTCTAAATGCATTCTTTTAGAAGTTTTTGCAAAAATGCTGTTAAACAATCATTTTTATTTTAACATTTTTTTTACATAATTTATTTAAATTATTAATTATTTAATAATGCTTCTTTTTATTGTAGTTTTTTTCTCATCACAAGTGGTTCAGGCAGTGTACATGAAAGACGATCTCGCGAGAAGTGTGATGTCACATGGGTTGCGAATTGTTTTAAATTCATGGTATTTGTTTTAGCGATCGAAGACTGTTGACATAGTATTGTGATAAAAAAGTAATATGATGGACTAAAACTAACAATAAAATGAAAATGGTGAAATACTTCATCTAAAAACCTGAAAATAATTGATGACATTTATTTGTATTGCTAGAGAAAAAAAGCAATGGTAATAATCGGTCATATAACTTGTGGTAAAACAATCATTGTGAGAATATATAATTTCAATAATTATAAAAATAGGCTTTTCCTTTAAATAATTACAAAACTAGTTTTTTCACTACAAGAATGACAAAACTAGGCTTTTCATGTCAATAAATACAAAAGTAAGCTTTTCACTTCAGTAGTTAAAAAACTAGGATTTGCATTTAAATAATTTCAAAACTAGGAATTCAAAAGTAAGCTTTTCAGTTAAAGAATTATTAAATTAGGCAGTCTAAATTAGTGTTTTCATTTGAATAATTACAAAAATAGGCTGTCAAAACGGTTTTTAATTTAACTAATTAAAAAACTAAGCTTTTTTATTGAGAATAAAAAACTAGGTTTTTCATTTAAATAATTAAAAAATTAGGCTGTTCATTTAAACAATTAAAAAAATAGGCTTTTCATTTAAACAATTAAAAATTTAGGCTTTTCATTTACATAATTAAAAATTTAGGCTTTTCATTTAAACAATTAAAAAATTAGGCTTTTCATTTAAACAATTAAAAATTTAGGCTTTTCATTTAAACAATTAAAAAATTAGGCTTTTCATTTAAACAATTAAAAATTTAGGCTTTTCATTTAAACAATTAAAAAATTAGGCTTTTCATTTAAATAATTACAAAATAAAGCTTTTTATTTAAAATAATTACAAAACTAAGCTGTCAAAACTAGGCTTTTCGGTTAAATATTTAAAAACTGGGCTTTTTATACAAACATACAAATCCACGTCCCTATCAGGCAAGCCAATTAGGTGACCGTCCAAGCTTACTTGAGTCTGGGCATTGCCTTAAATTCGTCTTGGAAGACGCACAGTTATTTTTTAGTAAAAAAGTGGGTCTTGTAAGCCGGAAAGTACGATATATATATATATATATATATATATATATATATATATATATATATAAAAGTGAACATAGAAGTCAACACTTAGAGGCGACAGTCTGTTTCATGATAGATGCAATCGTCAGGCCATCTATCATGAAACAGACTATCGCTTCTAAGTGTTGACTTCTATGTTCACTTTTATATTTACACACGCTCTATCTCTGATATTGAGCACTTTATCCCATAAATATAGCACACTTTATGACTATATTTCTTCATATATATATATATATATATATATATATATATATATATATATATATAATGGACTCTCCCATCGTTTTCGACGTATAAGTGTCAAGCAACTTAGTCCCTAGGAGCCGACAGCCAGACTTCCCCCCCGCATATGACTTGATGACAGTGGTGAAGGCTTTGTGCAGAACCAACCACACTTTCTGAAGAGCCGGATACAGAGACCTGGTGCACTACGTGCCACAAACGACCCTCCGCAGATTTTGAATTCAGAGTTATCGTTCTAGACCAATTGCCATCCAAAGCTACACAACATTCTGTCCTGCTATTTGGGGAGGGGAGAAGAAGAGAATTCATACCTTTCCCAAGTGTATTAGCAGGTGAGTGAGTGTGATGGATTCGACTCGAATTCGAACTCAGCTCTCCGATTCCACACCGTACCGCCTCTCTCTCTCTCTCTCTCTCTCTCTCTCTCTCTCTCTCTCTCTATATATATATATATATATATATATATATATATGGAAAAGTAATAGTTTTTTTAACGAGAGAAAAATGTATTTTTTTAAAAAAGAGACTAACCGCAAACGTTTTTGGTTATAATGCTGGATTTGCTTTATGTTTTCGTTTTATATATATAAATATATATATTTATTTATTTTTGTTTTCAGTTTATATATATATATATATATATATATATATATATATATATATATATTTATGTTTTTGGGTGATATATATATATATATATATATATAATTTTATTATTATTTTTTAAAAAGAGAGAAACCGCAAACGTTTTTGGTTATAATGTGGATTTGCTTTAGTATATATATATATATATATATATATATATATATATATATATATATATATATATATATTTTATTCTTCATATTTCTGCTACATGTGTTTCCGGTCCGTGACTTTCTTCAGGCAAATAAAGGAGTCCAGAAAGGAGTTCAAGGCTCAAATACAGAAAACGAACAACGAGACATTAAAAGAAAATAATGAAAACTTATTCCTTTTTAAAATTTATTCCTTTTATTTGCCTGAAGAAGATCACGAGACCGGAAACAAGCGTAGAAGAAATATGAAGAATAAAATATAATAATTATATTAAAACTAATCCGCACTTTAACCAAAAATGTTTGCGGTTTCTCTCTCTAATGTTAAATGGGTCGGGTTTCGATCCTGGCTTGAAGCAATCGCATGTCTAGCCACAATGATAAGCTATGAAACAGTCTTTCTGCGCATGATAAAATGAAGACCAAAACAGTCTTTCTATATATCTCATGTTTTTTTTTATGTAGGTGCATGGTAAAGGTTTTAGAAATTAAAAAGAAAATGTTTGGCAATTCCTGTAGCCGTTACAAAATTTCACATCCAGTGGTCGTTAATGATCACAGTGCGAGAATCGCCAAGAATCCTTTGGTTGCCGCACCTGATAACGGTTTTTATTGCCTCTGCCCCACCCTTTTCTTTTATGTCTTTTACTCTAGTCAAATGATGCCAACTATAAGTGGTGAGGCTGATAACTCTTTTTCACCGTGTGATAATACATATATATATATATATATATATATATATATATATATATGAAGAAATATAGTTTTAAGGTGTGCGATATTTATGGGATAAAGTGTTCAATATCAGAGATAGAACGTATGTAATTATAAAAGTAAACATTGAAGTCAACATTCAGAGGCGACAAGCTGTTTCATACTAGACGCAATTGTCAGACGACCAGTGGTCTGACGATTGCGTCTAGCATGAAACAGCCTGTCGCCTCTGAGTGTTGACCTCAATGTTCACACACATATATATATATATATTTTAAACATGTAGTATTGAATGTTAAAGACAACATAGTCTTACATATTTTGTTTTGAATTTTCTCATATTCTCTAATGAGACTTTTTATGTCTTTAACATTCAATACTACATGTTTAAAAGAAAAGTTGCTGCCAAATTGCACACACACACACACAAACACACACACACACACACACACACACACACACACACACACACACACACATATATATATATATATATATATATATATATATATATATATATATATATATATATATATATACCCACATTTCTCCCACACCTTTTACTATCCATTTTATTATCCGATCTCGTCCTTTCCCTTTAGGTCTCTTTTTTCGGTCAGATGATTAACATTATATTTCGGTCATGGCCCTCCACATCTTCCTGTCCATATAAACTAGGGTTAAACAAAGACTTGGGAATTTTAAATCTGTATAAATATTTCAATAGTTAAAAATTTTTTTTTTTAGATATAGTTAAAAAACCCTTTTTAAACAACATCTAAAATATTATCGTTAGAATTACGTTAGAAATATTCAAACACAGTTGCATTCCACATCATGTGACGTCCGCGTCTCGCGACGGACGCTACTTGAAAACAAACTTCTGAATACAGTTATTTAATTTATTTCTGACGAAAGATCGGGGCAGATCTGAAATATCAAATATATATATATAAGAAAATATAAATAAATACTTTCACAAAAAAAAAATTCAATTTTTTTTAATTTGCAACTTTTCAGTTGTTTTCTCCATATTATATATATATATATATATATATATATATATATATATATATATATATTGGCTCACAGTTAAGGTTGAGCATTATTAACCTTCATTTTAAAAATAAAAATCTTTAAAATATGGAAAAATAAATTTCGGGATTTCTCTGAAGGACATTCCAAATGGAAAATGCCGGAAGTATTTCGTGAAATTAATGCAAAAAATAGAGGAACTAATAAGAAGGGTAAAATGGAGAACTTATTTCTTCCTTCGAAAGAAGAACTCATCAAATGAACTTGTGAACCTGACGTTTATGGTTTCAACAGCAAAAATCAAACACAATCTATTGAAAAGTTGTTTGAATTCGAAATGGATTTACTTGATATAGTAAACAATATCTCCTTTCAAAAAAACAAAAACAAAAAAAAACAAAGAAAAATGAGTTCCAAAAACATTTGGACCAAATAGTAAGAGATAAGATTTATTGGATAACACTGAAATACATTATAGTATAAAAAGAAATGGTAAGTACAATCTAAGGGAAACAATAATTGAAACAAAGCAAGTTCAGTCGACCATTGATGACAATTCCAGAACAACGTAACTATAAACAATTTTTTCTATCCTCTGCCAGCCGCTATGATGGAGAAAGCATTACCTCGAACCGTCGCCAGTGAGACACGCTGCAAGAGCCACTCCGTTTCGCGAGGCTCGTTCCTTAATCGAGACGCAATCGCGCCAATACTCCGAAGGAACACCATCGAACGAATGCCAATAACCCCTGTAGGGGACCGGCGGGTTAATGTGAGGATAAAATCTCTGGACTAAGACTTCCTGCTTGGCCAGTCCCGCTAGTAATGTTGGAATATGATGGAGTCCAAAGAAAGCAAAATAAAACGAACAAGACATATATATATATGTACAAAACAAATATATATTAATGACAAACATATTGATACAAGAATTACAAATATATCATTTAAAACATGAATAAAACGTTAGTGCCTGTATGGAAAGTTATTGTGTTGTGTGTTGAATTGAAATGTCCGTACGGGTGAATTTTGTTTTTAGCGTGTTCCCTGAACATGGGAAACGCTGGTTGTGTATTAGAGTTCACATATTGGATATGTTAGAGAAAGTTTTTCAGTACATCGCACCACGTGCGAGGTTGTCGGTCCCAGGAGAGGCAGTTTTGGCCGCACGTGTGCGAAGCCGTGGGAAGAGCCGTGGAAAGAGAAAGAGGCGAAAGGTCAGCCCGTATTTATACTCCCGGGAGAGAGAGACCCCTGTTGAAAGGGTTACGAAACGAAGAGGAGATAACCCGATACCCCTGAAGTCTCCACTGCCACAGGAGTAAAAATACATCTATCAGCAAGAGAAGAATATTTAGCTATTTTTTTTTTATCTCTGCGTCTCGGGCGATGAACCCCGGCTCAACCGCGGACCTGTATAAATGAAATAGATAAAGTTATAGTAAAGTCTGAAAAAAATTAGAAATTTTTACAAATTAGCAACAAAAGACTATAACAATTTAGTTAAAAAATTTAACAAAGAACTATAAAAAAGCTAACAGTCATAATGTTAATATGGTAGAAAATATTAATATAACCAGTAAAAACACCAAGGATAAATTAAATTAAATATTAGTGATAGAGAAGGCAAACTTGCCGAAAAAAAATTGTTATATTACCATCAAGGACCACAAAGCCGATTTTGAGACTAAGCATACGACCAGAATTATGAGCCCACCCGGCCTGAAATCGGAAAAAATTAGTAAAATATTCCTGGAAAGGGTTAACAAAGAAATAAAAGATTACCAGGGATTAACACTCTGGATTAATACCAAAGAAGTCACTAATTGGTTTAAAAACATTAAAGATAAATCAAATTGTACCCTAATACTGTTTAATACTGAAGAATACTACGCATCAATATCAAGGGAACTGTTTACGACTGCCCTGGAATTTGTTACTTTGTACGCTGCCCTAACAGAGGTAAGAAAGAAACATAATTATGAATGCAAGAAAATCTGTCCTCAAGCATAATCGAGACCAGTGGATTAAAATCTCTGAAGACCATTTTGATATCACAATGGGATCATTAAACTCTGTTGGTCTTCTGACCGTGTTGGTATATTTATATTATATAATCTAAGTGCACACTGTGAAATTAATATTAAAGACATTGGACTGTATAGAGATGATGGTCTTATGGTTGTGAGGAAGTCTACTAACTTTAAAATAGATAAAAATAGAAAGATAATACATAGAGAATTTAAAAGCCTAAATTTGAAAATTACTGTTAATACAAATTAAAAAGGTAAACTTCCTCGACATAACATTAGATTTAATGAATAATACATATTCCTACCGTATAAAAATACTAATCCTTTGTATATAAATCCCAAGTCAAATTATCCTGCATCTATAATAAATTTCATATCTTCATGTATTGAAAAAAGAATTATAATTTCTGTTAATTAAAAATATTCTATAAACACAGTAATTTTATAATTGTATTGAAAAAAGAATTATAAATTCTGGTAATTAAAAATATTCTATAAACACAGTAATTTTATAATTGTATTGAAAAAAGAATTATAAATTCTGTTAATTAAAAATATTCTATAAACACAGTAATTTTATAATTGTATTGAAAAAAGAATTATAAATTCTGTTAATTAAAAATATTCTATAAACACAGTAATTTTATAATTGTATTGAAAAAAGAATTATAAATTCTGTTAATTAAAAATATTCTATAAACACAGTAATTTTATAATTGTATTGAAAAAAGAATTATAAATTCTGTTAATTAAAAATATTCTATAAACACAGTAATTTTATAATTGTATTGAAAAAAGAATTATAAATTCTGTTAATTAAAAATATTCTATAAACACAGTAATTTTATAATTGTATTGAAAAAAGAATTATAAATTCTGTTAATTAAAAATATTCTATAAACACAGTAATTTTATAATTGTATTGAAAAAAGAATTATAAATTCTGTTAATTAAAAATATTCTATAAACACAGTAATTTTATAATTGTACTGAAAAAAGAATTATAAATTCTGTTAATTAAAAATATTCTATAAACACAGTAATTTTATAATTGTATTGAAAATAGAATTATAAATTCTGTTAATTAAAAATATTCTATAAACACAGTAATTTTATAATTGTACTGAAAAAAGAATTATAAATTCTGGTAATTAAAAATATTCTATAAACACAGTAATTTTATAATTGTATTGAAAAAAGAATTATAAATTCTGTTAATTAAAAATATTCTATAAACACAGTAATTTTTATAATAAAGATCAAAATAATAGTGGCTATAAATCCCTTAACATCAATTATATAAAAAATGATAAAAGAAAGTAAAGAAAAAGAAGAATAGAAAAATCATTTGGTACACCCCACCCCGTTCAACCAAATTGTTAGGACAAAGTTAGTTAGGACACAAATTTCTGGCTTTAATTGAAATAGTAAAAAATAGTAGAAATAATAAACTTAGCAAAATTTTTAATAAAAATACCCTAAAATTAAGTTACAGTTATACTCAAAATTTAGAAAGGATAAAAACATAATAATAAAATCTTGAATAAATTCTTATACCATAATCAAAGAAATAGAGATCCTGAAATAAGAATAAACAATAATAAAGAAAAAAATTATGTAACTGTAGAAATCATGGAAATAGTCCATTAAATAATGAATGCTGCACAGAATCCGTAGTTTACCAATGCACTATCTCATTCATTGAGAATCCTAATGTGAAAATCTATATAGGATGTACAAAAAATGAATTTAAATTAAGATGGAGACATCATTTGACTTCCTTCAATAATATTAAGTATCGTAACCAAACAACCCTATCCAAAAATTATTGGCAATTAATATAAACAAATAAAACACCAACAGTAAAATGAAAACTAATAAAAAAAACAAGAACTTGTAGATCTTTAGATGACCCATGTCCTTTATACCTACATGAAATAATACCAAAGAAGTCACTAATTGGTTTAAAAACATTAAAGATAAATCAAATTGTACCCTAATACAGTTTAATACTGAAGAATACTACCCATCAATATCAAGGGAACTCTTTACGACTGCCCTGGAATTTGTTACTTTGTACGCTGCCCTAACAATATGACTTAATTTTTCTGAAAAATAAAAATTTATTAAATAAAAAAAATGAATGGCAGTTTTCTGTAGACATTGTCTTATATAAAAATAATTAATTATAAAAAATAATTCACATATTTATATCTATTATTTGATCATAAATTAAATAATTTATAAATGCGTAATTAAATTCTAATATATTAATTTTACAGTGCCATATATAGTCATTTGTAAATTAAAGAAATATGGTATTTTAGATATGTATAAATAAAAATATAAGTATAAAAAATATGACTTAATCATGTTTGAATACCCCTTTAAGAAAATCTCGATGTAGTTTTAAAAAGAAAATAAATAAAAAATGCCCGATACTAGTAGCGTAAACCTTAATAAGATAAAAATAAACCAGACAATAATAACTTGACAGCTTGAAAGGAAGTCAGTATATCTAGACAGAAATCATAACCCCCACCCAACGGTAACCGACTTCAAATTTGCCACACAAAGATACACTTGCTTTCTAGATTCGAAGAGATGCCAACACCCCCTTAATAAAAAAATGGGAAATTCTCTTAACACCACCAACTTAACTTAAAAATAGAGTAAATCCAATTTTTTCGTAAGTTATTCTTAGCATCGCTTGAGAATGGAACTGAGCACCGAATTTTAAGTTTAAACTTTAAAGTTAAATTTTAAGATAATTTAAGCTGGGGTTTGGAAACAGTAATTTCTGTGTCGCGATGGAGACATATTTTTAAAAAACATAATTTTATATATATATATATATATATATATATGTGTGTGTGTGTGTGTGTGTATATATAGAGTTGCCTGACGATTGCACTAGCATGAAACAGACTGTCGCCTCTAAGTGCTGACTTCCATGTCCACTTTTATATTTACACACGCTCTATCTCTGGTATTGAGCACTTTATCCCATAAATATAGCACACTTTAAGACTATATTTCATTATATATATATATATATATATATATATATATATATATATATATATATATATATATATATATATATATATATATATATATATAAAGATATTTTTGAAGGTACAACATTTTATCACAGAGATAAAAGTGTGAAGCTTGATATTACGTGATACGTGAATAATGTTTTCACCACTTCGCCATATATATGGGACGAAGTGGTGAAAACATTATTCACGTATGGGTGATTTTTGATGCTTGAGATGCGAGTTCAAGTCACGCCGAAACAAAATTATTTTACAGTCAGTATTAACTATTTTAAAGGATTTTTTTTTTTTTTTTTTAAAAGTCTAACCCGACATTCGAAAATTATAAATATCTGTTTCAATGACGCTTGGCAAAGAATCAGTTACGAAAATTTATACGCTCAAAATAACATTTTAAACAATAACGTGATCTTGTATGTTCCCCTCTCCCTCTGCCTTTTCCTCCCAGGAAAAAAAAAAGACATAAAAACAAAACAAAACAAAAAAAACCCAGAAAAAACTGTGGGGAGCCAACTTTAAAAATGAATAAAAACCCTTGCACACACACACACACACACACACACACACACACACACACACACACACACACACACACACACACAAACAGAAAACTGTCGCGCTCAACGCAAATGCAGACGCACAAATCGACAACTCAAACCCGCTTCTTCAGAATATAGCACGCGCATGTCCAACATACTTAAAGGATTTTCCCGCCATTTTTTCATCTTTTTGTTTTTTTCTCCCTTTTCTTTTTAGTTTACATATACGTCATATTGTGCGTTGAGATTCGGCCTGCCATTCCTAAAAAGGTTCTTTTGAAGTACGATGCCTGATTTTTGGCAGATAACCAAACGGCTTTGAAGTAAACTGTTTTCCAGTGACTTGACGTTCTCACGTGAATGATATACGGGAAATTAGAAAATCCTCGCTTGACCAGCAGCCTCGCCGATTTGACCTAAACGAAAATTGCACGAATGGACATATATCAGGTTTCTCTTCGGTGGGGGTGGGACGCTTTTTCGTTTAAGTATTTCAAGCTGTTAACAAAAAGAACAATATTGATCCGAAATTATGACATGGTGGAAGAAAGAATAAAATCGATACAAGGAAAGATGATCGAACGATTGCTAAAAGAGGAATACGAAGTGGCAGATGAAAGAGAAAAGGGTAGCAGCCATTATGTTTGACGTGACAGTCTGCCTATAAGGTATTGTTACTGAATTTGTTTCTTACTAGGCCCTCTATGAATGTGGCCTTGTGGTGAACTTGGAGTTGTCAGCCAACGGAATTAAATACTAAGTGGAGAAAACATGACTAATAGGAAGAGAAAAAATTATAAATAAGGCTATATATATATATATATATATATATATATATATATATATATATATATATATATATATATATATATATAAGTATAGAGTATCCAGTGAGAATGAAACTCAGTATTCTAATCGATGGCCAGCCGGATCAGCTCTCAGCTTTATTTCCTCATTATTCGTACCAGAATGTCCAACTGTCTCTTTCTAAGTACAAGTTATGTCCATGCAATTCTCAGTATCCTCCTGTAGCCATATTATTAGTAGATATCGGTTAAGTGCTTTATTTGAAACACGTGACTTCTTCTATGTACCGTGTCCATTCAGAATGTGGGAGATCATGACTCTCCACAACTTCCTATCCTTTTAGCAAAAAATCCGTACCGTTTAGTAAATGTTTGTCTTTTGACTATCCCCCGCCCCTGCCAGTCACTGTCCTGCCAACCATTTGCGCAAGTTCATTTGGTCGGCTACTTCTTGTTTCTGTCTTCTCCTATTGCTTTCAATATACCATGTGAGTGTCAAATTCTCCAAGCTCTCTTTCCTCATTACGTATCCCAGAAATTTCAACTGACTACATATATATATATATTGAATTTTAGGAACTTGGGCTTTATAGTTATACTTGCCAAGAAGAACTGTTGAGGAAATTTTTAGAAAATTGCCAACAAATTTTAAATTTATTATAGGTACGTATCTTATTGTTTCATAATGTCTTGTATGGACGTCCGTACTTACAAAAATCGACACTTTTATACACACCCACACAGTTAGGCTGATCATGGCTCTCCGCAACATCCTATCGTTTGTAACTCTTAGCCATGTTTGTCTTTTTACTATCCCCCCTAATCCCTGTTCTGCCACCCACTTAAACAAGCTTGTTTGGTCGGTTTATCATGGCTCTCCACAACTTCCTATCCTTTATAACTCGTAACCATGTTTTTCTTACTATCTTCCCACCAGTTCCTGTTCCGCCATTCACTTACAGAAGCTCATCTAGTAGGCTGCTTGCCCCTTCCGGTTTCATCGCTTGCCTTCAGTACGCCACGTGACTATCAAATATTCTAAGCCCACTTTCCTCATTATGTTTCCCAAAAAATTAAATTGAATCTTTCTGATCCTAAAACCAAAATGTCCTTGTCGCACACACGTTTCGTCCATGGCATTCTCAGTATCGTTCTGTAGACGAACATATTTTTTGCCTCAAGTCTCGGCTTCATCTGGGCTGATATTGTTTAGCCTTCGTTGCGACTTAAGAGCATTGATATTACATAGCAGTCCATCACTCATTTCTTTGGTTCTAGCGACATTTTCCTATCGAACAGAGCCTCCAGCCTAAAACTAAAAGGACCTCCCGTTCAGCTTAGAAAACAGCAATGATAATTTTGAAGAAATAATTGAATTACTCAAATCACTCGACGGAAGTTCAAAACATCATTTGAAATCTGATTCTGGCTGAAAGTACAATTTGGGCAAAAATACCAATTCTTTAAACGCCAATTCTTCAATTCACAAACTCCGTGGAACTTCAATGCAGTTGAGTTCTTCAATTCACAAACGCTGCGGAAATTTAATGGAGTTGAGTTCTTCAAATCACAAACTCCTCGGAACTTCAATGGAGTTCAGTTCTTCAATTCACAAACTCCGTGGAACTTCAATGGAGTTGTGTTCTTCAATTCACAAACTCCGTGGAACTTCAATGCAGTTGAGTACTTCAATTCACAAACTCTGCGGAACTTCAATGCAGTTGAGTTCTTCAATTCACAATCTCTGCGGAACATCAATGCAGTTGAGTTCTTCAATTCACAATCTCTGCGGAACTTCAATACAGTTGAGTTCTTCAATTCACAATCTCTCCGGAACTTCAATGTAGTTGAGTTCTTCAATTCACAATCTCTGCGGAATTTCAATGCAGTTGAGTTCTTCAATTCACAAACTCAGTGGAACGTCAATGGAGTTGAGTTCTTCAATTCACAATCTCTGCGGAACTTCAATGCAGTTGAGTTCTTCAATTCACAATCTCTGCGGAATTTCAATGCAGTTGAGTTCTTCAATTCACAATCTCTGCGGAACTTCAATGCAGTTGAGTTCTTCAATTCACAATCTCTGCGGAACGTCAATGCAGTTGAGTTCTTCACTTCAAAATCTCTGGGGAACTTCAATACAGTTGAGTTCTTCAATTCACAATCTCTACGGAACTTCAATGCAGATGAGTTCTTCAATTCACAAACTCCGTGGAACGTCAATGGAGGTGAGTTCTTCAATTTACAATCTCTGCGCAACTTCAATGCAGTTGAGTTCTTCAATTCACAATCTCTGCGGAACTTCAATGGAGTTGAGTTCTTCAATTCACAAACTCCGTGGAACGTCAATGGAGTTGAGTTCTTCAATTCACAAACTTCGGGGAACTCCAATGCAGTTGAGTTCTTCAATTCACAAACTCCGCGGAACTTCAATGGAGTTCAGTACTTCAATTCACAATCTCTGCGGAACTTCAATGCAGTTGAGTTCTTCAATTCACAATCTCTGCGGAACTTCAATGGAGTTGAGTTCTTCAATTCACAAACTCCGTGGAACGTCAATGGAGTTGAGTTCTTCAATTCACAATCGCTGCGGAACTTCAATGCAGTTGAGTTCTTCAATTCACAATCTCTGCGGAATTTCAATGGAGTTGAGTTCTTCAATTCACAAACTCCGTGGAACGTCAATGGAGTTGAGTTCTTCAATTCACAATCTCTGCGGAACTTCAATGCAGTTGAGTTCTTCAATTCACAATTTCTGCGGAACTCCAATGAAGTTGAGTTCTTCAATTCACAATCTCTGCGGAACTTCAATGCAGTTGAGTTCTTCAATTCACAATCTCTACGGAACTTCAATGCAGTTGAGTTCTTCAATTCACAATCTCTGTGGAACTTCAATGCAGTTCAGTTCTTCAATTAACAAATTCCGCGTAACTTCAATGCAGTTGAGTTCTTCAATTCACAATCTCTGCGGAACTTCAATGGAGTGGTTCTTCAATTCACAAACTCGGTGGAACGTCAATGGAGTTGAGTTCTTCAATTCACAATCTCTGCGGAACTTCAATGCAGTTGAGTTCTTCAATTCACAATCTCTGCGGAACTTCAATGCAGTTGAGTTCTTCAATTCACAATCTCAGCGGAACGTCAATGCAGTTGAGTTATTCACTTCACAATCTCTGGGGAACTTCAATACAGTTGAGTTCTTCAATTGACAATCTCTCCGGAACTTCAATGCAGTTGAGTTCTTCAATTCACAATATCTGCGGAACTTCAATGCAGTTGAGTTCTTCAATTCACAATCTCTGCGGAACGTCAATGCAGTTGAGTTCTTCACTTCAAAATCTCTGGGGAACTTCAATACAGTTGAGTTCTTCAATTCACAATCTCTACGGAACTTCAATGCAGTTGAGTTCTTCAATTCACAATCTCTGCGGAACTTCAATGCAGTTGAGTTCTTCAATTCACAAACTCCGTGGAACGTCAATGGAGGTGAGTTCTTCAATTCACAATCTCTGCGCAACTTCAATACAATTGAGTTCTTCAATTCACAATCTCTGCGGAACGTCAATGAAGTTGAGTTCTTCAATTCACAATCTCTACGGAACTTCAATGCAGTTGAGTTCTTCAATTCACAATCTCTAGGGAACGTCAATGAAGTTGAGTACTTCAATTCACAAACTTCGGGGAACTCCAATGCAGTTGAGTTCTTCAATTCACAAACTCCGTGGAACGTCAATGCAGTTGAGTTCTTCAATTCACAATCTCTGCGGAATTTCAATGCAGTTGAGTTCTTCACTTCACAATCTCTGCGGAACTTCAATGCAGTTGAGTTATTCACTTCAAAATCTCTGCGGAAATTCAATGTAGTTGAGTTCTTCAATTCTCAAACTTCGTGGAACTTCAATGGAGATGAGTTTTTCAATTCAGAAACTCCGTGGAACTTCAATGCAGTTGAGTTCTTCAATTCATAAACTCCGTGGAACTTCAATGGAGATGAGTTGTTCAATTCAGAAACTTCGTGGAACTTCAATGGAGTTGTGTTCTTCAATTCACAAACTCCGCGGAACTTCAATGGAGTTCAGTACTTCAATTCACAATCTCTGCGGAACTTCAATGCAGTTGAGTTCTTCAATTCACAATCTCTGCGGAACTTCAATGGAGTTGAGTTCTTCAATTCACAAACTCCGTGGAACGTCAATGGAGTTGAGTTCTTCAATTCACAATCTCTGCGGAACTTCAATGCAGTTGAGTTCTTCAATTCACAATCGCTGCGGAACTTCAATGCAGTTGAGTTCTTCAATTCACAATCTCTGCGGAATTTCAATGGAGTTGAGTTCTTCAATTCACAAACTCCGTGGAACGTCAATGGAGTTGAGTTCTTCAATTCACAATCTCTGCGGAACTTGAATGCAGTTGAGTTCTTCAATTCACAATTTCTGCGGAACTCCAATGCAGTTGAGTTCTTCAATTCACAATCTCTGCGGAACTTCAATGCAGTTGAGTTCTTCAAATCACAATCTCTACGGAACTTCAATGCAGTTGAGTTCTTCAATTCTCAAACTCCGTGGAACTTCAATGGAGTTGAGTTCTTCAATTCACAATCTCTGCGGAACTTCAATGCAGTTGAGTTCTTCAATTCACAATCTCAGCGGAACTTCAATGCAGTTGAGTTCTTCAATTCACAATCTCTGCGGAACTTCAATGCAGTTGTGTTCTTCAATTCACAATCTCTGTGGAACTTCAATGCAGTTCAGTTCTTCAATTAACAAATTCCGCGTAACTTCAATGCAGTTGAGTTCTTCAATTCACAATCTCTGCGGAACTTCAATGCAGTTGAGTTCTTCAATTCACAATCTCTGCGGAACTTCAATGGAGTTGAGTTCTCCAATTCACAATCTATACAGAACTTCAATGCAGTTGATTTCTCCAATTCACAATCACTGCGGAACTTCAATTCAGTTGAGTTCTCCACTTCACAATCTCTGCGGAACTCCAATGCAGTTGAGTTCTTCAATTCACAAACTCCGCGGAACGTCAATGGATTTGAGTTCTTCAATTCACAATCTCTACGGAACTTCAATGCAGTTGAGTTCTTCAATTCACAATCTCTGCGGAACTTCAATGGAGTTGAGTTCTTCAATTCACAATCTATACGGAACTTCAATGCAGTTGAGTTCTCCAATTCACAATCTCTGCGGAACTTCAATGCAGTTGAGTTCTTCATTTCACAAACTCCGTGGAACGTCAATGGAGTTGAGTTCTTCACTTCACAATCTCTGCGGAACTTCAATGCAGTTGAGTTCTTCAATTCACAATCTCTGCGGAACTCCAATGCAGTTGAGTTCTTCAATTCACAAACTCCGTGGAACGTCAATGGAGTTGAGTTCTTCAATTCACAATCTCTGCGGAACTTCAATGCAGTTGAGTTCTTCAATTCACCATCTCTGCGTAACTCTAATGCAGTTGAGTTCTTCAATTCACAAACTCCGTGGAACGTCAATGGAGTTGAGTTCTTCACTTCACAATCTCTGCGGAACGTCAATGGAGTTGAGTTCTTCACTTCACAATCTCTGCGGAACTCCAATGCAATTGAGTTCTTCAATTCACAAACTCCGTGGAACGTCAATGGAGTTGAGTTCTTCAATTCACAATCTCGACGGAACTTCAATGCAGTTGAGCTCTTCAATTCACAATCTCTACGGAACTTCAATGGAGTTGAGTTCTTCAATTCACAATCTATACGGAACTTCAATGCAGTTGAGTTCTCCAATTCACAATCTCTGCGGAACTTCAATTCAGTTGATTTCTTCACTTCACAATCTCTGCGGAACTTCAATGCAGTTGAGTTCTTCAATTCACAATCTCTGCGGAACTTCAATGCAGTTGAGTTCTTCAATTCACAATCTCTACGGAACTTCAATGCAGTTGAGTTCTTCAATTCACAATCTCTGCGGAACTTCAATGCAGTTGAGCTCTTCAATTCACAAACTCCGTGGAACATCAATGGAGTTGAGTTCTTCAATTCACAATCTCTGCGGAACTTCAATGCAGTTGAGTTCTTCAATTCACCATCTCTGCGTAACTCTAATGCAGTTGAGTTCTTCAATTCACAAACTCCGTGGAACGTCAATGGAGTTGAGTTCTTCACTTCACAATCTCTGCGGAACGTCAATGGAGTTGAGTTCTTCACTTCACAATCTCTGCGGAACTCCAATGCAATTGAGTTCTTCAATTCACAAACTCCGTGGAACGTCAATGGAGTTGAGTTCTTCAATTCACAATCTCGACGGAACTTCAATGCAGTTGAGCTCTTCAATTCACAATCTCTACGGAACTTCAATGGAGTTGAGTTCTTCAATTCACAATCTATACGGAACTTCAATGCAGTTGAGTTCTCCAATTCACAATCTCTGCGGAACTTCAATTCAGTTGATTTCTTCACTTCACAATCTCTGCGGAACTTCAATGCAGTTGAGTTCTTCAATTCACAATCTCTGCGGAACTTCAATGCAGTTGAGTTCTTCAATTCACAATCTCTACGGAACTTCAATGCAGTTGAGTTCTTCAATTCACAATCTCTGCGGAACTTCAATGCAGTTGAGCTCTTCAATTCACAAACTCCGTGGAACATCAATGGAGTTGAGTTCTTCAATTCACAATCTCTGCGGAACTTCAATGCAGTTGAGTTCTTCAATTCACCATCTCTGCGTAACTCTAATGCAGTTGAGTTCTTCAATTCACAAACTCCGTGGAACGTCAATGGAGTTGAGTTCTTCACTTCACAATCTATGCGGAACTTCAATGCAGTTGAGTTCCTCACTTCAAAATCTCTGCGGAACTCCAATGCAGTTGAGTTCTTCAATTCACAAACTGCGTGGAACGTCAATGGAGTTGAGTTCTTCAATTCACAATCTCTACGGATCTTCAATGCAGTTGAGTTCTTCAATTCACAATCTGTGCGGAACTTCAATGGTGTTGAGTTCTTCAATTCACAATCTATACGGAACTTCAATGCAGTTGAGTTCTCCAATTCACAATCTCTGCGGAACTTCAATGCAGTTGAGTTCTTCAATTCACAATCTCTGCGGAACTTCAATGGAGTTGAGTTCTTCAATTCACAATCTCTGCGGAACTTCAATGCAGTTGAGTTCTTCACTTCACAATCTCTGCGGAACTTCAATGGAGTTGAGTTCTTCAATTCACAATCTCTGCGGAACTTCAATGGAGTTGAGTTCTTCAATTCACAATCTCTGCGGAACTTCAATGCAGTTGAGTTCTTCACTTCACAATCTCTGTGGAACTTCAATGCAGTTGAGTTCTTCAATTCACAATCTCTGCGGAACTTCAATGCAGTTGAGTTCTTCAATTCACAATCTCTGCGGAACTTCAATGGAGTTGAGTTCTTCAATTCACAATCTCTGCGGAACTTCAATGCAGTTGAGTTCTTCAATTCACAATCTCTGCGGAACTTCAATGGAGTTGAGTTCTTCAATTCACAATCTCTGCGGAACTTCAATGCAGTTGAGTTCTTCACTTCACAATCTCTGCGGAACTTCAATGCAGTTGAGTTCTTCAATTCACAATCTATACGGAACTTCAATGCAGTTGAGTTCTCCAATTCACAATCTATACGGAACTTCAATGCAGTTGAGTTCTTCAATTCACAATCTATACGGAACTTCAATGCAGTTGAGTTCTTCACTTCACAATCTCTGCGGAACTTCAATGGAGTTGAGTTCTTCAATTCACAATCTCTACGGAACTTCAATGCAGTTGAGTTCTCCAATTCACAATATCTACGGAACTTCAATGCAGTTGAGTTCTTCAATTCACAATCTCTGCGGAACTTCAATGCAGTTGAGTTCTTCACTTCACAATCTCTGCGGAACTTCAATGCAGTTGAGTTCTTCACTTCACAATCTCTGCGGAACTTCAATGCAGTTGAGTTCTTCACTTCACAATCTATACGGAACTTCAATGCAGTTGAGTTCTCCAATTCACAATCTCTGCGGAACTCCAATGCAGTTGAGTTCTTTAATTCACAAACTCCGTGGAACGTCAATGGATTTGAGTTCTTCAATTCACAATCTCTGCGGAACTTCAATGCAGTTGAGTTCTTCACCTCACAATCTCTGTGGAACTCCAATGCAGTTGAGTCCTTCAATTCACAAACTCCGTGGAACTTCAATGGAGTTGAGTTCTCCAATTCACAATCTATACGGAACTTCAATGCAGTTGAGTTCTCCAATTCACAATCTCTGCGGAACTTTAATTCAGTTGAGTTCTCCACTTCACAATCTCTCCGGAACTTCAATGCAGTTGAGTTCTCCAATTCACAATCTCTGCGGAACTTCAATGCAGTTGAGTTCTCCAATTCACAATCTCTCCGGAACTTCAATGCAGTTGAGTTCTTCAATTCACAAACTCCGCGGAACGTCAATGGAGTTGAGTTCTTCAATTCACAATCTCTACGGAACTTCAATGCAGTTGAGTTCTTCAATTCACAATCTCTGCGGAACTTCAATGGAGTTGAGTTCTTCAATTCACAATCTATACGGAACTTCAATGCAGTTGAGTTCTCCAATTCACAAACTCCGTGGAACGTCAATGCAGTTGAGTTCTTCAATTCACAATCTCTGCGTAACTCTAATGCAGTTGAGTTCTTCAATTCACAAACTCCGTGGAACATCAATGGACTTGAGTTCTTCAATTCACAATCTCTACGGAACTTCAATGCAGTTGAGTTCTGCAATTCACAATCTCTGCGGAACTTCAATTGAGTTGATTTCTTCACTTCACAATCTCTGCGGAACTTCAATGCAGTTGAGTTCTTCAATTAACAATCTCTACGGAACTTCAATGCAGTTGAGTTCTTCAATTCACAATCTCTGCGGAACTTCAATGCAGTTGAGCTCTTCAATTCACAAACTCCGTGGAACATCAATGGAGTTGAGTTCTTCAATTGACAATCTCTGCGGAACTTCAATGCAGTTGAGTTCTTCAATTCACCATCTCTGCGTAACTCTAATGCAGTTGAATTCTTCAATTCACAAACTCCGTGGAACGTCAATGGAGTTGAGTTCTTCACTTCACAATCTCTGCGGAACTTCAATGCAGTTGTGTTCTTCACTTCACAATCTCTACGGAACTTCAATGCAGTTGAGTTCTTCACTTCACAATCTCTGCGGAACTCCAATGCAGTTGAGTTCTTCAATTCACAAACTCCGCGGAACGTCAATGGATTTGAGTTCTTCAATTCACAATCTCTACGGAACTTCAATGCAGTTGAGTTCTTCAATTCACAATCTCTGCGGAACTTCAATGGAGTTGAGTTCTTCAATTCACAATCTATACGGAACTTCAATGCAGTTGAGTTCTCCAATTCACAATCTCTGCGGAACTTCAATGCAGTTGAGTTCTTCATTTCACAAACTCCGTGGAACGTCAATGGAGTTGAGTTCTTCACTTCACAATCTATGCGGAACTTCAATGCAGTTGAGTTCCTCACTTCAAAATCTCTGCGGAACTCCAATGCAGTTGAGTTCTTCAATTCACAAACTGCGTGGAACGTCAATGGAGTTGAGTTCTTCAATTCACAATCTCTACGGATCTTCAATGCAGTTGAGTTCTTCAATTCACAATCTGTGCGGAACTTCAATGGTGTTGAGTTCTTCAATTCACAATCTACACGGAACTTCAATGCAGTTGAGTTCTCCAATTCACAATCTCTGCGGAACTTCAATGCAGTTGAGTTCTTCAATTCACAATCTCTGCGGAACTTCAATGGAGTTGAGTTCTTCAATTCACAATCTCTGCGGAACTTCAATGCAGTTGAGTTCTTCAATTCACAATCTCTGCGGAACTTCAATGCAGTTGAGTTCTCCAATTCACAATCTCTGCGGAACTTCAATGCAGTTGAGTTCTTCAATTCACAATCTCTGCGGAACTTCAATGCAGTTGAGTTCTCCAATTCACAATCTCTGCGGAACTTCAATGCAGTTGAGTTCTTCAATTCACAATCTCTGCGGAACTTCAATGGAGTTGAGTTCTTCACTTCACAATCTCTGCGGAACTTCAATGCAGTTGAGTTCTTCAATTCACAATCTCTGCGGAACTTCAATGGAGTTGAGTTCTTCAATTCACAATCTCTGCGGAACTTCAATGCAGTTGAGTTCTTCAATTCACAATCTCTGCGGAACTTCAATGCAGTTGAGTTCTCCAATTCACAATCTCTGCGGAACTTCAATGCAGTTGAGTTCTTCAATTCACAATCTCTGCGGAACTTCAATGCAGTTGAGTTCTCCAATTCACAATCTCTGCGGAACTTCAATGCAGTTGAGTTCTTCAATTCACAATCTCTGCGGAACTTCAATGGAGTTGAGTTCTTCACTTCACAATCTCTGCGGAACTTCAATGCAGTTGAGTTCTTCAATTCACAATCTCTGCGGAACTTCAATGCAGTTGAGTTCTTCAATTCACAATCTCTGCGGAACTTCAATGCAGTTGAGTTCTTCAATTCACAATCTCTGCGGAACTTCAATGCAGTTGAGTTCTTCATTTCACAATCTCTGCGGAACTTCAATGCAGTTGAGTTCTTCACTTCACAATCTATACGGAACTTCAATGCAGTTGAGTTCTCCAATTCACAATCTCTGCGGAACTCCAATGCAGTTGAGTTCTTTAATTCACAAACTCCGTGGAACGTCAATGGATTTGAGTTCTTCAATTCACAATCTCTGCGGAACTTCAATGCAGTTGAGTTCTTCACCTCACAATCTCTGTGGAACTCCAATGCAGTTGAGTCCTTCAATTCACAAACTCCGTGGAACGTCAATGGAGTTGAGTTCTTCAATTCACAATCTCTCCGGAACTTCAATGCAGTTGAGTTCTTCAATTCACAAACTCCGCGAAACGTCAATGGAGTTGAGTTCTTCAATTCACAATCTCTACGGAACTTCAATGCAGTTGAGTTCTTCAATTCACAATCTCTGCGGAACTTCAATGGAGTTGAGTTCTTCAATTCACAATCTATACGGAACTTCAATGCAGTTGAGTTCTCCAATTCACAAACTCCGTGGAACGTCAATGCAGTTGAGTTCTTCAATTCACAATCTCTGCGTAACTCTAATGCAGTTGAGTTCTTCAATTCACAAACTCCGTGGAACATCAATGGACTTGAGTTCTTCAATTCACAATCTCTACGGAACTTCAATGCAGTTGAGTTCTGCAATTCACAATCTCTGCGGAACTTCAATTGAGTTGATTTCTTCACTTCACAATCTCTGCGGAACTTCAATGCAGTTGAGCTCTTCAATTCACAAACTCCGTGGAACATCAATGGAGTTGAGTTCTTCAATTGACAATCTCTGCGGAACTTCAATGCAGTTGAGTTCTTCAATTCACCATCTCTGCGTAACTCTAATGCAGTTGAATTCTTCAATTCACAAACTCCGTGGAACGTCAATGGAGTTGAGTTCTTCACTTCACAATCTCTGCGGAACTTCAATGCAGTTGTGTTCTTCACTTCACAATCTCTACGGAACTTCAATGCAGTTGAGTTCTTCACTTCACAATCTCTGCGGAACTCCAATGCAGTTGAGTTCTTCAATTCACAAACTCCGCGGAACGTCAATGGATTTGAGTTCTTCAATTCACAATCTCTACGGAACTTCAATGCAGTTGAGTTCTTCAATTCACAATCTCTGCGGAACTTCAATGGAGTTGAGTTCTTCAATTCACAATCTATACGGAACTTCAATACAGTTGAGTTCTCCAATTCACAATCTCTGCGGAACTTCAATGCAGTTGAGTTCTTCATTTCACAAACTCCGTGGAACGTCAATGGAGTTGAGTTCTTCACTTCACAATCTCTGCGGAACTTCAATGCAGTTGAGTTCTTCACTTCACAATCTCTGCGGAACTCCAATGCAGTTGAGTTCTTCAATTCACAAACTCCGTGGAACGTCAATGGAGTTGAGTTCTTCAATTCACAATCTCGACGGAACTTCAATGCAGTTGAGCTCTTCAATTCACAATCTCTACGGAACTTCAATGGAGTTGAGTTCTTCAATTCACAATCTATACGGAACTTCAATGCAGTTGAGTTCTCCAATTCACAATCTCTTCGGAACTTCAATTCAGTTGATTTCTTCACTTCACAATCTCTGCGGAACTTCAATGCAGTTGAGTTCTTCAATTCACAATCTCTACGGAACTTCAATGCAGTTGAGTTCTTCAATTCACAATCTCTGCGGAACTTCAATGCAGTTGAGCTCTTCAATTCACAAACTCCGTGGAACATCAATGGAGTTGAGTTCTTCTATTCACAATCTCTGCGGAACTTCAATGCAGTTGAGTTCTTCAATTCACCATCTCTGCCTAACTCTAATGCAGTTGAGTTCTTCAATTCACAAACTCCGTGGAACGTCAATGGAGTTGAGTTCTTCACTTCACAATCTCTGCGGAACTTCAATGCAGTTGAGTTCTTCACTTCACAATCTCTGCGGAACTCCAATGCAGTTGAGTTCTTCAATTTACAAACTCCGTGGAACGTCAATGGAGTTGAGTTCTTCAATTCACAATCTCGACGGAACTTCAATGCAGTTGAGCTTTTCAATTCACAATCTCTACGGAACTTCAATGCAGTTGAGTTCTTCAATTCACAATCTATACGGAACTTCAATGCAGTTGAGTTCTCCAATTCACAATCTCTTCGGAACTTCAATTCAGTTGATTTCTTCACTTCACAATCTCTGCGGAACTTCAATGCAGTTGAGTTCTTCAATTCACAATCTCTACGGAACTTCAATGCAGTTGAGTTCTTCAATTCACAATCTCTGCGGAACTTCAATGCAGTTGAGCTCTTCAATTCACAAACTCCGTGGAACATCAATGGAGTTGAGTTCTTCAATTCACAATCTCTGCGGAACTTCAATGCAGTTGAGATCTTCAATTCACCATCTCTGCGTAACTCTAATGCAGTTGAGTTCTTCAATTCACAAACTCCGTGGAACGTCAATGGAGTTGAGTTCTTCACTTCACAATCTATGCGGAACTTCAATGCAGTTGAGTTCTTCACTTCAAAATCTCTGCGGAACTCCAATGCAGTTGAGTTCTTCAATTCACAAACTGCGTGGAACGTCAATGGAGTTGAGTTCTTCAATTCACAATCTCTACGGATCTTCAATGCAGTTGAGTTCTTCAATTCACAATCTGTGCGGAACGTCAATTGAGTTGAGTTCTTCAATTCACAATCTCTACGGAACTTCAATGCAGTTGAGTTCTTCAATTCACAATCCCTGCGGAACTTCAATGGAGTTGAGTTCTCCAATTCACAATCTATACGGAACTTCAATGCAGTTGAGTTCTCCAATTCACAATCTCTGCGGAACTTTAATTCAGTTGAGTTCTCCACTTCACAATCTCTCCGGAACTTCAATGCAGTTGAGTTCTTCAATTCACAAACTCCGCGGAACGTCAATGGAGTTGAGTTCTTCAATTCACAATCTCTACGGAACTTCAATGCAGTTGAGTTCTTCAATTCACAATCTCTGCGGAACTTCAATGGAGTTGAGTTTTTCAATTCACAATCTATACGGAACTTCAATGCAGTTGAGTTCTCCAATTCACAAACTCCGTGGAACGTCAATGCAGTTGAGTTCTTCAATTCACAATCTCTGCGTAACTCTAATGCAGTTGAGTTCTTCAATTCACAAACTCCGTGGAACATCAATGGACTTGAGTTCTTCAATTCACAATCTCTACGGAACTTCAATGCAGTTGAGTTCTTCAATTCACAATCTCTGCCGAACTTCAATGGAGTTGAGTTCTTCAATTGACAATCTATACGGAACTTCAATGCAGTTGATTTCTCCAATTCACAATCTCTGCGGAACTTCAATTCAGTTGATTTCTTCACTTCACAATCTCTGCGGAACTTCAATGCAGTTGAGTTCTCCAATTCACAATCTCTGCGGAACTTCAATGCAGTTGAGCTCTTCAATTCACAAACTCCATGGAACATCAATGGAGTTGAGTTCTTCAATTCACAATCTCTGCGGAACTTCAATGCAGTTGAGTTCTTCACCTCACAATCTCTGTGGAACTCCAATGCAGTTGAGTCCTTCAATTCACAAACTCCGTGGAACGTCAATGGAGTTGAGTTCTTCAATTCACAATCTCTACGGAACTTCAATGCAGTTGAGTTCTTCAATTCACAATCTCTGCGGAACTTCAATGGAGTTGAGTTCTTCAATTCACAATCTATACGGAACTTCAATGCAGTTGAGTTCTCCAATTCACAATCTCTGCGGAACTTCAATGCAGTTGAGTTCTTCATTTCACAAACTCCGTGGAACGTCAATGGAGTTGAGTTCTTCACTTCACAATCTCTGCGGAACTTCAATGCAGTTGAGTTCTTCACTTCACAATCTCTGCGGAACTCCAATGCAGTTGAGTTATTCAATTCACAAACTCCGTGGAACGTCAATGGAGTTGAGTTCTTCAATTCACAATCTCGACGGAACTTCAATGCAGTTGAGCTCTTCAATTCACAATCTCTACGGAACTTCAATGGAGTTGAGTTGTTCAATTCACAATCTATACGGAACTTCAATGCAGTTGAGTTCTTCAATTCACAATCTCTGCGGAACTTCAATGCAGTTGAGTTCTTCAATTCACAATCTCTGCGGAAATTCAATGCAGTTGAGCTCTTCAATTCACAAACTCCGTGGAACATCAATGGAGTTGAGTTCTTCAATTCACAATCTCTGCGGAACTTCAATGCAGTTGAGTTCTTCAATTCACCATCTCTGCGTAACTCTAATGCAGTTGAGTTCTTCAATTCACAAACTCCGTGGAACGTCAATGGAGTTGAGTTCTTCACTTCACAATCTCTGCGGAACTTCAATGCAGTTGAGTTCTTCAATTCACAATCTCTACGGAACTTCAATGCAGTTGAGTTCTTCAATTCACAATCTCTACGGAACTTCAATGCAGTTGAGTTCTCCAATTCACAATCTCTGCGGAACTTCAATGCAGTTGAGTTCTTCAATTCACAATCTCTGCGGAACTTCAATGCAGTTGAGCTCTTCAATTCACAAACTCCATGGAACATCAATGGAGTTGAGTTCTTCAATTCACAATCTCTGCGGAACTTCAATGCAGTTGAGTTCTTCAATTCACCATCTCTGCGTAACTCTAATGCAGTTGAGTTCTTCAATTCACAAACTCCGTGGAACGTCAATGGAGTTGAGTTCTTCACTTCACAATCTCTGCGGAACTTCAATGCAGTTGAGTTCTTCAATTCACAATCTCTACGGAACTTCAATGCAGTTGAGTTCTCCAATTCACAATCTCTGCGGAACTTCAATGCAGTTGAGTTCTTCAATTCACAATCTCTGCGGAACTTCAATGCAGTTGAGCTCTTCAATTCACAAACTCCATGGAACATCAATGGAGTTGAGTTCTTCAATTCACAATCTCTGCGGAACTTCAATGCAGTTGAGTTCTTCAATTCACCATCTCTGCGTAACTCTAATGCAGTTGAGTTCTTCAATTCACAAACTCCGTGGAACGTCAATGGAGTTGAGTTCTTCACTTCACAATCTCTGCGGAACTTCAATGCAGTTGAGTTCTTCAATTCACAATCTCTACGGAACTTCAATGCAGTTGAGTTCTTCAATTCACAATCTCTACGGAACTTCAATGCAGTTGAGTTCTCCAATTCACAATCTCTGCGGAACTTCAATGCAGTTGAGTTCTTCAATTCACAATCTCTGCGGAACTTCAATGCAGTTGAGCTCTTCAATTCACAAACTCCATGGAACATCAATGGAGTTGAGTTCTTCAATTCACAATCTCTGCGGAACTTCAATGCAGTTGAGTTCTTCAATTCACCATCTCTGCGTAACTCTAATGCAGTTGAGTTCTTCAATTCACAAACTCCGTGGAACGTCAATGGAGTTGAGTTCTTCACTTCACAATCTCTGCGGAACTTCAATGCAGTTGAGTTCTTCACTTCACAATCTCTGCGGAACTCCAATGCAGTTGAGTTCTTCAATTCACAAACTCCGTGGAACGTCAATGGAGTTGAGTTCTTCAATTCACAATCTCGGCGGAACTTCAATGCAGTTGAGCTCTTCAATTCACAATCTCTACGGAACTTCAATGGAGTTGAGTTCTTCAATTCACAATCTATACGGAACTTCAATGCAGTTGAGTTCTCCAATTCACAATCTCTGCGGAACTTCAATTCAGTTGATTTCTTCACTTCACAATCTCTGCGGAACTTCAATGCAGTTGAGTTCTTCAATTCACAATCTCTACGGAACTTCAATGCAGTTGAGTTCTTCAATTCACAATCTCTACGGAACTTCAATGCAGTTGAGTTCTCCAATTCACAATCTCTGCGGAACTTCAATGCAGTTGAGTTCTTCAATTCACAATCTCTGCGGAACTTCAATGCAGTTGAGCTCTTCAATTCACAAACTCCATGGAACATCAATGGAGTTGAGTTCTTCAATTCACAATCTCTGCGGAACTTCAATGCAGTTGAGTTCTTCAATTCACCATCTCTGCGTAACTCTAATGCAGTTGAGTTCTTCAATTCACAAACTCCGTGGAACGTCAATGGAGTTGAGTTCTTCACTTCACAATCTATGCGGAACTTCAATGCAGTTGAGTTCTTCACTTCAAAATCTCTGCGGAACTCCAATGCAGTTTAGTTCTTCAATTCACAAACTGCGTGGAACGTCAATGGAGTTGAGTTCTTCAATTCACAATCTCTACGGATCTTCAATGCAGTTGAGTTCTGCAATTCACAATCTGTGCGGAACTTCAATGGTGTTGAGTTCTTCAATTCACAATCTATACGGAACTTCAATGCAGTTGATTTCTCCAATTCACAATCTCTGCGGAACTTCAATGCAGTTGAGTTCTTCAATTCACAATCTCTGCGGAACTTCAATGGAGTTGAGTTCTTCAATTCACAATCTCTGCGGAACTTCAATGCAGTTGAGTTCTTCACTTCACAATCTCTGCGGAACTTCAATGCAGTTGAGTTCTTCAATTCACAATCTCTGCGGAACTTCAATGCAGTTGAGTTCTCCAATTCACAATCTCTACGGAACTTCAATGCAGTTGAGTTCTTCAATTCACAATCTCTGCGGAACTTCAATGTAGTTGAGTTCTTCACTTCACAATCTCTGCGGAACTTCAATGCAGTTGAGTTCTTCACTTCACAATCTCTGCGGAACTTCAATGCAGTTGAGTTCTTCACTTCACAATCTATACGGAACTTCAATGCAGTTGAGTTCTCCAATTCACAATCTCTGCGGAACTCCAATGCAGTTGAGTTCTTTAATTCACAAACTCCGTGGAACGTCAATGGATTTGAGTTCTTCAATTCACAATCTCTGCGGAACTTCAATGCAGTTGAGTTCTTCACCTCACAATCTCTGTGGAACTCCAATGCAGTTGAGTCCTTCAATTCACAAACTCCGAGGAACGTCAATGGAGTTGAGTTCTCCAATTCACAATCTATACGGAACTTCAATGGAGTTGAGTTCTCCAATTCACAATCTATACGGAACGTCAATGCAGTTGAGTTCTCCAATTCACAATCTCTGCGGAACTTCAATTCAGTTGATTTCTTCACTTCACAATCTCTGCGGAACTTCAATGCAGTTGAGTTCTTCAATTCACAATCTCTACGGAACTTCAATGCAGTTGAGTTCTTCAATTCACAATCTCTGCGGAACTTCAATGCAGTTGAGCTCTTCAATTCACAAACTCCGTGGAACATCAATGGAGTTGAGTTCTTCAATTCACAATCTCTGGGGAACTTCAATGCAGTTGAGTTCTTCAATTCCCAATCTCTACGGAACTTCGATGCAGTTGAGTTCTTCAATTCACCATCTCTGCGTAACTCTAATGCAGTTGAATTCTTCAATTCACAAACTCCGTGGAACGTCAATGGAGTTGAGTTCTTCACTTCACAATCTCTGCGGAACTTCAATGCAGTTGTGTTCTTCACTTCACAATCTCTACGGAACTTCAATGCAGTTGTGTTCTTCAATTCACAATCTGTGCGGAACTTCAATGGAGTTGAGTTCTCCAATTCACAATCTCTACGGAACTTCAATGCAGTTGAGTTCTTCAATTCACAATCTCTGCGGAACTTCAATGCAGTCGAGTTCTTCACTTCACAATCTCTACGGAACTTCAATGCAGTTGAGTTCTTCAATTCCCAATCTCTGCGGAATTTCAATGCAGTTGAGTTCTTCAATTCACAATCTCTGCGGAACTTCAATGCTGTTGTGTTCTTCACTTCACAATCTCTGCGGAACTTCAATGCAGTTGAGTTTTTAAATTCACAAACTCCGTGCAACGTCAATGGATTTGAGTTCTTCAATTCACAATTTCTGCGGAACGTCAATGCAGTTGTGTTCTTCAATTCACAATCTCCGTGGAACTTCAATGGAGATGAGTTCTTCAATTCACAATCTCTGCGGAAATTCAATGTAGTTGAGTTCTTCAAATCACAAACTTCGTGGAACTTCAATGGAGTAGAGTTCTTCAATTCACAATCTCCGCGGAACTTCAATGTAGTTGAGTTCTTCAATTCACAAACTCCGCGGAACGTCAATGGAGTTGAGTTCTTCAATTCACAATCTCCGCGGAACTTCAATGTAGTTGAGTTCTTCAATTCACAAACTCCGCGGAACGTCAATGGAGTTGAGTTCTTCAATTCACAAACTCTGCGGAACGTCAATGGAGTTGAGTTCTTCAATTCACAATCTCCGCGGAACTTCAATGTAGTTGAGTTCTTCAATTCACAAACTCCGCGGAACTTCAATGGAGTAGAGTTCTTTAATTCACAAACTCCGCGGAACGTCAATGGAGTAGAGTTCTTCAATTCACAAACTCCGCGGAACGTCAATGGAGTTGAGTTCTTCAATTCACAAACTCCGCGGAACTTCAATGGAGTAGAGTTCTTCAATTCACAAACTCCGCGGAACGTCAATGGAGTTGAGTTCTTCAATTCACAAACTCCGCGGAACGTCAATGGAGTTGAGTTCTTCAATTCACAAACTCCGCGGAACGTCAATGGAGTTGAGTTCTTCAATTCACAAACTCCGCGGAACGTCAATGGAGTTGAGTTCTTCAATTCACAAACTCCGCGGAACGTCAATGGAGTTGAGTTCTTCAATTCACAAACTCCGCGGAACGTCAATGGAGTTGAGTTCTTCAATTCACAAACTCCGCCGAACGTCAATGGAGTTGAGTTCTTCAATTCACAAACTCCGCGGAACGTCAATGGAGTTGAGTTCTTCAATTCACAAACTCCGCGGAACGTCAATGGAGTTGAGTTCTTCAATTCACAAACTCCGCGGAACGTCAATGGAGTTGAGTTCTTCAATTCACAAACTCCGCGGAACGTCAATGGAGTTGAGTTCTTCAATTCACAAACTCCGCGGAACGTCAATGGAGTTGAGTTCTTCAATTCACAAACTCCGCGGAACGTCAATGGAGTTGAGTTCTTCAATTCACAAACTCCGCGGAACGTCAATGGAGTTGAGTTCTTCAATTCACAAACTCCGCGGAACGTCAATGGAGTTGAGTTCTTCAATTCACAAACTCCGCGGAACGTCAATGGAGTTGAGTTCTTCAATTCACAAACTCCGCGGAACGTCAATGGAGTTGAGTTCTTCAATTCACAAACTCCGCGGAACGTCAATGGAGTTGAGTTCTTCAATTCACAAACTCCGCGGAACGTCAATGGAGTTGAGTTCTTCAATTCACAAACTCCGCGGAACGCCAATGGAGTTGAGTTCTTCAATTCACAATCTCTACGGAACTTCAATGGAAACACCATAGTCTACATAAACCGAAACGTTATAATAAAAAAGGCGACAAAGATGAGGACAATAGTCCAAATAATGTACAAAAATACATTTTATAGCAAAATGACCGACAATACATTTTTAGAGTAAAATGACCATCGATATACAGTTTTAAAGTAAAGCCCCAGCAATTTTTTTATAGCAATATGTCCAACAATACATTTTATATCAAAATTACCATTAATACATTTGACAGCAAAATGAGCGACAATACATTTTTATAGTAAAATGATCGTCGATCTATTTTTAAAGCCAAATGACAATCAATACATTTTATAGCAAAATGACCAACATTACATTTTATAGCAAAATGACCAACAATACATTTTATAGTAAAATGACGAACATTACATTTTATAGCAAAATGACCAACAATATATTTGTATAGTAAAATGACCATCGATATATAGTTTTAATGTTTAGCCCCAAGCATTATAATTTATTGCAAAATGACCAACAATACATTTCATAGAAAATGGCCAACAATACATTCTTATAGTAAAATGACCATCGATATATAGTTTTAAAGCAAAGCCCCAAGCAATATATTTTATAGCAAAATGCCCAACAATACATTTTATAGTGAAATGACCGTCGATATATTTTTAAAGCAAAATGACAAGCAATACATTTTATAGCAAAATGACCAACAATACATTTTATAGTACAATTACCAACAATACATTTTATAGTAGAAATTCCAATGTATCTTATAGCAAAATGACCAACAATACATTTTATATTAGAATTACCAACAATACATTTTATAGTAGAAATTCCAATGTATCTTATAGCAAAATGACCAACAATACATTTTATAGTAGAATTACCAACAATACATTTTATAGTAGAAATTCCAATGTATCTTATAGCAAAATGACCAACAATACATTTTATAGTAGAATTACCAACAATACATTTTATAGTAGAAATTCCAATGTATCTTATAGCAAAATGACCAACAATACATTTTATAGTAGAATTACCAACAATACATTTTATAGTAGAAATTCCAATGTATCTTATAGCAAAATGACCAACAATACATTTTATATTAGAATTACCAACAATACATTTTATAGTAGAAATTCCAATGTATCTTATAGCAAAATGACCAACAATACATTTTATAGTAGAATTACCAACAATACATTTTATAGTAGAAATTCCAATGTATCTTATAGCAAAATGACCAACAATACATTTTATAGTAGAATTACCAACAATACATTTTATAGTAGAAATTCCAATGTATCTTATAGCAAAATGACCAACAATACATTTTATATTAGAATTACCAACAATACATTTTATAGTAGAAATTCCAATGTATCTTATAGCAAAATGACCAACAATACATTTTATATTAGAATTACCAACAATACATTTTATAGTAGAAATTCCAATGTATCTTATAGCAAAATGACCAACAATACATTTTATAGTAGAATTACCAACAATACATTTTATAGTAGAAATTCCAATGTATCTTATAGCAAAATGACCAACAATACATTTTATAGTAGAATTACCAACAATACATTTTATAGTAGAAATTCCAATGTATCTTATAGCAAAATGACCAACAATACATTTTATAGTAGAATTACCAACAATACATTTTATAGTAGAAATTCCAATGTATCTTATAGCAAAATGACCAACAATACATTTTATAGTAGAATTACCAACAATACATTTTATAGTAGAAATTCCAATGTATCTTATAGCAAAATGACCAACAATACATTTTATATTAGAATTACCAACAATACATTTTATAGTAGAAATTCCAATGTATCTTATAGCAAAATGACCAACAATACATTTTATAGTAGAATTACCAACAATACATTTTATAGTAGAAATTCCAATGTATCTTATAGCAAAATGACCAACAATACATTTTATAGTAGAATTACCAACAATACATTTTATAGTAGAAATTCCAATGTATCTTATAGCAAAATGACCAACAATACATTTTATAGTAGAATTACCAACAATACATTTTATAGTAGAAATTCCAATGTATCTTATAGCAAAATGACCAACAATACATTTTATATTAGAATTACCAACAATACATTTTATAGTAGAAATTCCAATGTATCTTATAGCAAAATGACCAACAATACATTTTATAGTAGAATTACCAACAATACATTTTATAGTAGAAATTCCAATGTATCTTATAGCAAAATGACCAACAATACATTTTATATTAGAATTACCAACAATACATTTTATAGTAGAAATTCCAATGTATCTTATAGCAAAATGACCAACAATACATTTTATAGTAGAATTACCAACAATACATTTTATAGTAGAAATTCCAATGTATCTTATAGCAAAATGACCAACAATACATTTTATATTAGAATTACCAACAATACATTTTATAGTAGAAATTCCAATGTATCTTATAGCAAAATGACCAACAATACATTTTATATTAGAATTACCAACAATACATTTTATAGTAGAAATTCCAATGTATCTTATAGCAAAATGACCAACAATACATTTTATAGTAGAATTACCAACAATACATTTTATAGTAGAAATTCCAATGTATCTTATAGCAAAATGACCAACAATACATTTTATAGTAGAATTACCAACAATACATTTTATAGTAGAAATTCCAATGTATCTTATAGCAAAATGACCAACAATACATTTTATAGTAGAATTACCAACAATACATTTTATAGTAGAAATTCCAATGTATCTTATAGCAAAATGACCAACAATACATTTTATATTAGAATTACCAACAATACATTTTATAGTAGAAATTCCAATGTATCTTATAGCAAAATGACCAACAATACATTTTATAGTAGAATTACCAACAATACATTTTATAGTAGAAATTCCAATGTATCTTATAGCAAAATGACCAACAATACATTTTATAGTAGAATTACCAACAATACATTTTATAGTAGAAATTCCAATGTATCTTATAGCAAAATGACCAACAATACATTTTATATTAGAATTACCAACAATACATTTTATAGTAGAAATTCCAATGTATCTTATAGCAAAATGACCAACAATACATTTTATATTAGAATTACCAACAATACATTTTATAGTAGAAATTCCAATGTATCTTATAGCAAAATGACCAACAATACATTTTATAGTAGAATTACCAACAATACATTTTATAGCAAAATGACCAACAATGCATTTTATAGCAAAATGACCAACAATACATTTTATAGTAGAATTACCAACAATACATTTTATAGCAAAATGATCAACAATGCATTTTATAGCAAAATGACCAACAATACATTTTATAGTAGAATTACCAACAATACATTTTATAGCAAAATGTCCAACAATGCATTTTATAGAAAAATTGACCAACAATATATTTGATAGAAAAATGACCAACAATACATTTTTAGAGTAAAATGACCATCGTTATATAGTTTTAAAGCAAAGCCCCAAGCAATATATTTTATAGAAAAATGTCCAACAAAACATTTTATATCAGAATGACCAACGATACATTTGATAGCAAATTGACCAACAATACATTTTTATAGTAACATGACCATCGATATATAGTTTTAAAGCAAATTCCCAAGCAATAACCCAACCCAAGAGATGTTGACATGCTGCTAAACAAAACCAACATATTATAGAATGAATATGTAAATTCGTATTAATTGAAATTACGCTCAATGATGTTTTTTATTTACTTTCCTTTAATAAAGTTATGTGAAATTTAAAACTGATGAGATTAAAATCGAAAATTAATTTCCCCTTATCCTTTCGTCATTCAAATACAATATTCGCTTATAATTTAAAAAAATGTTTAAATATATTTGCTTTCATTTAATAAAAAAAATATTTAAAAAATGTTTGCCTTCATTTTTATCGTATACAAATGGGCGATTTAGGGCGTTCTATGAGTAACAGACAAATTCGAATTGAAAAAAAAAGAAAGAAAGAAAAGAGAAAAAAAGCGAGACTTGATCTGTTCTCTTTCTCATCGTGTCTCAAACATTGTGGGGTGATAAGACCTCTCATCTCTCCTAGCCGTCTATTTTCTTTCAGAATAGCAAGTTTATGGACACAATGAAATCAAGCGGAAATGAACTGGCGCGCTTTTGTATTACGTACCGGTCCGACCAGCCAGTCCCCATGGCACCTATTATCAACACCAAGGGCAGGAAATCCGCTCTTGTATCTTGAATATCAGCCAACGCTGTTCGTCTTCTGAAGCAACCAAACTTGGTAAAGTTTATTCTTGCAGACGCAGAGGAAATGGCAGCGATAGTGTTACCCCGTACATCGATTCCAGGGCCGAATTAATCTGCATTTTGGAGTTAATGTTGATAAGAAAATTCCTGAATATTTGTCAGTCGATCAAGCTGAGAGATAGTCCAGGCAAAGGATAGATCTTCGTTACAAGTTCAGTGGATGACAGTTTAGAAATCAATGTTCCGTTGAAATGGAGTTACTACTGAAGGGTACAGATTCTTAGAACCGAATCATTAAAAGGAAAAACAAAAAGAAACTCGCATTAAAAAAATTAAAATAAATTTCAGATGAAGACGAATATTAAGGAAAACATTAAAACACAATCTAAAAGAAGAAAGTAATAGTGAATAAATAATTTGCATGGACGCATTAATACGTCTGGGTCGGCGAGAGCTGAACATTTATTAAACAATCCTGGGTATGACGATAAACTACATCCGGCAGCAAGGACACTGATCGGGAGGTTTTGAAAAACGTAGAACCACCTCTCAGTTGCTGTTGTTTCCAGGCCCACTGTGACCCGGGGTGGTAGCACCTGTTAGGATCCTAGCTATGAGAAAATAGTTAACTTCAAAACTGTGGTCAAAACACTTTGAAAGTATAAACATTTTTATAGTAAGAATATCATCAATACGTTTTCATAGTAAAAAAGAAAAAAAAAAAATCAGAAATTTATCCCGTAAACAATATTGGCGGACTCATGCGAATCCGGGAAAAAATAAGAAAAAAAATAAAATTTAAACAAAGAAGTATTTTTAAAGCAAGTTCACCTCAGGCAAGTCAGTAAAGCCACTAAGATACAAGGGCTTACTGGCTGTGGAAGAGTTAGAAAACAGAACCAAAGGAAGAGTAATCAGGAGGACAGCAGATACCGATTGGCATTGTCTTTACATTTTTAAGGTTAATGTTGACTGGAAAGCATGAAGTCGGAAGAGATTTCCACAAGCGAGAAGTGCGAGAGAAGAAACTATTAGCATAGAACTTACGGTTACATTTAGCCATTTCAGGTGCAAATTAATGATACCTTTTTTGCCAATTTAGTACTGTGCTTAAATTCATAAAGTCTAGGTACCAAAGCTCTATCCGAAGAATTACCATGAAAATATTTCTAGAAAAGGCACAGAAAGACAAGCTTACGTCGATGGGAAGGTGACTGAAGCTGAAACGCCAGGTCAGGACCAATAATATTGCGGATTTTCCTTTCGATTTTTATCGAGAATCTCTAGATATACAGCCGGAGCAGCGGACCATATGTGGCGGCAATGTTCAAAGCGTAGATGAATAGTAGATTTATCGATACGTAAGATAGATTCTAGAAAGAAAAATGGCCTCGAACAACACAGTGAACCAGCTTTCTTAGCAGCGGACATAGCAAAGGATTCAATGTAGTCTTTTCACTTCATATCAGTGGAGAATGATAAACTGACAAGGGGCAACGAGTCACTCTCCTGGCGGTTAGTATCATTTCTTCAAGACGTTACTGCATGATGTAATCTTACAATAAGTGGGGCTTTCAAACAAGATAAATATATGTAGGCAAACAATTTGTTGTATCCCTAAAGAGGTTACAAACAGACAAAGGTGGTACTTGAGTGAAGGAACAGCACGTAGATGAAAGAAGAGAGGTTTATTGTAAAAGAGAATACATTACTGAAAGACAGGGAATCGGGTGGCAGGCTAGTAATTTCCGAAGCAAGGTTATTTACCTTTACCCCCCCGCGAAGCAGGATGTGGCACAAGGCCGTTTTTTAATGCGGGGTAAATCCGAGCCCGTAGGCTCGGTGGAAAAATTTCCCCTAGACTCCGTAAAAGCGGGTTCGGATGGCTGTCTACCACTCCAGACGAGACTCAGCCCTTCGGCATAGCCTTGTCCGGGTTCCTCTAAAGCCCAAAGCAGAGAGTTCGACTTGCTTACGAATCTCCAACTAATTCCCGAAGCAAGGATATTTGCCAACCGCCCCACGCGGTCAGATTTAGCACAAGGTCGAATTTAACATGGTGTATCCGAGCCCGTAGCCTCGGGCAAAAAAATTCCCCGTAGACCCCGTAAAAAAACGGGGTCGGGTAGCTGTTTACCACCCCAGACGAGACTCTGCCCTTCGGCATAGCCTCGTTTGGATTACACCCTGCCCGAAGGCGCAGAGTTCGACAAGCACAGCTGGAGACGAATTGTCCCGAAGCAAGGATATTTGCTAACCGCACCACGCGGTCAGATGTGGCCCAAGGCCGAATTTAACGTAGGGTAACTGAGCCCGTAGGTTCGGGAAAAATTTCCCCGTAGACCCCATAAAAAACGGGGTCGGGTAGCTGTCTACCACCCCAGATGAGACATTGCCCTTCGGCACAGCCTTGTCTGGGTTCCTCTCTGCCCGACGGCAGATAGTTCGACAAGCACAGCTGGAGACGACTAATTGCCCAAGCGAGCCCCAGGTATATCCTGTGCTCACTATATATAGCTACTGATGTAGTCAGTCCACATAGGCGATAGGGAGTGTGGGACATTCCATTGCAACACAATTCAAATATATTGGCTCGATTATCAGCGAAAAGGACTTAATAAAAGACATTATTGTAAGTGATGTATAAAGTATAAAGATCCGACTATTTTTTGTAATGTACATATACTCATTCTGGTTCGTACGAAATCAAAAGCACATTTCATATATCCTCCCTTTGATACAATTTCAATACGCTTGCTTCCCCCCCCCCCTTCACGTTGTGTGTTTATTTATTTTAAATAATAAAGTGTTAGGAAATTATTTAGCCCGAATCACCTGAAGATACCGAAAGGTTGAAACCAAGGTAGCATGATCGGCTGATCTAATTTTTTTAAATATATATATATATATATATATATATATATATATATATATATATATATATATATATATAAAAGTGAACATAGAAGTCAACACTTAGAGGCGACAGTCTGTTTCATGCTAGACGCAACCGTCAGGCCTGACGATTGTGTCTAGCATGAAACAGACTGTCGCCTCTAAGCGTTGACTTCTATGTTCACTTTTATATTTACACACGCTCTATCTCTGACATTGACCACTTTATCTCATAAATATAGCACATCTTAAGACTATATTTCTTTATATATATATATATATATATATATATATATATATATATATATATATATATATATATATATATATATATGTGTGTGTGTGTGTGCTCTTGAAAAAATTAGTTGAGCTCTCTGGGGAAGGAAATGTGAGTTTGTAAACAGTGACTATTACGGCTGATAATGCAAGACTTCGGTAAAGCGAATTGAGTCCTCTCGGTCACTGTGTGTTTATCTGAAAATAAATACGCTTAAAATTCACCTTCTTCCCTGCCGTGCGCCAACGGCTTAGGGGTAAAATTTTCGACTGACGCCAACTCGATCTTAGCTAGATGCAACCGGACGTCTAGCCACACCGATGAGCTGTGATACAGCGAAACAGTCTGTCTGTGGATGACAATATATATATATATATATATATATATATATATATATATATATATATATATATATATATGTATATATATATATAATGGACGTCATTATTTTAACTTGAGGGGAAGCTTTCAGCCGACACTTTTTCAACAGTTGATCGCAGCAGGAAACGATCAAAGATACATTAGTAAATTACAATTTTTTAATGGAATTTAATCGGATGTTAAAGAATAAGAAAACAATAGAAGTGTAATCAGGAAGATAGTAGATAACGATTGACATTGCATTTAAATTTTCGAAGATCAAAGTTGGCCGGAAGGCACAGAGCGGTGAGAGACGCGAAGTTCGAGAAAAGAAACTGTTAGCATAGAACTTACGGTTACATCTAGCCATTTCAACTGTAAAATGATGAGACCTAGCTGCCAATCTAGTACTGCTCTTAAATTCATAAAGTCTAGGTACCAAAGAGGATAGCTCATCAGAACAATTACCATGAACATACTTATCAGATTAAGAAACTGTTAGCATAGAACTTATGGTTACATCTAGCCATTTCAACTGTAAATTGATGAGACCTAGCTGCCAATCTAGTACTGCTCTTAAATTCATAAAGTCTAGGTACCAAAGAGGAAAGCTCATCAAAACAATTACCATGAACATACTTATCAGATTAAGAAACTGTTTGCATAGAACTTACGGTTACGTCTAACCAATTCAACTGCAAATTGATGAGACCTAGCTGCCAATCTAGTACTTCGCATAAATTCAAAAAGACTAGGCACATTGGCGAAGAGCTCATCCGAACAATTACCATGAAAATATTTATAGAAAAGTCACAAGGAGGCAATTTTACAGTGGTGGGAAAGTGACAAGATGCCAGATTAGGACCAATAATATTGCTGATTCTTATTTCGATTTTATAAATACGTTTTTTTTAAATACCAGTAAAAAAAATTAGTAATATCTGTCTATATTTCTGAGATGAGGTATTATGTACATTATTTACATTATTCGGACTATTGTCCTCATCTTTGTGTGCATATTTATTACAACGTTTCGGCCGTTGTACGCTCCGGCCTTCTTCAGGTGGTTGGAATGTCGAACTGAACTCTTTATTTCGCTCACTGGGGTAGACTGTTCTAGTTCCACGTGCCATGTTTAATGGATGTCAGTTATCAGTTATATCCTGTTAATTCCCCTCTGAAAGTTCTCCATTGAACTCACACTCTTTGGGTCCTGTCACTGGATCTAACCAACGCCTTTATCCACTGTGCCATGTGTCCTTGTCTTCAGCTATCATTTTTACCAGTGCTCATATTTATTCTGTTATTTCGGTTTTTACCAGAGCTCATATTGCGACTTTTGTTGTTATTATCGCTTTTCTCTGGCACTTCTTATTACTGGTTCCCATATTGCATTCATTTCTATGCTTGGTCGGCTCAGGAGATTTTTGTGGTCTAGCATATGTGCTGATTCCTTAGGTTTACGAATTTTCCAGGTATTGAACTGACGCTCTAACTAAGACCTTTATCCACTGTGCCATGTGTCCTTGAGAATATCTGTGTATGAATTTCTGGGTATTATAAACCTAATGTCTTCAGCAACCATTTTTACCAGTGCTCATATTGCAATTTTTTCCTCTTATCATTGCAGTTTTTATCAATACTCCCAATAAAATTAAATCTCGACATTAAATAACCCATAAAGTGTTGATGTGCCGCTAAACAAATAAATAAATAATTTATTAAACAACCATCAGTACTAAAAAGAGTAGGATTAATGTAATATCGGTGACAATGTGACAGTGGTCACAGGGAATAGGCAGTTATTGTCCTTGGTTCATGTAGACCCCCATCTAAAAATGACTCTGTGTCTTATCCTACCTTCGTGTGGCAGTCAGGTAAATAAAGTCAGTGTTTTTGGTCCTATAACTATGCACTCGGCATTAGCGGAGACTCACTTGGAATTTCATTTCAAGTTAGTGGAATCTTTTAAAATTACCGTATTTAACGGCGTGTAAGACGCACTTATTTATTTTTTTTTTTTACTAAAAATATCTTTTAAAATACCCCTACGCCTTATATGCCATATGTAGGTTTAAAATTCGCGATAGTCGGCCGAAATTAGCAACCTGGCAACTCCTATTAGCTTAGACATTAGAGTAACTGTCATATACCTATTGTCATTATTTAAAAGGCTATTACGTAGATTAAGTGTAATCATTATATTAATTTCATCACGTTTAATATTAGTATTTTGTTTCACTAAAATTATATGCAATAAATTGAAATTATATATTTGTAAAATATATTTGTTTCATTAATATTTTCCGGTTGCATTGGTATAAATACAATCAGATTTTTTTTATCCTAATTATTCCACTAAGATTTTTTTTATCCTAATTATTCCACTAAGATTTTTTTTATCCTAATTATTCCACTAAGACGTTTACAAGACGCAGGTTGTACAGATCATATAAAGGAAAATTTTTGACTGAATTTTAAGGGTAACTGTACTGTTTTGCTCAGTTGTAATAATTGCTTGATTTTTATTTTGTTTTCTTACCTGTGGATATAATAAAGTTTTTATAGGTTCGTGTTCTTTTTTTCCTATTTTTTCGTTTAATTGTAATCAAGACTTGTTTAACCAAAATAATACCTCATAAATATAGTCTAGGTTGTACCATTTACTACTAATTTTACTAATTAGCAATTTTTTCTTGATTTGCCTTGCTGAAATTGGGGTGAGTCTTATATAACCGTGCGTTTTATATGCCGTCAAATACGGTAAGCCTCTCCAGCCACTTCTCTATAAGCAGAAAAAAAGTGTTTGTCAGGTTTAAATGCAATTCGCTTTTAGTTGTTATTTATTTATTTATTGTCTAATGCCCTGTCTTTGGTGTTTGAGTCACTGTGCATATTTCTTGTCCTCGGTTGAGCCCCGATAAGGGAGGATCATAAGAACCACTTAAGCTGCCTTTTTTCTTAATTGTTTTGTATTTCAATATTACCACTCTACGGTAATGTCATTTTTTCCCAGGAATTCAACAAAAGGAAACAAAGGGCAAAAATTAAACGGTCCGATGGGCATGCATACGAAGCTAAGTTAAAAATGATTAACGAAAAGAAAAACTATCCTATTCTAACCTCAATTGAGGGATTGATTATTTTTTACGGCTTATCAACCTTTGGGGGGGTTATTTAAAGCCGAAACATACTTTTGGATTGTAAGAGTAAGTTTGTTTTTTGTATGAATATTGAATTAACATTCGACACGAAAAGTTTTCTTTATTTTTGTTGTTATTATGAGATAACCGAGTTCGAATTCCAGTCGAATCCATTGCATTCACTTACGTACTAATACCCTTGGGAAAGGTATGAATCCTCTTCTTCTACCCCCAGCTACGGGTAAATAGCAGGACAGACCGGGTTCTATAGACTTGGATGGCAACTGGACTACCACAGAAAGAAATGGCAACCTACTGCGAGAAAAATTTGCCTCGTCAGTCATGTATCTAAAAGATACATGATCGCATAAGCGTGTATCACGCATAACTGAATCGGATAGCCAAGTTCGAATTCCAGTCCATTAACATTGACTTACGTGCTAATATCCTTGGGAAAGGTATGAATCCTCCTCTTCTCCCCTCAGCTATGGGTAAATAGCAGGACAAACTGGTTTCTCTAGCCTTGGATGGCAACTGGTCTACCAGAGAAAGAAATAGCAACCTACTACGGAAAAAAATCTGCCTCGTCAGTCATGTATCGAAAGATACATGATCACCGAAGCGTGTATCACGCATGGCACATATCTAACAGAATTTTTTCCGGGAATTAAACAAAAGAAAAAGAAGGCAAAAATTAAACGGGCCGATGGGCATACCTACTAAGCTAAGTTTAAAATGATTAACGAAAAAGAATAACTATCCTATTCTAACCTTAATTCAGTGATTGATTATTTTTTTACGGCGTATCAACATTTTTTGGGTTATTTAAAGTCGAAACATACTTTTGGATTGTAAGAGTAATTTTGTTTTTCGATTGAATATTGCATTAACATTTTTCCAGATGCAAGTCATACTATTTAACCCATAGCTGGGGTGAAGACATGGATTCATACATTTCCCAAGGGTATTTGCGTATAACGAACCCAAATGGAATCTCCTAGTCCGGGTTGGACTGCCATGAATAAATTCTTTTATTCTAGCTGTTGTATTTTGGACAAAGGTTTGGTTCTTATAAAGAAAAAAAAAAGAAAGAAAGAAAAACAAAACCGGCCCACACCTTATAAGGAAAAATTGAATAAACAACAGGACATAAAAGAAGAAAATAATTAAATTAAATAAATAAAAACAAAATTAAAAAAAAACACTCCACGATAAATGTCATCAGGCAGATTCATTTTTTCCCCTCACAGGTTGACTAGTTCAAAAACTGATGATGTTACACAAACACACATGACAGCAAGCGAGATGAAACTCTTTTGTCATAACAAGAAAAGGAAATGAATCAGGTACAATGAATAAAGATCAGCCGCCATCTTGAAGAAACGTTTACAAAATATTTCAAGCTCACGTCCGTTCTGATACTTGTCTCCTTTCGCGCCCGATGACTGCATTCAGTCGAATCCACTTAACCCGCGCTAGTCATTCAATTCCTACGTGTGGGCCCCTATCTTTTCTTCATTCATCAGTTGCTATTTTCATACAATTGAAACAGTTGCATCTGTTTTCTTTGTGTGTAACTGATCCTCCATTTTTTGAACAGCAAAATCACAACGAAAAAAAAACAAAAAACAGTTATTAATTGAAGAATGACATGACGAATCTAAATAGCTGTGAAGTCGTCTTTAAATAGGGGCCAAACTAAAGAAGTGTATGAAGAATACAAAAAGGAGATCATATGAAGAGGTAATACGCTATAGTTAGAGATGAATTGGTGGGCAGAAAGGATACGACACTTCCGGTAAAAAAATAGACCTGTCATATGTCCCATAACTGTTGGTATATTTAGTGTATAAAATATGCAGATGCAACACAACTAGTACAGGACATTGTTCATTGTAAGTGACATTATCATTCAAATGGAACTTTTTTTAAAAGTATTTTATATAAGAGCAATATTTGGCAGTTTTAATCAACATTGATTTTATACTGTATCTGTCCCATAATGGTTGGTACATTTAGTGTATGAAATGTGTATGCAAATGGAACAGTTATTATGGGACAGAAGTTGTATTATATAAACAATAATAGACTACCTCGGTTCCATAAAATTTAGTACATTTACTGTATGAAATGTGTAGGCAAATGGGACAATTCTTATGGGACAGATATAGTATTATATAAATAATAATAGACTACTTCTATCCCATAATGGTTGGTACATTTACATGATAAACTTTTATAATTAAAAAAAAAAAATGCTACGCCACTTCATGACGGAGGGAATCATATCTTTCCAGAGATTACTTTTCTTCATTATCTGTGAATTGCCAATGAGTTTTCTTGGCAAACATAGTGGAGTTGTGTCTGCTGTCTTCTCTACAGTTTTGGAATTCAAGACTGATTGATTGATTTGCGTTTTACGGCTTATCAACCCATTGCGGGTTATTTAAATCCAGAAAATATTTTTAGATTCTAAGATTTTTTTGTGGGATGGTAATAGTTTAGTGATCCAAATTTTACTAATTAGCCTATAGCTGGAGTGAGAAATAGGTGATTCATACCTAATCTGAATTAGATGAACAAACAAGAATTTATAAGTTGAACATAAATGGGTGATCAATTCTATATTACGATCAATATATAAACTGATCCCTCACTTTGTGACCACCGTAGTTTCTATACATTCATATTCCAGAGAATGTAAAAACTGTGTAGTTAATCAGTATTTCATTGATTGGTTCGTTTTTTACGGCTCTTTTGAAGGAAAATATTTTTAGATTGTAAGAATATTGTTTTAGGGATAATAACAATTTAGTAATACAAGTCTTACTAATTAACCCATAGTTGCGAAGAGAAGAGGTGGATTCATGCCTTCCTCAAGGGCATTTGCGCGTAAGTGAATATAACGAATCCAACTGGAATTGGAACGCGGCTCTCCGATGAAAAATTTCGAGCTGTTATCCATTCTGCTACTCCTGCCACGGTTAACATTGACTGGGGACGGGGAGCAGCTACTGATACAAACAAGCACTTATTCCTCTAGTTTCTTACAAATATTTTTTCATTGTTAATTAGCATTGTGGGATATTTTTAATTGTTGCAGTTTTTGACATGTCCTCCCACAAAAATTTGTATTGGTTAGGACTTCACAGAGAAATTGCGTTATTATGGTATCACAAGAACTTCTTCTTCTTCTTCTTCTTCTTCTTCTTCTTCTTCTTCTTCTTCTTCTTCTTCTTCTTCTTCTTCTTCTTCTATGTGCTGCGTTCAAGCCGGTAGTTTTGGAATTTAAATGAATTCTTCTAATACACTGGCTGCCATTCAAGGCTAGATAATGTGTCCTGTTACTCTTGCCATTCGAATAATCGAGGTGTGGTACGCTTATTAATAGTTGGAATATTAATGTTTGTCTTGGCTGTATATTGATTGCATATTATATTCCGAGTTCTCCTCCCCCTCTTCTTCTTCTTGACTATATATTGGTTGTATATTATTATTATTATTATTATTATGATCTTCTTCTTCTTCTTCTTCTTCTTCTTCTTCTTCTTCTTCTTCTTCTTCTTCTTCTTCTTCTTTATATTAGTTGTATATTCTATTCCGAGTTTGCCGAAAATTTAATAATGGCAAACAATATGCATAATGAATGTTTTTTTTAATCACTTCATCCCGAGCAAGGTGATAATGCCACTAAGACGCAAAGGACTTCTGGAATTGAAAGAGAATGAAAAGAATTGAAAGAGAATGAAAAATACATATCTCATCCGGATACTTTTTATTGAGTCCTGTATTCGGAGCAAGTAACAAATTTTATTTATCTGTCGCATGTAGTCTGTTGCTTCTGCTGTATATTTAGAGATCCTTGATAAAATCCAAAGAAAATTTTCTAATGTTATTAGTCCTGACCTGGCATCTCGGCTTCAGTCACTTTCCCACCGTCGTAACGTAGCTTTCCTTTGCTTTTTCTATAAATACTTTCATGGTAATTGTTCTGATGAGCTATCCTCTTTGGTACCTAGACTTTATGAATTTAAGTGCAGTACTAGATTGGCAGCTAGGTCTCATTTTGCGGTTGAAATGGCTAAATATAACCGTAAATTCTATGTTAAAGTTTCTTCTCTCGCACTTCTCGTTTGTGGAACTCCCTTCTGGCTTCTTCTTCCCAATCAACTCTAATATTCAAAAATTTAAATGCAATGTGAATCTTTGAATTTCTGAGATAAGGATCAATCAAAACATGCGTAACAGCAGCAGCAGCAGCAAGTTAAGCAGCAATCAGGTTAGGTTTAAGGCTCCAAGTTCACTACAAGTGTCTTACAGGACAATGGCTTAGTAGATAAAAACGTTGGTTTGTGAAAATGGTGCAACGTGTCGTTGCACTCAGTGGAAACGGGTGAGCAATAACTGAACAGCACAAAATGACAAAAAATAACTAGACGATATCTCTTGAGCAGTGGAATAGGAACAGTCTATTCCCGTAGATTAAATAAAGTGTTCAGTTTAGATTCTCTCTAGGTTACCTACATCGATATACACCTGAGGAAATCCAGAGGGCATAATAGCCGAAACGTAGTTTTAACAACAACAACAAAGATGTTGACAATAGCCGGAATATGAATAATGTAAGCAATGTCAATCGTTATCTTCTGTCTTTTTTAATTGCTCACAGTCACCCCTTGCGTCTTTATGGCTTTATCACTTGGGGTGAAATGAGTAAAAAAAAACAAACAAAATTACCCCCCCCCCCTCCACCAGTTTGCAATCATGTCACGCTGAGACACCGATACTCGTCCGATCACCGACATTGTTCATCTGAGTTTAAACATGGAACCAAGGAACTTTATCTTTTCTATCCTATTCATCCACTTAAACTAACCTTTATCTTGAGTTCTTCTTGTGTACAGAACGGTGATCGGAAATGAGACAAGACAAAATCAATGAATTGTTGTCATTGTGTCGATTGGCCCTGGTAGTCAACGAATCAAACATGTAAAATCAGCAAATAGCTTTTGTCTCAGTTAATGAAATAATTAACCCCCGACATTTAAATAAGCGCCAAACATCGACTATATAGTTAGTATTTCTTTGGGCAGTGTAAGTCAATACACTATGACGGACCTCAGTGCAGTCTGTGCTTTGCTGGTAGATTGCAGCGAAACTGCCGAAAGCAGTGAGTATCGAATGAACTAATTTGATTGATGCCATGATTTGTTTATTCGGTAGGGGCGGCAAAGATATGTGGATGTCGTTTTAAGAGAAGTACGGAATCGTGTAGCGCTGGCAATAGAGGACAAACTAAAATGAAATACGAACTGTTCAATATAATATAGTTTTCTCAAAATATCATTTGAGGTTGTTTAATGAATAGGAAACTAAGTCTGTGAGAGGCAATGCAAAAGATATCCAAGATCTTTCGACAAATCTTAACCTCGTTGTCTGTAATTGAATGAAATCTTCTTCTTCTTCTTCTTCTTCTTCTTCTTCTTCTTCTTCTTCTTCTGCGTTGTACCTTATTACTTCAGAACGTAGGCGATAACAGCTCTTCACAACGTCCTATTATTTTAAGCATTTTGTTATTCAGTGAGAGTGCAACACTCTCTCTTTCTTTCTCACTCAATGAGAGATAGAGTGATGGAGATGGGAGAGAAATGAAAGGGAATGAGAGAGAGAAAAAGAAAGAGTGAGATAGATAGATAGATAGATAGATAGGAGGGGGTTGGAGAGGTGTGGACCACACCAAGTGACACTATCAGAGTTGGTAGTACAAAGATTTTTGTATAGTTTTTCGGATAGACACAATAGTTTTTCTTTTTGCTGCTTTTTCTTTTATTGTGCAAGTGTCGCTTCAGAACATAGGAGGTCATGATTCTCCAAAATTTCCTATTGTTTGTAGCGCTTTTTATTATTTCTTCCACTTTTCTGTCATCCATCCTTAGACAAGCGTCTTAGGTATGTTACTCGGTGTTCTCCACTGTACCGCTTATATCATTATGTCCTGTGAGTGTCAGATTCTCGAAGCCCACTTTCCTCATTATGATTCCTAGAAATTTCAACTCTTTCTTTATAATTCGAAATATAAGTTCTCTTTTCGTTTCCATTCTCCTTAAATCTTCCTTTATAATCAAACGAGAAAGGCCGAAAAGAAAAATGTAGTGATAAAAACAATAAAGATGAGGACAATATTCCAAATATATATAGTGTAAATAATAATCACTCTTCACCCGAGAAATTAAGACAGAAATGTACTAGAAAGACGCCCTGTATTTTTCAAAATTCTTAGTTACATCTACCGGCATGTGTAATTGAGTAATTATTGATTGTAATTGATACATCTACCGGCTTGTGTAATTGAGTAATTATTGATTGTAATTGTTACATCTATTGGCTTGTGTAATTGAGTAATTATTGATTGTAATTGTTACATCTACCGGCTTGTGTAATTGAGTAATTATTGATTGTAATTGTTACATCTACCGGCTTGTGTAATTCAGTAATTGTTGATTGTAATTGTTACATCTATTGGCTTGTGTAATTGAGTAATTATTGATTGTAATTGTTACATCTATTGGCTTGTGTAATTGAGTAATTGTTGATTGTAATTGTTACATCTATTGGCTTGTGTAATTGAGTAATTATTGATTGTAATTGTTACATCTATTGGCTTGTGTAATTCAGTAATTATTGATTGTAATTGTTACATCTATTGGCTTGTGTAATTCAGTAATTATTGATTGTAATTGTTACATCTATTGGCTTGTGTAATTGAGTAATTATTGATTGTAATTGTTACATCTATTGGCTTGTGTAATTGAGTAATTATTGATTGTAATTGTTACATCTATTGGCTTGTGTAATTGAGTAATTATTGATTGTAATTGTTACATCTATTGGCTTGTGTAATTGAGTAATTATTGATTGTAATTGTTACATCTATTGGCTTGTGTAATTGAGTAATTATTGATTGTAATTGTTACATCTATTGGCTTGTGTAATTGAGTAATTATTGATTGTAATTGTTACATCTATTGGCTTGTGTAATTGAGTAATTATTGATTGTAATTGTTACATCTATTGGCTTGTGTAATTGAGTAATTATTGATTGTAATTGTTACATCTATTGGCTTGTGTAATTGAGTAATTATTGATTGTAATGGTTACATCTATTGGCTTGTGTAATTGAGTAATTATTGATTGTAATTGTTACATCTATTGGCTTGTGTAATTCAGTAATTATTGATTGTAATTGTTACATTTATTGGCTTGTGTAATTGAGTAATTATTGATTGTAATTGTTACAGCTATTGGCTTGTGTAATTGAGTAATTATTGATTGTAATTGTTACATCTATTGGCTTGTGTAATTGAGTAATTATTGATTGTAATTGTTACATCTATTGGCTTTTATAATTTAGTAATTATTGATTGTAATTGTTACATCTATTGGCTTGTGTAATTGAGTAATTATTGATTGTAATTGTTACATCTTTTGAGTTGAGTAATTATTGATTGTAATTGTTACATCTATTGGCTTGTGTAATTGAGTAATTATTGATTGTAATTGTTACATCTATTGGCTTGTGTAATTGAGTAATTATTGATTGTAATTGTTACATCTATTGGCTTGTGTAATTGAGTAATTATTGATTGTAATTGTTACATCTATTGGCTTGTGTAATTGAGTATTTATTGATTGTAATTGTTACATCTATTGGCTTGTGTAATTGAATAACTATTGATTGTAATTGTTACATCTATTGGCTAGTGCAATTCAGTAATTATTGATTGTAATTGTTACATCTACCGGCTTGTGTAATTGAGTAATTATTGATTGTAATTGTTACATCTATTGGCTTGTGTAATTGAGTAATTATAGATTGCAATTGTTACATCTATTGGCTTGTGTAATTGAGTAAATCCCTTAGGACTTCATCAAACTAGGTTTGCTTATGTTGGGCAGTAGCTGAACACCCCCACAAGATGGACTGGTCTAAGTCTATTTAAACAACAATCTCTCTTACTGAGCGAGTCGAGTTACCGATTACAGTTAACTCTGCTTGTCGACTCTCTGCCTTCGGGCGGAAAAGAACTCAGACGAGGCTGTACTTACGGGCAGTCTCGACTCGGAAGGCAGATATCCACCCGACCCCGTGTATGTGGGGTCTACGGGCGATTTTTGCCCGAGCATACGCGCTCGGAATAGCCCTACGTTTAAACCGGCCTTGTACCAAATCCCGCTTTGTGGGGAGATCTTGGCTAAATACCAAGGAGTTAACAATTAACTCTTTATTACATTAGTCTGTGTACTCAAATGTGTACTTTATTATTCTCCGGAATAAACTGTCTCTTATTTTCTATATATGTTTCAGCCTTTCTTATTCACGACACAACAATTTACGTTGATGTCACTATACATGCGTACGAACGAGAGACGCTGGGAATTGTAAATTTAGAAAATAAATTTATTCTACGTGTTTTGGGCATAAAATCTAACCAATTTAAACTAAATTCTTTTTGTTTTGTCTGTTTCAGTCATCTTTGTTATGAAATATCTCACATTGTGATGATAAGATCTGTCAAGAACAGTGAATCGTTGTAAGAACCTGGACAAAAATTTACTGTGGCTGAACTAGCGATTAAAGTACTTTCTAAACATTTTCGTCTTAGTAAATTGCTTTCTCTCTCTTTATATATATATATATATATGATGGACTCTCCCGTCGGTTTCAACGTATGCGGTTCCGACAACTGTGCTTATTCAACCCTGTGTGTAAGTCGCAAGTGACATTTCAGTCCTGCTAATGATTTGCAAAGAAGTCTACAGATTGTGCAAGAGTGTGGATTTTTGGAGTGTATGGCCGGTACAACAGCAGATATTTTAGTCCTTTCCCTAGTGTGACGAAGCTTGGTGATGTTTGATGCTGCATTGTTCTTGATGCCATTGTAGCAAGTAGTCCTCCACTCATTGCGATCAATTGCTATGTCCTCAAACGTAGCATGGTCCATATTCGCAGCTGAGAGGTTACTTTTCAGTTTGTCCCTGTATCTAAGCAATGGTCGGCCCACGCTTCGATGACCACTGTCAAGTTGACTATATATGAGCATTTTTGGTATTCTGTTGTCTTGCATACATAGCACATGACCAGCCCAGCGTAATTGTGACTTCATGAGAAAGGAATCAATACCATCAATATTACACATGGTGAAAAGGTCAGCATTGGCCATCCTTTGGCTTGGGTTTATTCCACAAATTTCTCGAAGACAGCCCTTGTGAAATACATCCAACTGCTGAATTTGTCTTCTGTACAGTGTCCAGGACTCTGAACCATACAATAGTGTTGTAAGGACTACAGCCCTGTAGACTTGTATCTTGGTCTCAAGCCTAATGCCCCGGGGTTTCCAGAGTCGGTGACGAAGTTTCCCAAAGGCACTAGAGGCTTTTGCTATTCTATTGACTATCTCATCATCCAGTGTTCCACTTGAGTTAACTTTGCTGCCAAGATATTTAAAGTTCTTTACATACTTCAGATTATGTCCGTCAACTTGAATTGGTATTTCGGGAAAAAACATGAACGGGTGGGTTTTGCTTGACGCCTCTTATTTGCTTTGGTGCGGGGGCTGGCTGGTGAACAACTTCAGTTTTTGTAATGCTAATTGTTAAGCCGAATGCTTTGCAAGTAGCAGAGAATCTTTCCATCAGGCGCTGAGCTTCGTCAAAAGAAGTAGCCACAAGCGCAGCATCATCAGCAAACAGCAAGTCACGAATTACACTGGTTCGAGTTCGAGTTTTGGCCTTAAACCTCCGAAGGTTGAAAAGGCCACCACTTGTCCTAAATTGAATTTTGACCCCATCCTCGGTCTCAGCAAATGCATGTTTCAGCATTACGGAAAAGTAGAGGGCAAACAATACTGGGGCCATAACACATCCTTGCTTTGTGCCATTTGTGACGCCAAAGGAATCAGAGGTTTCACCATTTGAAACATATATATATATATATATATATATATATATATATATATATATATATATATATATATATATATATGTATGTATGTATATATATATATATATATATATATATATATATATATATATGTATGTATATATATATATATATATATGTATATATATATATATATAATATAATATATATATATATATTATATAATATATATATATGTATATATATAATATAATATATATATATTATATAATATATATATATGTATATATATATATATATATATATATATATAGCATAATGAGAAGCCACGTATATTCAAATTTTTTCTTTTAATTTGCGACTTTTCAGTTGTTTTCACCATATTATATATATATATATATATATATATATATATATATATATATATATATATATATATATATATATATATATATATGATAAAATAGGCAGCATATATATATATTTACTTAGTTCATATCATATAAACTGAAAAACACTTATAAAAAAATACGTGGATTTACCAAATTACAAAATACATAAAAAATTCTCACTTTAAATATTTAAAATTTAGCGTCGTGATTTGCACGCTCCAACACCATATAACCGTTAACAAATAGCTCATTCTTAAAAACATCTTTCGGTTGGATAAACACATTTAATTCGTCTCCCAGTTTTGATTCTGATGGAAAATAAAGCCTGATGATGAATTGCGCGAAGCATTCGAAAGTACTAGCTGAAATAAAAAAAATACACCATATCCATTTTATATATGAGGATCTCATCATTCGGAGGATTATCAGTAGTATAATGCTTATGTTTATGTCTACTAGCGAAGTGATTTCGCCAATAATCGCATTCATGTTACTGATTGATTCAACCTATGATTGACTCTTTCTAATATATATATATATATATATATGTATTATATATATATATATTATATAATATATACATATTATATAATATATATATTATATAATATATATATATATATATATATATATATATATATATATATATATATATATTTATTGGTTCGATTCGGACGGTTCGGTTCGGATCGGCATCCGTCCGTCTCGGGAGACGATGGTGTAGCGCGTGTCGATATCTTGCGACGTCGCTGGAGTGTCCTCTACAGTGCGCTGTGAGCCTGGGCGGGATGTATGGAGAACTAGGGCTGCCCGGACGTCTAGTTTTCCCCTCTCGGCCTTACTAGTAGAATCCAAAGGAAAGGATGAACCAATGCAGTTTGGTACCAGCGCGGCTGCAGCAGTTGCCGGAAGGTAGCACAGTGTGACGCCCATCCGCCTTCGCGGCTCCACTCCGGATTTGTGTAGGTTTTACTCCTTAGCCTTTCCTTCTCCCGAAGATTTCCACAAGGCAGTGAAGCTATTTAACCCATAGCTGGGATTTGGTTCATGGGCACCAGGGCGTGTCCACACACCGGTGGGCCTGCATACCGCATGTTAACGGGGAACAAAACTCCTCCCCCGTCTCCTGTAGTTTAGCCCGAGTCCGCAAGGTGCTCGGTTGCCATGTGTCACCACGAGGAGGCACTACATAGGGTTTGCTGATGGAGAGGCTATATACTGGCAGGGGAAGACTTACGCACTCGGCTCTCCTTTTCTCATTGCTGGTAGCGGCGGTAACTGAAAGCGAGAAGCGACAAGCACTACCACCACACTAGACGCATCAGCCTTTCACACACACACACACACACACACACACACACACACACACACACACACACACACACACACACATACATTATACATAATATAATATATATTTTATATATATTATTTATATGTTAAAATATGTGTAGCACTTATTGGTTTGTCTGACGATCGCAAGGGCGTAAAACTCAAGGTCACAAACATCAATCCATCTATCTATCTATCTATCTATCTATCTATCTATCTATCTATATATATATATATATATATATATATAATCATTTATTTAAATATTATAACATAAATATGTCATAAAATCACTACAAAAATAGCCATTTCGTTTCGACACATCCAGTGTCTTATCAAGTGATTTGATAAGATGTGTCGAAACGAAATGGCTATTTTTGTAGTGATTTTATGACATATTTATGTTATAATATTTAAATAAATGATTATATCTGCTCTACTCTGTATTGAGCACTCTTTAAAGAATAATAATTGTTGGTTATTCGAATTTACTCCGTATATACCAATCCCACAGTTGGGTATATATATATATATATATATATATATATATATATATATATAGGAAAGATGAGAACGAATAGCGTACAATTCCAACGCTCGTAACATTTAATTTAAAAGAGGGCTCAATACAAAGTAGATCAATATTCTTTATTTACATCGAAAAACAAGTCAAAATCGCTACACAGTTGCAGTCGTGTTTCGATGCGTATCAACGCATCTCATCAGGCGATTGTAAATTATTGGCGTGTAAACGATTTATTCAGATTTAAAAGCAAAATACAGCCTCTTTTTACGAAAAAAGAAAAAAGGAAACGTGGTGGGGGTTATAAGCTTTGTGAGATTTACTCAGATTAACCAATTAAATATGATGTACGTTAAATTTAAACTAAAAGAAGAAGCAATAAGTTACCAAATAATCCATTTCATTACTAAATCCCTCACAGATCATTAAATCTTTCAATAAATTACCATATTATTATAAAATTCTTCAAATCCCACACAGATTGCAAAATGTTTCAATAAATTACCTAATAATCCATTGTATTGTCAAATCTCTCAAAACTCTCACAGATTGTAAAATATTTCAATAAGTTAACTAATTATCAATTTTATTACCAAATCGCACGCATATAATCAAATCTTTCAATAAATTACCTAATAATCCGTTGTACTACCAAATCCATCAAATCTCTCACAGATTGTAAAATGTTTTAATAAATTACCTAATAATCCATTTTCTTGGCAAATCCGTTAAATCTCTCAAAGTTTATCAAATCTTTCAATAAATTACCTAATAATCCGTTGTACTACCAAATCCATCAAATCACTCACAGATTGTAAAATGTTTTAATAAATTACCTAATAATCCATTTTATTGGCAAATCCGTTAAATCTCTCAAAGTTTATCAAATCTTTCAATAAATTACCTTATAATCCTTCTTATCAAAACCGTCAAATCTCTAACAGATCATCAAATGTTTCAATAACTTACCTAATTTTATTATCAAACCCCTCACAGATTTTAAAATATTTCAATAAATTACCTCGTAATCCATGTTATTACCAAATCCCTCATAGATTGTCCAATCTTTCAATAAATTATCTAATAATATATTTATTACCGAACCTCATATATTGAAAACAATTTATTTATTACGTAGCTTTTCGAACGTTTTAAATTTCATCAAAATTGTTTCTACTCCAATAGCTTCATGTCTCGCACATCTCGCCTATGGGACTCCCTTCCCCATTACTGTTTCCCTGACAAATACAATCTCCAACGGTTTAAGTGTAGCGTCAATCGACATCTCCAGTTGCCTTGATCTATCCACTTCCCTTCTCCACATCCTTTCATTTTTCATTCCTATCTGCTCTCGCTCCAAATCTTCTGTAACCCCCTTGTCTTGATCGACCCACTGTCTTTCTCTTTCTCCACATCCTCTCCTTTACCACTCCTATCTGCTCTTCCTCCAACCCTTCTTTAACCCCTTGCGTGATAGTGGCCTCCAGCCTTGCTTGGGGTGATACGCTTAAAAAAAAAAAAAAAAAAAATTGATTTCTGCAAATTTTATCCGATATTTATAAACAGATAAATTTATTTATTTATATATCTGTTTATGTAGATAAATATAAATAAATATATAATATATTTAATTCATATTGTTTAACTGTTTATAGAGATAAAATGTAATCGCGTAAAACATAGTTAGAAGCAGGCTTTCAGTTTTAGAGATGTTAGAATTTCCATATTTACGTTCAAAGTAGTTCTTTGAAACCGGTATCAGGCGATCTCATAGAGGGTACTGATCTTAAAGGGTAGGGCAAAAGGTCGTACTACGAGCAACTGGCGCGCCCTTTTCAAATTGCCTGACATTTTCTATAGGAATTAGCATGATTGATATTAAACACAACCGCTTGTATATTTTGAAATAAGAAGTTTCTTAAAAGTAAAATCCAAGATGGGCGGAAATTTGAAACAGAGAGAAATTCCATCTCGCTTTAGAATGAATTGCTAAAAGTAAAAAGGGAAAAACGGAAATGAAAGACACAAAAACAAGAACAAAAAACAACACTACCAAAAAGCAAGAAGAAACAAACAGAAACGAAAAAACAAAACAAACACAAGACCAAAAATTAGAAATTAAGGTAAAAAAGAAAGAATAAAAAACAAAAAATAAAAATAAAAAACATCCCAAAACAAAAAAGACTAAAGACAAAAACATAACAAAAAATAAAAATTAGAAACCCACAAATAAACAAAATAAAAATAACCGCCACTCTCATCAAAAATACGAAAAATGATTTTCAAAGCAACTGACACGGTTTGCACTCTTTGACTGAGCAATAAATTAAAAATAAATTTTGCATTAAAGTTACAAAGAGAGAGACATATATATATATATATATATATATATATATATATATATATATATATATAAATATAAAAGTGGACATGGAAGTCAGCACTTAGAGGCGACAGTCTGTTTCATGCTAGTGCAATCGTCAGGCGACTAGTGCTGTTATTTTTCTCGGCTGTTTATATAATGGTCAGTGGTGCATTATGGGTAGTATATTTTGGCGGGTACTTTTACCGGAAGTCGCTTATTTGTTTATTTATTTATGTCAAATTATTTTGCTTGTTTTTTTGTTTGTTTTTTTATTTTTATTTTTATTTTTTATCTTATATATTTATTTATTTATTCTTTTATTTTGATCGGTGTTTTTGGTTAACGTAGTAAAAAAATTTGTTTATATAGCTTATTGTTGGTAGTCTATAATGGCCGCCATTTACCGGAAATCGCTTGTTCGCTTATTTATTTGGGTCAAATTGTTTTGCTTATTATTTTTATTTTTATTTGTATAACAGTTATAACTTTCGTCCGTTCTTTTGTTTTGATTTTATTTCGCATATTCTAACAGGTGTGGTTTTGTGATTTGTTTGGAGTAGTTTATTTTGCTTATTTTATTGTTGTTTGTTTATATATTTATTTATTTTTCTATTTTAAGTTACGTAGTAAAAATTTGTTTTCATGTCTACATTTTGAGATTAGCTCGGATCTTTTATTTAATAATTTATTTTGATCTGGGAAGGTAATGATAGCTATTTTTTCCTCCAAGCAAAGTTTGCAAGTTTTTGATAGGTTGTTGTAGGCTGATGATTTTTTCCTTATTTTCCAAGATATTTTTGGTGTGGTGTGTGTTTTGTTTTTTATTTCCCAGATATACTTAGAAAGCATTGTGCTGTTCGCATATTTACTATTTGTGAAAGACATTTTGTGTACATAATTTCTTTGTTTCCATGGTCCTTCGGTTACTCCTATGTATACTTTTTCTTCATTATCTGCTGATTTTGTCGTGGCTTGGTAGATTACGTTGTTTTGTAAACAATTACCGTTTAAGGGACATTCGTTTTTTATTCTGCAGTTGCACGTGGGTTTAATTTGTTCGTGTGGTTTGTTAATAATTTTTCTGTTGTGCTTTTTTATTATTTGTGCCATGTTCTCGGTGCAACTGTAGCTGATTTTTACTGTGTTTTTGTTGAATATTTTGTGTAGTGTGCTTGATTCCGGGAAGTGTTTGTGTAAAAGCTTGAATAATATTTTTCCTATGTTTGTTTTTACGTTTTTGCTGTACGGTGGGTTGAACCATATGATATTTCTTTTTCTGTTGGTCTTTTTTGTGTTCTGTGGTGAGTATGTGAGTGTTGCTGGGAATCCGCTATCTTTTAGGGCTGTTTCGTAGTCTTTCTTGGCTTTGTTAAATATAGATTCATCGGAAGAATTGTCGGAAAGCTTGCGGTTAATCGATTTAGGTATCTGTTTGATTATAGAAGGCGGGTGGTTGGAGTATATATGTATGTACTGTGGTTTATCATTCGGTTTTCTGTATGGTTTGTGTGTGCCTTTTCTTAGGTTGAAGGTGACATCTAGAAAATCTACTTCGTTTAGGTTAGTTTTTATATCTATCTCGAATCCGTTATTTTTGAAGATTTTAATTATTGCTTTTCTAGTTTTATCTGTCTTTTGTTTGTTGCAGTTTCTTAAGATTATGAGACCGTCATCTCTGTAGAGCCCTGTGTCATTTCTATCTATTATTTTGCTTATTTCGTGTAGTAAATAAATACCTACGATTTCGCATGTCTCTGCACCGTCAAAGCTTCCCATTGTAGTGTCAAATATCCCATCTTTCTTTATCCATGCTTCTTCATGGTGAAATAATAATGATTTACGGGAGTGCTTAATGATGTCGATTTCGTTTGGTTTTATTATTATTTGTTCCTGAGCTAAGTTGATGGCCTTATCTAGTGTACGTTCTGTTATGGATGGGTAAAATTCTTTTATGTCTAATTGTAGGAAGTGGCAATTTTGTTTGTTATTTATGCTGTTGAACCAGTCAATGATTGTTTTTGTGTTTTTCCACTGGTTTACTCCTAACTTCTTCCTAAGTTCAGAATTAATTCTTTCTAGTATTGTTTTACTTATTTTACCTAGTTCGCTTTTGGCTGGGTTTATGAGTCTGCAGGCAGGGTTGGTTTTGAAATTTTCCTTGTGGTCTTTTAGTGTGGTATCACACTGGTTTTGAAATTTTCCTTGTGGTCTTTTAGTGTGGTATCACACTAAAAGACCACAAGGAAAATTTCAAAACCAGTGTGATACCACACTAAAAGACCACAAGGAAAATTTCAAAACCAACCCTGCCTGCAGACTCATAAACCCAGCCAAAAGCGAACTAGGTAAAATAAGTAAAACAATACTAGAAAGAATTAATTCTGAACTTAGGAAGAAGTTAGGAGTAAACCAGTGGAAAAACACAAAAACAATCATTGACTGGTTCAACAGCATAAATAACAAACAAAATTGCCACTTCCTACAATTAGACATAAAAGAATTTTACCCATCCATAACAGAACGTACACTAGATAAGGCCATCAACTTAGCTCAGGAACAAATAATAATAAAACCAAACGAAATCGACATCATTAAGCACTCCCGTAAATCATTATTATTTCACCATGAAGAAGCATGGATAAAGAAAGATGGGATATTTGACACTACAATGGGAAGCTTTGACGGTGCAGAGACATGCGAAATCGTAGGTATTTATTTACTACACGAAATAAGCAAAATAATAGATAGAAATGACACAGGGCTCTACAGAGATGACGGTCTCATAATCTTAAGAAACTGCAACAAACAAAAGACAGATAAAACTAGAAAAGCAATAATTAAAATCTTCAAAAATAACGGATTCGAGATAGATATAAAAACTAACCTAAACGAAGTAGATTTTCTAGATGTCACCTTCAACCTAAGAAAAGGCACACACAAACCATACAGAAAACCGAATGATAAACCACAGTACATACATATATACTCCAACCACCCGCCTTCTATAATCAAACAGATACCTAAATCGATTAACCGCAAGCTTTCCGACAATTCTTCCGATGAATCTATATTTAACAAAGCCAAGAAAGACTACGAAACAGCCCTAAAAGATAGCGGATTCCCAGCAACACTCACATACTCACCACAGAACACAAAAAAGACCAACAGAAAAAGAAATATCATATGGTTCAACCCACCGTACAGCAAAAACGTAAAAACAAACATAGGAAAAATATTATTCAAGCTTTTACACAAACACTTCCCGGAATCAAGCACACTACACAAAATATTCAACAAAAACACAGTAAAAATCAGCTACAGTTGCACCGAGAACATGGCACAAATAATAAAAAAGCACAACAGAAAAATTATTAACAAACCACACGAACAAATTAAACCCACGTGCAACTGCAGAATAAAAAACGAATGTCCCTTAAACGGTAATTGTTTACAAAACAACGTAATCTACCAAGCCACGACAAAATCAGCAGATAATGAAGAAAAAGTATACATAGGAGTAACCGAAGGACCATGGAAACAAAGAAATTATGTACACAAAATGTCTTTCACAAATAGTAAATATGCGAACAGCACAATGCTTTCTAAGTATATCTGGGAAATAAAAAACAAAACACACACCACACCAAAAATATCTTGGAAAATAAGGAAAAAATCATCAGCCTACAACAACCTATCAAAAACTTGCAAACTTTGCTTGGAGGAAAAAATAGCTATCATTACCTTCCCAGATCAAAATAAATTATTAAATAAAAGATCCGAGCTAATCTCAAAATGTAGACATGAAAACAAATTTTTACTACGTAACTTAAAATAGAAAAATAAATAAATATATAAACAAACAACAATAAAATAAGCAAAATAAACTACTCCAAACAAATCACAAAACCACACCTGTTAGAATATGCGAAATAAAATCAAAACAAAAGAACGGACGAAAGTTATAACTGTTATACAAATAAAAATAAAAATAATAAGCAAAACAATTTGACCCAAATAAATAAGCGAACAAGCGATTTCCGGTAAATGGCGGCCATTATAGACTACCAACAATAAGCTATATAAACAAATTTTTTTACTACGTTAACCAAAAACACCGATCAAAATAAAAGAATAAATAAATAAATATATAAGATAAAAAATAAAAATAAAAAAACAAACAAAAAAACAAGCAAAATAATTTGACATAAATAAATAAACAAATAAGCGACTTCCGGTAAAAGTACCCGCCAAAATATACTACCCATAATGCACCACTGACCATTATATAAACAGCCGAGAAAAATAACAGCACTAGTCGCCTGACGATTGCACTAGCATGAAACAGACTGTCGCCTCTAAGTGCTGACTTCCATGTCCACTTTTATATTTACACACGCTCTATCTCTGATATTGAGCACTTTACCCCATAAATATAGCACACTTTAAGACTATATTTCTGCATATATATATATATATATAGGGTGTCTCAAAAAATGTACTCACACATTGAATGAGGAGAAAACCTTTATTTATGAACATAGAGTGAAACGGAATAGCTTCGAATACAGAAGAAAAAATGTGATTGAAGAATCCTGTTCGCAAATGTTCAAATTGATGACCAAAGAAAAAAAAAGCATGTTAGAGACAGTTAAAGTGTGAGTACATTTTTGAGACACCTGTATATATATATATATATATATATATATATATATATATATATATATATATATATATATATATATATAGTTGCGTTGATGTTATTGATGTTAAATGTTAGCTCTATCACTGATATTGAGCGCTTTCAAATAAGTACCGCGTATATATAATATATAAATGATATATATAAAAATTGCATCTATCTATCTATCTATCTATCTTTCCCTCTCTCTATCTCTCTCTCTCTCTTTCTCTCTCTCTCTCTCTCTCTCTCTCTCTCTCTCTCTCTCTATATATATATATATATATATATAGGGTGTCCATAAAGTTCGTGTGCACTTTAAAAAAATTATAACTCAATTTGTATTTGCGATAGAAATAATCTGTAAAAAATGTTTTAAATTTTAATGTACCTAGTTTTAAGTATAGCTAAAATAACTAATGTGATTTCAGGCATTACTGTAAATCAGTTGGCAAATTTTTTCCGTGAACTTCAAAATCGTATTACCCTTTGTATTGCTAATGATGGAGGACATGTGGAAACTTAAATAAATTTTTTATAAAACCTTAAAAAATATATATTTACTTCTTTCTAATCCTTTTTACAAATTATTTCTATGGCAAATACAAATAAAGTTATAAGTTTTTTAAAGTGCACACGAACTTTATGGACACCCTGTATATATATATATATATATATATATATATATATATATATATATATATATATATATATATATGTATATATGGTGAAAGAGAGTGAGTGAGAGTGAGAGAGTGAGAGAAGAGGAGATTCCATTTTTACGACTTATCAACGCTTTGCAGGTTATTCCAAGTCAGAATTTATTTTTAGATTCTAATAATTTTGGGGTGGGGTGGGGGGGATTATAATGATTTAGTTGTACAAGCTTTTCTACGGTTAGATAAATTTTTTCGTCAGAATGCATTGTGCACATTTAAGAATCTGCCATTCATCCGTGCTTTGAATATTGTTGCCATATCTGCTATTCGAGATTCTTGACACCCCCACCTCAATTTTTTTTTCTGTAATGTTATTGGTCCTGACCTGGCACCTCGACTTCAGTCACTTTGCCACCACTGTGACGTGGCTTCCCTCTTTCTTTTCTATAAATGTTTCCTCCTCCATAACTCGAGCGCATGAATTTAAGCGTACTAATAGATAGGCAGTTAGGTCTCGTCGATTTACTACTGAATTAGCTCGATGCAACCGTGAGTTCTATGCTAATAATGTTTTCTCCTGCACTTCCCACCAGTGGAACACTCTTCAAGTGTCTTGATTACCTGACAACGGCAATGTAAAAAAAATGAATGTAACGTTAACCGCCATTTTCTGTTTTCCTGAATTCTCTTCTTTTATTGTCCTTTCTCCTCATTAAAGTCTTTTCGTTCACTACCACTCCCAATAAACCCTCGTGTCTTAGTGCCATTATCGCCTTGCTTGGGGTGAAATTATCCCCCCCACCCGCAAAAAGACAAAAATGGATAAGAAATAGAGGATAAACCAGCTGAGATTTGAATTTATTAAAATGAAACTCGCCTGGCAGTTACGGTGACTTTTTGTCTTCATTTCTTAAGTTTTTCTTTTTTTCTTCTTTTTTTTAATGCAATGGATTTTATCTGCAAATTTATCGGTTTTCAACGGACTTACCTTGCGTTTCGATTACTGCCACAAAAAAACAAAGCAACCCCCCCAAAAAAACAAAAAACAAAAACAAAACAAAAAAACCCAAAAAACAAAAACAAAACAAAAAAAACAAACAAGAAAAAAAAAATAATTAAAACAAAAAACAAAATAAAACAAATCAAAAAGCAAAAAAACAAAAAACAAAACAAAAAACCAAAACAACAAAAAAAACCCCAAAAACAAAACAATACAAAAACAAAACAAAAACAAAAACAAAACAACAAAAAAACAAAAAACAAAACAAAAGCAAAACAAAACAAAAAAACCCCAACAAAACCCCACCCCAAAACAAAATAAAAAACAAAACAAAAACAAAACACCAAAAAAATATAAACAAAACAAACAAAAAGTAACTTCATTTACATTCTTGGATATCTTTGATGTAAAGACGTTATTATCTACTGGAAGATTAAATTCCTATCATGAATCTTGGCATTAGCAAGATGCGTGTATTTTTCGGTTTGTATCGCTTGCTTGTCGTGTGTTGGTGTTTGTCATTTGTCTTTGTTCAAAAGCTAGAAAATTTACCCTTCAAATATTCTTCACAATAAACTTTACTATCATTAGCAAAGATGGTGTTTGCCGATAATAAAATGGCGTATATAAGACGTTAGCTTTGACTCTTCGCAATGTCTGGCCTTCACTGTTGTTGATAACAACAGCGAACAGCTGCACTGAGAACAAACGGAAGAGGACCGGAGAGAAAGGAGAACATCGCACGCGTCCGTCTCATGATTGAAGCTGATTTTACAAATAATAGCATGTGTTCGGCCAAAGCCTGACTTTTTCTATAATAACACGTGCCGTCGTTGTTTGTACCACCCCACAAGCAACATTCAGTTTCTTCGGGTGTCGACGCCTGCAGTTTATTTTACTCTTGGCGGAAGAGGTACGTTCTTCCGACTTCTCAAGAGGAACAGTACATTCACGTGATTCTTTCTAATGTTTCTCGCTTTCTCTTCCCCCACAATTTTTTCTTTTTCTGGCCTCTTTTTTTTTTAACAATGAAAATGTGTACGGAAAACATTGCTTGTACAAACACTGAAAGTAATTTCTGAAGCGTGAATCTCTTCAGTTTGTTATCAGGATTGAAACAGTTTTGAGAAAAAAGAAAACGTTCCAAACATATACCTTTGTCAGGTTATGTTATTTCTTTCTAAATTATGACGGCCTAAGTAAAATGTAAAAGAAAAGAGCTTTTCTACTGCTCACCGAGCACACGTTTCTGGATATAGATTGATTCATTTTTTACGTCTTATCAACCTTTTGAAAGTTAGTTAACCCTTTTACTGCGTAATTAAATTTATGGCAATTCCTGTAACGATGTTAATTATCAATTAAAAATTATATATATATATATATATATATATATATATATATATATATATATTAATAATAAAATTATTAGTAATCCGTATGGAATTTCCAAGAGGATATAGATCCTTTGAAGCCTCTATGTCAAAGACAGAGCATATATATATATATATATATATATATATATATATATATATATATATATATATATATATATATAATCTGTTGCTTCATTACAAGTGACACGTATCTAACCAATAAGAAATAGCCGAACACAAGATACCATTAATCTGTGTCTCTTTGCTTTTTATCATTTTTTTATCATTTCTATCTTGATTATATGACGAAGGTTTAATAAAGTGAAACATGTTGGATTAAGATCTGTTTCCTACTTGTTCTTTATCCTATCATTTTGTCACATTCCTGTTCATATCTATCTATCTATCTATCTATCTATCTATCTATCTATCTATCTATCTATCTCAGACTGTTCATATCTATCTATGTATCTCAGACTGTTCATATCTATCTATCTATCTATCTATCTATCTATCTATCTATCTATCTATCTATCTATCTATCTATCTCAGACTGTTCATATCTATCTATCTATCTATCTATCTATCTATCTATCTATCTATCTATCTCAGACTGTTCATATCTATCTATCTATCTATCTATCTATCTATCTATCTATCTATCTATCTATCTCAGACTGTTCATATCTATCTATCTATCTATCTATCTATCTATCTATCTATCTATCTATCTATCTATCTATCTATCTATTGGATAATGATATCTATATATTTTTATATATATAACAATGGCAGGATATTTTTATTGTGAGCAGGCAGATATAATTTTTACATACGGCCGCGCGTATGGTAATGGACGGAAGTCTGCACGGCTGTATCAGATTGCGTTTTCAGACCGAAGGCAGCCGAGTCATCCAGCCTTTGCTGCTGTTTTATCGTCGCGTTTCTGAGACAAGATTCGTGGCACCACAAACTATGGATCGAAGAAGACTGGGATCCGCTCGTACGCCTGACCACAAAGAACACTTTCTACAGGCTGTCGGAGACGATCCAATATCAGCACACGTCAAGTGTCTCTAGTATGTTGTACATCTCATACTACTGCATGGAGGGTACTGCAATGCGTGCAGGGTCTTTCGTCCTCTGATCACTCACCACGGGATAACATTTGCCGATGGCTTATTGCATGAATTGTTGATCTATCGATTTTCTCTTCAGACTTGTTTACGGATGAGACAAAATTTGGAAGAGATGGAATAACACATTTTCATAACCAACATTTGTGGGTAGATCAGAATCCTCATGGTACAATACAGGCTAGACACCAGCATCAGTTTAGGATTAATGTATAGGCTGGAATTGTAGGTGGGTGTCATATGTACGTATTACAGGAGCTGTCTACAGAGATTTTATTTCGAACACGTTTCCAGACCTGCTAGAGTATGTACTCCTGCTAATACGAAGACACGTGTAATTCATGCATGATGGGGATCAAGCACAAATTAGTCACATTATTCGCGATGCACTGGCTGATATCTACCATGAAAGATAGATAAGTAAGGGTGCATCAGTTCCATGGCTTGCACGTTCCTCTTGACTTCAGACCTTTGGATTTTATCTGTGGGGCTACCTAAAACAATTGGGTGTTATGCAACAGACATTAATAATGCAGAGATGCTTCATCAACGTGTCCTGGGGACCTTCGAAACCATTTGACACCGTGTCAGTGTATTTGAAAGAGCCCACCAGTCAATGATCCGACGGGTGCATGCGTGTGTAGAAGCAAGCGGAGGACATTTTGAACATTTGTTAAGAGTTGTTGTGTTGAGGTACAACGATGGCCTTTTGGACATGTGTTTATATGGACATTTTACCTTGTTTGGTGTCAGGGACCCGGCCCTAAAGTTTGTAAAAGTATTTTTAATACACCCTGGATATATATATGATGGTCTGAAGAGCGGCTTAAAACATTAAACAGATTGTCGCTGCTCCGTGTTGATCCCTGTGTCCACTTTCAGATTTGATATTAACATATGGTCTATCCCTGATATTAAGCACGTTTACCCATAAATAGATCATACCTTAAAACCTTTTATAGCATATATATATATATATATATATATATATATATATATATATATATATATATATATATATATATATATATATATATATATATATATATCGCACATATATATATATATATATCGCACATATATATATATATATATATATATCGCATATATATATATATATATATATATCGCATATATATATATATCTCGCAAATATATATATATATATATATTTGCGATATATATATATATGCGATATATATATATATATGCGATATATATATATATATATGTGCGATATATATATATATATATATATATATATATATATATATATATATATATATATATATATATTTAATTATTTAAAAAAAATATGATTCATATTCGAAGGAATCATATTTTTAAAAGATAAATAATAATAAAAATAAGACAAAAATAATTATAATTTAGGCTCTACTTACGTATTGAGTACTGTTTTTTTTTTTAAATAAAAACAAAAATGCTAAAGAACTTCGGATAATTTACCTAACGTGTTCTTTCCTATTTTCTATATATTTGCGCGCGCGCGCGCACGCACACACACACACACACACACACACACACACATATATATATATATATGTATATAGGTGTGGGTATATGTAATTAAACCTTTGAGCCTTGATCACCGCTTTACCGGTGGTAGAGGAAAATGACGTAATGATCAGCCACCGGTTGATCGGTGGTAAAGAAAAAAGGACTTAATGTCCAGCCATTGGTTGAACGGTGACTAAACACTTGTAACTATTTCTATATCTACTGTGAAGCATTACATACCAATTATTTGCGAATTTTGACTCAGGGGCTCAAGCAGAAGGGTTAAAATTGTTCAGGAACTCAGGGCTCAAAGGATTAAAGAACTGTCATGTAATGTCAGTCCTCCTATATACACTGAATGCTGATCAATCTCGACACAGATAAAGAATAAACTTGAAGCAGCATAAATGTGGTTCTGCAGAAGGATGCTGAGAATACCATGGCTTGAACATGCGAGCAACGACGAAGTTTGGGAGAAAATGGAAACAAAAAGGACAGTTCAAGTTCCTACGATATATAATGAGGAAAGGCGGTTGGAAAATTGGATACTCACGGGACATATTCAAGGTAAAAGGACAGAGGAAAGCAACACATAACCTACCTAGTAAGCTTGAGTGAATAGATGGTGGGACATGGTTTAGGAGAGAAAACAAAAAAATAAAAGACAGGAAATTGTGAAGAGCCGTGATCGCCAACGTTTTGAAGGAACACGGTACAAAGAAGAAGAAGAAGAAGAAGAAGAAGAAGAAGAAGAAGAAGAAGAAGAAGAAGAAGAAGAAAAAAAGAAGAAGAAGAAGAAGAAGAAGAAGAAGAAGAAGAAGAAGAAGAAGAAGAAGAAGAAGAAGAAGTTGAGATAAAAAAGCAGAAAAATACGATGAAATACTATTAAACATATTAATAATAGTGTTAATGGATAGTGTTAACGGAAAAAAAATCTTGCTTATTAATAGTTCCTGTCCAAATCTGTAATAAGAACATGAAAATATTATCGACAGCTCATTTAAATATTTTTGGACTTTTAAAAAAATAAGTCTTTCATGGAAAAGTGAAAAAGAAATGAGTGAGAAACATTAAGCGATCCAAACTTTGAGATCAGCGGTAATTACCGATCAATTCTGTCTGTTTTATTGATTACATTTTCTATTTGTTCATTGACTAAGAAAGACGGCTTTAAAATGATGATTAATAAGATCCGTTGGGCGTTTTTCATAATTGACTGGCCGTCCATGTTAGCCTAATGTCAACTGACTTCGTCTGCGCATGTGCCGAATGAATACGGCTTAGACGAAATGTATTCATTATCTTTCTCAGACAAGTAACAGCAGAAAATTTATGAGTCTGTTCACATTAGTCAAGACTTTAACATGCCTTTTCTCCGACTCAGTCCACCAAAATGGCGTCTTATCAATCGATTTTGTTAACGTGTTATGTACTCATTAACTTAAAACCTATTCTACGGATGTTGAGACATTTTGTTTTTGTTTTTTTTTCATTGTTTATACAAGTAACAAATTTTCGAGATAACCACGCGGGGGAAACACGTCTATTCTGGCGACATTGTGTTACGTTCATACAAGAATCAAATAACCTTTGTTTCGGTCAAATCACTTATTATTGGTTAGTGTGACATGTCTTGAAAATGACGGGATTATAAATGCCTTTTTCAGTCATTATCATTATACTACGTTCCTTTACGAAATTAGTCTTTTCACTTCCCAAGGCCTAAGAGCCACTCAAGGTAGATGTTTAGTTAAGAACGTAGGGGAGGAGGAAGAAAAATTCAAAGACTGGTCTGTAATGTAAACAATACTAACCCGACATCTCGGCTTTAGTCATTTTCCCTTTGACGTGACGTGGCTTCTCTCTGTCCAATCTACAAATATTTTCAGGGCAACTGTTTTGATGAGATTTCCCCCCTGTTCCCCGACTACATGCATTTAAGCGTGCTACTAGATTGGCAATTAGGTATCACCGTTCTATTGTTGTTCTAGCCAGATGCACTCGCCACTTTTACTCTAACTGTTTCTTTTCTTGCCTATGGAATTTCCTTCTGATTTCTTGCTTCCCTGGCAACTACAGTCTTCAAAAATTTAAATCACTATCTTCCGCCTACTTGAACCCTGTTCCTTTTTCTGTCCTTTCCTCAATCCTTTTCAGTAAAGTCTTCTCATTCTCTTTCACTCTCCATAATACCCAGCGTTCTAATGACTTTATCACCTTGCTTGGGGTGAAACGATTTAAAAAAAATGTCATGAGGATATGCTGGATAGATAAATGTTGACCCTAGACTTGAAGAAGTTAAAATTATAATCGTCGAGGAAGCATCCACTCGGAAGCAGTTGTCTGTGTGGAATTTCCTCCTCGCCAAAGGAATAAGAACGATTTAACACCAGAGACAACAAAGAAGATTCTACAGAAGGATATTGAGAATTTCATGGACGGAGCGAGTAAACAACAAGGAAGATTTCAAGAAAACAGCAACAGAAAGAATCAGGAAAAGACAACTGAAATATGTGGGAGAAGGGCTTGGATGACTTATCCCCACCCCACGGGGCGTATTGAGAGCAAGAGAGACAGGGAAAGTATTGTGCTACAACTGACAAGCTTGTCTGAGTGGATGGCGGAACTGGGGGCAGGAACATTAGTAAAGGGAGAAAAACTGCTAAGGGCCACAAGAGATGATCGCCTATGTCCTGAAGGGACGCGGCTAACAGAAGAAGAAGACACGACACGGCGGCTCCTAGCGGTGAAGGTTTTAATTAAGAAATATTGTTCGTTTGAACATTTGCCATCGTAATAGCGACAGTGTAGCGGAATCTAGGGTCATTTCATATGTGGGAAAGGTGTTGAAAAGAATCCATCGCGCACAAGTCCACGTAATAGCTTTTGAACTCAAAGTTGGACGGTGAAACTACACAACACCAGCAAACTCCGGCAGAGGAACTATTACAGATATTACAAAAACCACCTTTACTTCCATATAGAGATTGCTTGTTTTTTTACGGCTTATCAACCCTTTTCAGATTATTTAAGGCCAGCAAATATTTTGGTTGGCAACTAAGTTGCCGCCGTGTTTTTAAATTTTGGAATTTATTGTGTCTTTAAATGGTATGCGTATGATGGGACTGGGAAGGGATTATCCATTACCAATTGCTTGAAAGGAACCAAATGGTTAACGCGGAATTCTATGTTTAACAGATGGAACGACTCAACACAGCTATGTTGGAGTTTTTGGATACCCTGGTGTACTAGTGAGCCAGCCAAAATAAGCTGACTCATTTTATAGATCACCAATAGAAGATGTTAACCAATCAGATGGCTCAAAATATTCAATGAGAGACGTGTATAAAGGCGGCCATGTTTTTTTCAGGAATATTCACTGCCAGCTTTTGATATCGAAGACTGAAGAATTACGGAACAGCTACTGGTGGTATTGGCGATATAGTCAGATTCAGTAGAGTGAGTGTTAATCTTTAACGTTGTTTCATTGAACAGATTACGTACTGCGCTGGATTCTATATTCATAGACTATGGTGAACATGTTCAACAAAGGTTATGAGCCCAGATTACGATTATATTTTGACGGAGACGAGTCAAAATACGAATTGTGGGAAGTGAATTTCCTAGGCTACCTTAGAATACAAAAACTTCATGACATCATTCTTTGCCAAGATGACCAGAAAGAAGATGATGATTTCATGGAAAGAAATGCGACCGTGTTTGCCGAATTAATACAATGCCTGGATGACAGGAGTTTGTCTTTAATAATGAGAGAAGCCAGGGACGACGGCCGCCAAGCTTTAAGAATATTGCGTGAACATTACTCGTCAAAAGGTAAACCCAAAATTATTGCTTTATATACTGAACTAACCTCGTTAAGGAGACGAGAAAATGAATCCGTAACAGATTATATTATACGAGCTGAGAATGTCACAAATGCCTTAAAAATGGCAGGTGAGACTATCTCAGATGGGCTGCTAATAGCCATGGTTTTAAAGGGATTACCAGCAACATTCAAACCATTCATGACAGTCATAACTCAAAAAGATAAAAAATTAACTTTCACTGAGTTTAAAATTGCGTTACGTAGTTATGAAGAAACAGAAAAATGTGTAATCCCCCAAATCAAGGAAATAACGTAATGCAACTGAGAACGTCATTTACAAAATTCAGAAAACCAGTCCCTCAAACCTACCAGACTAGGAATTATGATATTAAAAACAAGGGGCTTAAAAACAACTATTACAATAAAAACAACAACAGGAACAATATTAATAGAAAGTCAAATATCATCTGCTTTCGTTGTGGAAGAGCCGGGCATGTACGTACGAAATGTCAATTTCATACAAGGAGTGATTTCTGTAAAAATGTAAAAGCTTTTTCGAATGAGAGAACATATGCTTTTTCGTTTGGGTTGGATACTATACCCAATAATTATAATTCTTACCTAGTCGATACGGGTGCGACAAATAATGTAATTACAGATGAAACAAAATTTATTAATTTTGACTCCAACTTCGAGCCAAATTCCCACTTTATTGAGTTGGCTGACGGTACCAGAATTAATAATTTAGTTTTAAAAAGAGGCGATGCCTGTATTTATTTACGCGATACTAAAGGAAATATTTGTAAATGTTTATTAAAAAGGGCTTTATATATCCCTAAATTTAAACAAAATATTTTCTCGGTTCAGTCTGCGGTTAGAACTGGTGTTAAAGTTAATTTTCACTGAGACAGTTCAAAGTTAATATACCCAGACGGAACAAAATGGACGTTTGTATTATTTGAAAAGTATTAAATCTGTGAAAACAGCCACCCACCACTTAAGGACTTGGCATAAAATATTAGGCCACTGTAATAATTCGGATGTTAAAAGATTGCAAGAACACGTCACTGGAATGAAAATTACATCTCCAAAGGGCTTACAACATTGTGACACATGTATTAAAGGGAAAATGACGAAATATAGAAATAGGGATCAAATCCCAAAATCAACAGACATCTTGTTCAGAGTTTATTGCGACTTAGCGGGTCCAATTTCACCAATGGGTATTGGCACCTATTCATATGTATTAAACTTTGTTGACGAATATTCAGGACTTATTATGATATATTTTCTGAAAAACAAATCTGATACACTACAAGCGACAAGAATGTATTTATCTGATATTTCACCTTATGGAAAAGTGAAAATAATTAGAACAGATAATGGTGGAGAATTTACTTCCGATGATTACGAAAACCTCCTAATAAATGAAGGCATTAAACATGAGAAAACCTGTCCTTATTCCCCGCACCAGAACGGAATCGCTGAACGTAGTTGGAGGACTCTTTTCGAAATGGCTAGATATTTGCTAATAGAATCTAAGTTACCCAAAAATCTGTGGGTCTATGCATTAAATACCGCCGTATATATAAGAAACCGTTTCAATAATAGTAACATTAAAAAGACTCCTTACGAGGCTTATACGAACTACAAACCCAACGTAAATGGGATGCATATTTTTGGTACAATTTGCTACACATATGTCAACCACAGGGCAAAACTAGATCCAAAAATTGAAAGAGGTATATTCATTGGCTATGACAAAACAAGTCCGGCCTATATGATTTATTTCCCACAAAGTAAAATAATAAGGAAGATCAGATGCGTCAGATTTACAGATTCCTTTGAGCAAGTGGAGGATCCCGAAGAAAAGAACATTAACTGCGAGGAACTGGTCCAACACGAACTAGTATGGCCTAATTATGAGATAGGGCCTATAAATAAAAAACCCGTTCAAAATCCACAATTAAAGGAAGGTGTTATACTAGATGATATAGACGAGGAAAAATCAGACGCAAACCTTGAGTTAAAAGAAGATACAACCGAAGAGGAGGGGCAAATTCCGCGTTATCCGACCAGAAACAGAAGAAAGCCAGACTATTTTGGAATGGGTCAATGTAATATCTGTGACATTGACTGTTGCTATTCGGTGCAATGTATCCTGAAGAACTATCAAGAACCCATAAATTCTGATAATTCCAAACGATGGATGGCCGCCATGCAAAAAGAAATGGAATCCCTAGTATCAAATGATACTTTTGAATTGAAAAAGGCCCCGGATGATAAAAATATTATCGGCAGCCGTTGGGTTTATACTATAAAGCGAACTGAGGATGGCTCGCCAGTGTATAAGGCTCGTTTTGTAGCTAAAGGATTTTCGCAGATATACGGGGAAGATTATGTAGAAACATTCAGTCCAACAACAAACATGACAACAATCAGAATTTTGATGCAAATGGCCGCACATTATGGTATGGATATACACCATATGGATGTTAAAGCAGCGTATTTAAATGCTCCGATTGACTATGAAATATACATAGAACCGACAGAAGGTTTTGAAAAAGGTGATAATTATGTATGGAAACTCAAAAAGTCACTATATGGGCTCAAACAAAGCGGAAGAAGGTGGAATAAATTATTACATTCCTATTTAATTGAACAACATTTTGAACCCTCCCCAGTTGACCCATGCCTGTACACAAGAATATTTAATAATGAAATATTAGCAATTCTGATTATTTGGGTCGACGATATGTTAATTGCTTCAAAATGTGAAGCTGCTCTATTAAAAATTAAAAATTCCTTAAATATAAGGTTTAAAATGACCGACTTGGGTCGACTATCATGGTTTCTTGGTATACAGTTCGAATTTAAGGACAACACTATTACAATGAATCAATCCAGATACATCGAAAAACTTTTATCTAAATTCAGCATGCAAAATTGTAAAACACGAACTACTCCATGTGAAATGGATTTAAACACAATTATGAATAATGAAGATGGTATAGCGGCGTGTGAAAAAGAATACAGAATATTGATTGGGAGTCTTATTTACGTCATGACATCAACAAGGCCAGACATCTGCTATACGGTTACTAAGTTGTCTCAAAACTTAAATAAACCGAGGACTGTGCATTTAACAAGAGCTAAGCAAGTATTACGTTATTTAAAGGGGACTAAGAATCAGTGCCTAGTATTTCGACAATCAAAAATACCCACTACAACTGGAAGGATTTTGTGATGCTGATTGGGCAAATTCACCAGATCGTAAAAGTATCATAGGCTATTGCTTTAGATTGGCAAAAGATAATCAAATAATTGGCTGGAAATCTAAGAAACAGGGAATGATTTCACTTTCAACATGTGAGGCTGAATATGTTGCATTGTCGCAAGCAACACAAGAGGCTATTTTTCTTAAATTACTAATAAAAACAATTACAACACTGATAATAAATGAGCCTATAAGTATTTCCTGTGACAATCAGGCCAGTATTGCTTTGGCTAAAAATCCAATAATACATCAAAGACCAAAGCATATCGATATTAAATATCAACTTGTTAGGGATCAGGTACAAAAGAAAACAGTACAAATTGAATATGTTCAATCGGAAAATAACGTGTCGGATTTGTTTACAAAGCCAATTACAAAATTGAAATTAGGGGCTTTCATCCCTGTCATATTTGGTACTGACCTATAAGTCCTTATTAGTCCTGGGTAGGACGTAAAATGCATCCATTAGTTATTGTCTTAAGAGACGTCAGTTTTTGGTATGAATGTGAGTCCTTAGTTTCGGGGTATAACGTAAATAGTCCTACTTTTAGCCCTATCCTCCTCTTAATGACTCTCAGAATCACTCTGACACGGAGTGATAGTGCCTGTTTTAATGGGTCCCAGCTATGGGTAAAATAACAACTTCTTCCACTTTTTTGTTGTGACACAACACAAATTTATAATATTGTTATTAAGGTTTATTAACCTGAAATACTTAACAGTGGGCAAAATGATAAAACTTATTTTTGTGGATATTAATTAAAACAAATTAATTACAAAACAAAAAGATATATTTTATGACTACTAAAGTATTTGTTCCATATGAATATTGACTTTACTAATATTTTGAAAGAAGATTCCATAATGTACCCAAAATGGGGGGGAGTTTTGGGGTACTTGGTATACTAGCGAGCCAGCCAAAATGAGCTGACTCATTTTATAGTTCACCAATAGAAGATGTTAACCAATCAGAAGGCTCAAAATATTCAACACGACGTGTATAAAGGCGGCCATGTCTTTTTCCGGAATATTCACTGCCAACCTTTGATATGGAAGACTGAAGAATTACGGAACAGCTGCTGGTGGTATTAGCGATATAGTCAGATTCAGTAGAGTGTCTCACTCGTGAGTGTTAATCTTTAACGTTGTTTCATTGAACAGATTACGTACTGCGCTGTATTCTATATTCATAGACTATCGTGAACATGGTCAACAAGCTATTCAAGAGAAAAGACCTAATCGGCAGCATGGAGTTCTTTTGCTGCACGACAACGCTCGCCCTCATATCGCCAATACGACCAAGGAAGCCATTCAAACGCTTGTCTGGGAAGGGCTGCCACACCCGACGTGCTCTCCCGATTTGGCACCAATGGATTTCCACCTCTTTCGATCTCTTTCAAATGCTATGCGCGGAGTTTATTTCAGATCACTAAAATGGAATGTCAAGTTAAGAAGAATGCTATTTTCTACACGTCCATCTTTTTGCTTTTAATCGAGGTTCTCAGGCCGAAAAAGTTGCTGTGTATGGAGATGATACCATAGCCGAAAAACCCACTCGTGGTTGTTATGTAAAGTTCAAAAATGGAACATTTTGACCTCGTTCTGGCCGTCTAGTTGGGTTCGATGAAGAGGAATTAAAGCAACTTTTGCACGAAAATTTTCGTCAAACGACAAGTGAACTGGCAGAGAAAATGGAATGCTCCCACATTCCTATAGAGAAGCATTTTCACTCGATTGGAAAGGTTGAGAATTGTGCAGCATGGGTTTCACATGCTTTAAGTGACAACAAAGAAATCAACGTATGGAACGACACAACACTGTTATTCAAGAGAAAAGACCTAATCGGCAGCATGCAGTTCTTTTGGTGCACGACAACGCCCGCCCTCATATCGCCAATATGACCAAGGAAGCCATCCAAACGCATGGCTGGGAAGGGCTGCCACACCCGACCGACGTACTCTCCCGATTTGGCACCAATATATATATATATATATATATATATATATATATATATATATATATATATATATATATATATATATATATGTCTGTGTGTGTGTATTACATAATGGAGAAATCCAAAATGACCTCATAAGAATAGATATTTCAACCAGACGTTATACGTAGGCATTTTTCGATCTCTTTCAAATGTTATGCGCGGAGTTTCGTTCAATACTGATGCAGAATTGAGAGCTTGGTTGGATGAATTTTTCGAGTCGAAACAGGGTGATTTCTACCAACGAGGTACTGAAAATCTTGCTGAACGTTGGGAAGAAGATGTAAACAACAAGGGAGAATACATTATTGATTAATTAGTTGTTATTTTTTATTAAACCTTTTAACACTATTTACATTATTCGAACTCCCACATGGCACAGTGGATAAAGGCGTTAGTTAGATCCAGTGACAGGACCCAAAGAGTGTGAGTTCAATACCTGGTTAAGGCGGTGGAGAACTTGGAGAGGGAAATTAACAGGAGATAACTGACATCCACTAGACATGGCGCGTGGAACTAGAACAGTCTACCCCATCGAGCGAAATAAAGGGTCCAGTTCCGCATTCCAACCACCTGAAGAAGACCGGAGTGTACAACAGCCGAAACGTTGTGATAAATATGGCAACAAAAATGAGAACAATAGTCCGAATAATGCAAATAGTGTACATAATTCATTATGTCAGAAATATCGACAGATACTAAACCTTTTAAAAAAATTAAATAAAAAAAAAACAACAACAAAAAAAAACCCCAGTGGGAACTTAGTTACCAACCCAATAGTTTTAGATTGTAAGTATATTTTTGAGATCATAATGATTTACTGATACAAACCCTACTATAGCTGGGGGAGAAGGGGTGGATTCATACCTTTCCCAAGGGTATTTGCGTGTAAGTGAATATAACAAACCCGACAGCAATTGAAAATGGGCTCTCCGATATTGAGCAGTTATCCATTACACCACCAGCACATTCAAGGTTAAAGCACATAGTATTCCCAAGCGGTCACCCATCTAGGTACTGACCAGGCTGGACGTTGCTTAATTTCCCTTATCGTACGAGAACCGGTGTTTTTCGTGATATGGCCGTAAGAATTTTAGAATACCTGCACATCCAAGCTTACAGCACCTAGTATTCCCAAGCGGTCACCCATCTAGGTTCTGATCAGACTGGACGTTGCTTAACTTCGACCATCGTACGAGAACCGGTGTTTTTCGTGATATGGCCGTAAGCACTTTAGAATACCTGCATATCCAAGCTTACAGCACCTAGTATTCCCAAGCGGTCACCCATCTAGGTACTGACCAGGCTGGACGTTGCTTAATTTCTCTTATCGTACGAGATCCGGTGTGTTTCATGATATGGCCGTAAGAACTTTAGAATACCTGCACATCCAAGCTTACAGCACCTAGTATTCCCAAGCGGTCACCCATCTAGGTTCTGATCAGACTGGACGTTGCTTAACTTCGACCATCGTACGAGAACCGGTGTTTTTCGTGATATTGCCGTAAGAGCTTTAGAATACTTGCACATCCAAGCTTACAGCACCTAGTATTCCCTAGCGGTCACCCATCTAGGCACTGATCAGACTGGACGTTGCTTAATTTCCCTTATTGTACGAGAACCGGTGTTTTTCATGATATGGCCGTAAGCACTTTAGAATACCTGCATATCCAAGCTTACAGCACCTAGTATTCCCAAGCGGTCACCCATCTAGGTACTGATCAGACTGGACGTTGCTTAATTTCCCTTATTGTACGAGAACCGGTGTTTTTCATGATATGGCCGTAAGAACTTTAGAATACCTGCACATCCAAGCTTACAGCACCTAGTATTCCCAAGCGGTCACCCATCTAGGTACTGACCAGGCTGGACGTTGCTTAATTTCTCTTATCGTACGAGATCCGGTGTGTTTCATGATATGGCCGTAAGAACTTTAGAATACCTGCACATCCAAGCTTACAGCACCTAGTATTCCCAAGCGGTCACCCATCTAGGTACTGATCAGACTGGACGTTGCTTAACTTCGACCATCGTACGAGAACCGGTGTTTTTCGTGATATTGCCGTAAGAGCTTTAGAATACTTGCACATCCAAGCTTACAGCACCTAGTATTCCCAAGCGGTCACCCATCTAGGTACTGATCAGACTGGACGTTGATTAATTTCCCTTATCGTACGAGAACCGGTGTTTTTCATGATATGGCCGTAAGCACTTTAGAATACCTGCATATCCAAGCTTACAGCACCTAGTATTCCCAAGGGGTCACCCATCTAGGTACTGATCAGACTGGACGTTGCTTAATTTCCCTTATCGTACGAGAACCGGTGTTTTTCATGATATGGCCGTAAGAACTTTAGAATAGCTGCACATCCAAGCTTACAGCACCTAGTATTCCCAAGCGGTCACCCATCTAGGCACTGATCAGACTGGACGTTGCTTAATTTCCCTTATCGTACGAGAACCGGTGTTTTTCATGATATGGCCGTAAGAATTTTAGAATAGCTGCATATCCAAGCTTACAGCACCTAGTATTCCCAAGCGGTCACCCATCTAGGCACTGATCAGACTGGACGTTGCTTAATTTCCCTTATCGTACGAGAACCGGTGTTTTTCATGATATGGCCGTAAGCACTTTAGAATACCTGCACATCCAAGCTTACACCACCTAGTATTCCCAAGCGGTCACCCATCTAGGTACTGACCAGGCTGGACGTTGCTTAATTTCCCTTATCGTACGAGAACCGGTGTTTTTCATGATATGGCCGTAAGAACTTTAGAATAGCTGCACATCCAAGCTTACAGCACCTAGTATTCCCAGGCGGTCACCCATCTAGGCACTGATCAGACTGGACGTTGCTTAATTTCCCTTATCGTACGAGAACCGGTGTTTTTCATGATATGGCCGTAAGAACTTTAGAATAGCTGCACATCCAAGCTTACAGCACCTAGTATTCCCAAGCGGTCACCCATCTAGGCACTGATCAGACTGGACGTTGCTTAATTTCCCTTATCGTACGAGAACCGGTGTTTTTCATGATATGGCCGTAAGCACTTTAGAATACCTGCATATTCAAGCTTACAGCACCTAGTATTCCCAAGCGGTCACCCATCTAGGTACTGATCAGACTGGACGTTGCTTAATTTCCCTTATCGTACGAGAACCGGTGTTTTTCATGATATGGCCGTAAGAACTTTAGAATAGCTGCACATCCAAGCTTACAGCACCTAGTATTCCCAAGCGGTCACCCATCTAGGCACTGATCAGACTGGACGTTGCTTAATTTCCCTTATTGTACGAGAACCGGTGTTTTTCATGATATGGCCGTAAGCACTTTAGAATACCTGCATATCCAAGCTTACAGCACCTAGTATTCCCAAGCGGTCACCCATCTAGGCACTGATCAGACTGGACGTTGCTTAATTTCCCTTATCGTACGAGAACCGGTGTTTTTCATGATATGGCCGTAAGCACTTTAGAATACCTGCATATCCAAGCTTACACCACCTAGTATTCCCAAGCGGTCACCCATCTAGGTACTGACCAGGCTGGACGTTGCTTAATTTCCCTTATCGTACGAGAACCGGTGTTTTTCATGATATGGCCGTAAGAACTTTAGAATACCTGCACATCCAAGCTTACAGCACCTCGTATTCCCAAGCGGTCATCTATCTAGGTACTGACCAGGCTGGACGTTGTTTAACTTCGACCATTGTATGAGAACCAATGTTTTTCGTGATATGGCCGTAAGACCATATCACGAAAAACGCCTTTAGAACGCCTTCACATCAAAGCTTACAGTACCTAGTCTTCCCAAGCGGTGACCTATCTAGGACGTTGCTTTACTTCGACCATCGTACGAGAACCGGTGTTTCAACGTGAGATGGCCGTAAGCTATTATATATCGAGATTTTTTAGTAATCTAAAACATGGCAAAAAGAATTTTGAAGTATTGGAAGAGAATGCTGGCAGATTAAATGAAATGAAAAGCTGAATTTATGAAGACAAGGAACTACTTGAAGTAACAGAAAGAAAGTGCAAAATATGAACATTAATAATAACATTGAATAATTATTATCACTGGCAGGACAGGTTTTCCCATTTGAGCTTTTTGAGGAATCATAATTCTTAATTTAACAACTGAGTAAACTCTTTGCAAGTTCCCCGACTATAGAATATCTGTTGAAATTCTCCTATTGTATCGTTAAATATTTGAAATTAGCTACTTTAACAAAATATTCCAATAAAATCATAACTATGAATGTAGGTCATTATATAAAGAAGTAAGAGGGTACAAATGAAAAGATTAAAAATTGACAAGGTTTTCTATTTCACCGAAGCAGGCACTAAAAACGTGAGCGTTATCACTTCCACTGTCTTCCATTTCTGTTTATTTTTCTTTCTTTCCCTAAGATCGCCGGCTCCAAAGAATCATTCTCAGAGATCAGGATGGAGCAGGTAGCCTCTCTGAAATGGGCTCTGGGAGCCTAGGACAATTCGTCAGGCTCTCGAAGCCCTACAGAAATTAATTTCCGGCCAGTATGTGTGTAGGCCGAAAAGATGGCTATAAATTTGGCATGCTTGAATGCCGAGAGCTTGAGAGATTGGAGTAAGGCGACCTGCCTTCTTGGTGATCTCCTGTTCTTCGGTGTGTGTGTTGCCGCGATTCAGGAGACTCACTTTGTTTGCGAGGTCAATGCTCGTGTGATGTCTACCGACTTTGTCATCTATTCAGCATACGGGGACACTGACCTAGGTCAATAATGCCATGACGTAATGCGGTCTTTGCCGTAAACCGGACGTAATATCGTAAAACGAGGACAGGCGTAGTAAGACACACGTAAATAATTCTCAAAAGAATGTAACTATTGCTAAAACCGAATGAGAACCAAAAACCTATTTTAGGCATAATTTTGAATAATAATGAACAATACAATTATTCGTGTTTTTTTTAAATCTGAGGTAAAATGCTATAATATATGTCATTCGCAGACAATACTATTTCGATATGTGACAACTCCTCGGTGCGACTAGACATCCGAATGCCTCAAACCAGGATCGAAACCAAACCGCTTTGGTGCCAGTGAGAGCTTCTACCACTGACCTATCTTCACTCGAAAGAGTTACACAGCTACATTTAGCGTATTGATTTTACGAATGTAAATAAATTCTAATCAGCTGAAGTGCTCCATTCATTTTACTGAAGAGCTTTGATTGTAAAGTAGTCATTCAAAGAATAAATAAGTTAATGTAATTAATGGCGAAGTCACTTCGCTAACAGATTAAATAAGGCATTAACTCACTGACCATTCGCTGAACGACGCGAGCATTGTTTGTATTAATAGTAAAATGGATTATACGTTCGGTCCATATTGCAAGTACTTTCGGTAAAACATTTACCCTCCTCAGACATAGGTGTTATTTTTTTCACAATTTCATGTAATTTCGGGTAAAATTCCAAGACGAAAATGAATGTGACATTTGTCGAAAGATTTTTTTATGAAAAACTGTATTATTATTAACAGTTAAGTATTTTTTGAGCGTGCAGTAATGCGACGCTAGATTTTTGAATATTGTAATACTGTAGTAATTCACAATTTCTATTATTGTAAGTGTTTTTTCCGTTAACGTGACATCGACTATTAGTTCAATAATTAGAGCAATGTCCCAGAAGTTTTCTTCGTAATCAAAACAGTATGTGAAGGAGGCAGTTTCCTGTTTCTTTGTCAACGACGGTTTGGTTACCCCCGGAGCGTAGTCTGTTTGGATGTTGAAATCCAACAAGATTTTGATTTATTCTTTGAATGACTATTTTACAATATTAATTAAGCTGCATTATTTAATAATTAAAAAAAAAGAATCGATCTGCAGTAAAAATATTTCTGAAATCTTCAGGGACTGCCATGACAATAAGAAAGCATATTATTATTATTATTATTATTATTATTATTATTATTATTATTATTACCGTTAATTTTGTATTGACGATGCAAAAAATGTAGTTATTGCAAAATTATTAAAAATCTTTATTTATTTTTTGGAAGGGGATGCGTCTTCTCATCAGACATTTTCACCCTAAACATCGAGGCCATCCTGAGACCATTAGAAGTCTTACTAGGATTCATATTTGGTGGCCACAATCTTAACGACATAAAATATGCAGATGACATAACGTTAATAGCATATGCGGAAAGGGAACTTCAAAAAAAATTAAATCCTTATTACGAGGGTCATTCAATAAGGTGAATTTTTCGGTATAAGGACTTCTAATACAGATAGAAGCTTACTTTTTTTTTAAAATTGTTTTTGTTTTACTTCTTTTACACATGGATTTCATTTTTTTGCAGATTAAAAAAAAAACTTTGAGAGTTTTGGCGATTAACAAAGATGGCCGACCAAGAAGCATGCTCCAGGATTGAACAGCGGTCAGTTATCAAGTTTTTGGTTGCTGAAGGGTGCAAACCAGTTGAAATTCATAGGAGAATGTCAACTGTGTATGGTGCCACATGTTTCAGCCAAAATAAATGTCTACAAGTGGGCTAAATTGTTTAAAGAAGGGCGGAGCAGTGTTGAGGATGAAGAAGTGAGGTCTCCTGAGGTGATCGAATCAGTCAATGACCTCATTCAGTCTGACAGAAGGGTGACAGTGGATGACATTGCAAGGACTTTGAGCTTATCTGTTGGGACAAACGCAGGGGTCATCAGTCAGACAACGCAAGGCCTCACACAGCAGCCCAAACGGTGCAGACCATCAACGTGCTGGGCTGGGAACTGCTCCCTCATCCCCCCTACAGCCCAGACCTTGCCCCTTCAGACTTTCACCTGTTTGGTCCCTTGAAAGCGTTCACGAGAGGAACGAAGTTTAAAAGTGACGATGAAGTCAAAAGTATTGTGAGCGACTGGCTGAGACATCAGTCCAAAGATTTTTACGCTGAGGGAATACGGAAGCTTGTGCACAGATGGGAAAAGTGTGTGACAGTGCTGGGAGACTACGTTGAAAAAAAAGTAACCTTCTATCTGTATTAGAAGTCCTTATACCGAAAAATTCACCTTATTTATTGAATGACCCTCGTGTTTACCATTTTATAAAGTCTGAATCAATTAGCAATTAGCCGATGTTTTAGCCCCCTTTCCAATGAACAGTATAATAATAAATAAATAGTGTAAATAAACTGTATAGTAAATAATGATTATTATTTTTGCTGTTAATTCTCAAGAACAATTGGATAAATTCACTTTCATATGTTTAGGTTTAAGTACAATTCTAATCATCACTTTTTAAAACAATAAACATTGTTGAGGAGTGAAGGTAGTTAAAATAAAAGTGGTATCACGGGGAAAACCGTTCTTTTGACACTTCGTCTTATTCCCGGCAAGTTTGTCCATGTTTGCCGAATATCCTTTCTCTATCACCATCTGTTAGAATCCGATATGTCAAGGAGCCTAAATCAGGTCAACTTCAACATCCAGTAAGTCATTCCTACTACAATTTCTTAATACATAAATAAAAGACTTTTCTCTTTCAAGCAGATACTACGAATTCCGTAAAAGCTTTTAGCTATTATATTATTTAAGTCAGTTTATTAAAGAAGGCATTGAAGTAAGTATATTCACATGTTTACTGTCTTTTTCTTGATGTCGCGATGCATACTAAAAAAATTTCCGGTTCATCACAATAAACAATATAATAAATTAATAGTGTAGATAAACAGTATAATAAATAATGTTTATTATTTTTGCTATCAATCCTCAAGAACAAATGTATAAATTCACTTTCATGTGTTTAGGTTTTATTACAATTCTAATCATCGCTTTTTCAAACAATAAACATTGCCGAGGGAGTGAAGGTAGTTAAAATAAAAGCGGCGTCACAGGAAAATAACGGTTCTTTTGACACTCCGCCTTATTGCGGGCAAATTTGTCCATGTTTACCGAAAATAATTACCTGGAACCGTTAATCACTGGTTTTATAAATACAACTCACACAAAAGCCAACTGTCACCATTTTCTCATAATGGATCCATTGAGCAAAAGAAAAACTAAAGAAAAAAGACATTAATTAAATGACATCGCCAGATTGTTTTAATCTCATCAGTTCCTTGCATACCGTTTTCGTTAACATAATGACAATTTGTTTAAGCAAAACTATTAAAAATCAAGTCTGTGATATGATTTCTAAATTTTTGCTTTGTTTACGTATGAATAATGATTGACTCGTGAATTGGCTATTCGCCTCTCCCTTCGTTGATACCGAAGTGCGTGGATGATCATTTTAGACAGAAGAGATGCAAATGATAAGATGCGACAAGCGGACGTCAACGATTGGTGGCCAAGGGCGAAGGCAGAGTTAAGGTCAGCTGAGGTTAGTAGAAAAACTGGCATTAAGGGTCAGAAGACATCGGAACTGAAGTTGCTCATCATTGTCTGAAAGTCATGATGAATATCGGGGTCTACGTTGCAACACGAACTGCACTCCCTCGCAAGGAATTCTTCATTCTCATTCTTATTTTCTGGAAATTTAGAACGCTATCCGAAGGCGTATTGAAATAGCGAAAAATGCTTTCCAAAAAGTTAAACAAAATAATAAGACATAAAAATTTCGCTGCAAACAAAGAAAAGAGTCTTTTTACATGGCTAATACTGGCTAATTTCCTCGCAGACGAAGAGAATACTGTAGGGAGCAAAAATGTGGTTCTACAGAAGGATGCTGAGAATGTTACGTGGAACTCTTAAAAGAAAATAAAACCGAAAAGAGCACTCAGAATCAGAAAGTCACAGCTGAAATTTCTAGGACACATAATAAGGAAAGAGAGCTTGGAGAATCTGACACTCACGGGAAAGGGGAAACATCGAGTAACGTACATAACGAAATTTGTAAACGGGTAGCAGAACGGGGTGAAAGGATAGCAGAGGGACAGACGTTACCTGGATCTATAATGTTGTGGAGGGACATAGCACAAAAAAGAGGCGAAAATAGAACACGGAGTATATAGATTCAAACAACACTCCATTGTTAAACTTAAAAAAAAAACTATTCTCATATAAAGCAATCAGTAGTTTTGCTTTCAAGATATGGTTAAATTTACGAATATCAAAAATAAATGTCAGTCTTTTAACCAAAGGAACATATCCTATAAAAATATATACACCCTTGTGCAAATTAATTGAAACAACCGCTTTAGTTTCCTTTCTTTCACCATACGGTCAGTTTTAGACCCACTGGAGTGACAGTGTGTAATCGATTTCTATTTTTCCTTAGATTAGGTCATTTGCAGTGGTGTGCAGTAATATGAATCTATTTTCGTGTATAGTTTCTGTAATATACTCATAAGATATTTACAAAAGCATTATATAAGCCCTTGTGCAAATTAATTGAAACAACCGCTTTAGTTTCCTTTCTTTCATCATACGGTCAGTTTTAGACCCACTGGAGTGACAGTGTGTAATCGATTTCTATTTTTCCTTAGATTAGGTCATTTGCAGTGGTGTGCAGTAATATGAATCTATTTTCGTGTATAGTTTTTGTAATGTACTCACAAGGAATTTACAAAAGCATTATATAAACCTTGTGCAAATTAATTGAAACAACCGCTTTACTTTCCTTTCTTTCGCTATACAGTCAGTTTTAGACGCACTGGAGTGACAGGGTGTAAGCAATTTCTATTTTTTCCTCAGATTAGGTCATTTGCAGTGGTGTGCAGTAATATGAATCTATTTTCCGGCTGGTTGATGAATTTTTTTTAGCCTTGAAAAATATTGCGTCATCCGTGATTGCATCAGATTTTCATCACCCCCAGACATTATTGTCTCGACTGTCGATTAGTTGTTCTACAGCCATTGTCTGCTAAGGACGTTACTCAAAGGAAGCGTACGGAAAATGTAATGCTGCACAAACACAATGGCAAGCCTTACCAGTGAGCAAATCAATGTACTATCGACTGGTTTGAAAACTCCCCTGACTTAAATCCATTCGATAATCTGTGGTCAATCTGCAAGGAAAGACTTCGTGGAATGGTCATACGAAGTACTAACATGTGCTCTCGGTCATGTTTCAGTGGAAAAATACGAACAAAAGTAAATAATAACGGAATTATTAGTTTGTTTAAATTAATTGACACATATTTAACTTTTTTTTTAGAAGAGCAGTCCACGAAAAAACAAAATCCTTCGAAAATGCCAGAAGACAAATAGAAGAGACGAAAGGAGCACAAAGAAAAGCCCTGAACCCTTTTACCCTACCATACGGTAGCTGTGGACGTCTCTTCTGATCCAATATAAAACCCATTTCACACAGGAGAAAATGTCGATGAGCACCCCAATACTCGGTAACGAGTTCCGCTAAAGACGACATATATATATATATATATATATATATATATATATATATATATATATATATATATATATATATATATAAAGAAAGAACAGTAAGATATATAATCCGGTGTTCTTATAGATATTTTTATTTTTACACAATAGTGCTCAATGTAAATTTACAGAGCATTAATATTATAAATTAACTGATTTAAAATATGTTTTTTTTCGCTACATAGTAATAACCATGTTTCAAAAATGGAAGCTAAAAGCTTCGAATTTATTTTAAGTTATTAAATTAAAGACATTAGTCCCATTTCCTCGTCAAGCGAATTTTGACGAGGAAATGGAACTAATGTCTTTAATTTTTAAAATTCTTTTTTAATTTAATCTATGTCTTTAATTTAATAACAAAATTAAATTCGAAGCTTTTAGCTTCCATTTTTGAAACATGGTTATTACTGTGTTGCGAAAAAACATTTTAAATCAGTTAATTTATAATATATATATATATTATGAAATGGACAAAGTTCGACAATTATTTTAAGACATTTTATATTTATACATTCTTTTTATAGATACAAATATTTAAATAAATGCTCTATTTTATAATAAACAGTATTCAACAACATTTACCGGCCTGAATGTCAGAAAAATTTTCATAGAAAATTTTCGTCCTCCGTCAGGAATCGAACCTGTATTCTATACTGAACCGTCATATTGCATGACGTGCCATAACCATTTCGGCCACAGAGGAGCGTTCGGTTAGCCGGGTCGATTTTACTGTCTTTAAACTTTAATCTTCCATGAATCTCTCACGTACATTCATATCTGCTCATGGCGTATCAAATGTAAACACATGACGTCACACATTATGAAATAGACAAAGTCCGACAATTATTTTAAGACATTTTTATGTTTATGCATTCTTTTCATTTCAAGTTTGTATTCTTACGTTCAATACACTTATTTTCCTATTTCAATTACTGGCGTTATTTATTTATTTGTGCAGGATTCCATCCCCGGAATCCACAACACTTAAAATTTCATGTCCGGTGTTTTTTTCACCCGGACTCGTATGCGTCCTAACAATATTTTTTGCGGGACAAACAAAACCAGCAGTCGTGAAATTATAATTCTTTCCGTTTCGCACCAAAAGTAGTGACGAATCACGTAATGTTCTGCTGTTTATATATATCCCCTGTCCACATTTACCTTTGTACTACGTTTCCGAGAATATACTATTTAACCTATATCCGTGTCCGTGTTATTTTTCTATGGTTTTACACCATAACACCTATGTCAAAATTGTGGTTCGTTTTGTAACGGTGAACAACTAATGCATTTTGTGTGTTGTTATTTAAAATGTCCCTTTTGTGTTCATATAGTGTCTTGTTTAAACTACTTGAGGTTTCTCCAATGTATTCATTCTGGCAATTCCTGCATTTGATAGAGTAAATTCCTCTTTCAAGTTTTGGCGGTTGTTTTGTTTTTTTATTGATTAAGTCTTTTATTGTTTTTTTTTCTTTTATTGTAGTTGTGACAAATTTTATGCTGAATTTAGATAATTATTTTGGGGTTGTAGTTGTGATATAGTTAGTGGGTAGAATAATATAATTTTTGATTCGTTAGGTTTGTCAGGAGGGACGGCTCTTCTAGTTTGGAATATTTTATGAACCTTTTATTTCACATTGAAAATGAAATAGGATAGTGAAGGGTTTTGAATGCATTTTCAATATATTTCTCCTCTCCGTGTAAATACTTAGGGCTGCAAATTTTGAGTGCTCTTAAATAGAATCCAATGATCATTCCGGATTTTATTTTGTTGTTATGATGGGAATAGAAGTTTATGAAATCATTTAATTGGTTTCGGTGGACACTAACTTCTAAGATGTTGTCAATTCGGCCTAACATGATGTCTAAGAGAGGTAAAGTATTGTTTGTTTTTTGTATTTCGTATGTAAATTCTATTGTGTGTTCAGTTTTGTTAGTTTAGCTACATGATCCGCCAAGTTAGTAACATTGGCATTACTGTTACTAACTTAGCGCATCATCAATATACCGGAAGTAATTTGATTGTTTAGGTAAAATGTTTTGGGAAAAAGTAGACTCGATAAATCCTAAAAAATACATACCATCGCTCCACTTCTTTGTTTCTAAAAATTGTTATTGAAAGTGAAATAACATTGGTGATGAGACAGCGAATTTTTATTATTATTGTAACCTAGGGAAGGTTACTGAATAGAATAATCACAGGAAGGTTGGTAATGAACGATAATACTTAGGACAAGAACAACACATATAAGATTCACCTGCAACGCGTAGAAGAAGTAGTCAACTGCTAGAAGTGAGTCAAGTGAATTCGACAATGAATCTCCAACTGCAGTATATCTACCAGCCGTCCCACGCGGTCAGATGTGGCACAAGGCCGAATTTAATGTGGGGTATCCGATCCCGTAAGCTCAGCCAAAAATTCCCCGTGGACCCCATATAAAAAGGAGTCGGGTAGCTGTTTCTCGAGACGAGACTGCCCTTCGACATAGCCTCGTCTGGAGATCCTCTTTGTTTGGAGGCAAAGGGTTTGACCAGCACAGCTGGAGATGAATCTACAACTGCATGACATCTACCAATCGCCCAACACGGTCAGATGTGGCACAAGGCCGAATTAAATGCCCGTAATCTTGGTCAAAAATTCCCCGCAGTCCCCGTATAAAAAGGGGTCAGGTAGCTGTTTCCCGAGACGAAACACTGCCCTTCAACATAGCCTCGTCTGGGTATCCTCTCTACACGGAGGCAGAGAGTTTGACCAGCACAGCTGGAGACGAATCTCCGACTGTAGACTAACATACAGTAGTTACTACTGTATTTATGTGAATGGGTACATACCCATTATCATCCGTAGATTTGCTACAACGATTATTTTATTTATTGCTAGTGAGAGGTTTACCTTTGCTTTTGTTAGATGCTTTTTTTAAAAAGAGATTTAAGTATTTTTCAACCGTTATATTAGTGATTTTATATCTAGACTGGCCATGAGTTTGTTAGTCAGATGGGACACAAGCTTGATAACATGTAATAATATGGGGTATCGGAGCCCGTAGGCTCGGTCAAAAATTCCCCGTACACCCTGTATGAAACGGGGTCCGGTAGCTGTGTCCCGAGACGAGATTATGCTCTTCAACATAGCCTCGTCTGGGATCCTCTCTGTCCGGAAGCAGAGAGTTTTACAATCACAGCTGGAGACAAATCTCCAACTGCAGACCAACATACAGTATTTACTACTGTATTTATGTGAACGGGGACATACCCATTATCATCCGTAGGTTTGCTACAACGATTATTTTATTTATTGCTAGTGAGAGGTTTACCTTTGCTTTTGTTAGATGCTTTTTTTAAAAAGAGATTTAAGTATTTTTCAACCGTTATATTAGTGATTTTATATCTAGACTGGCCATGAGTTTGTTAGTCAGATGGGACACAAGCTTGATTTTAATATGGGGTATCGGAGCCCGTAGGCTGGGTCAAAAATTCCTCGTAGACCCTGTATGAAACGGGGTCCGGTAGCTGTGTCCCGAGACGAGATTATGCTCTTCAACATCGCCTCGTCTGGGATCCTCTCTGTCTGGAGGCAGAGCGTTTTACCATCACAGCTGGAGACAAATCTCCAACTGCAGACCAACATACAGTATTTACTACTGTGTTTATGTGAATGGGGACATACCCATTATCATCCGTAGGTTTGCTACAACGATTATTTTATTTATTGCTAGTGAGAGGTTTACCTTTGCTTTTGTTAGATGCTTTTTTTAAAAAGAGATTTAAGTATTTTTCAACCGTTATATTAGTGATTTTATATCTAGACTGGCCATGAGTTTGTTAGTCAGATGGGACACAAGCTTGATTTTAATATGGGGTATCGGAGCCCGTAGGCTCGGTCAAAAATTCCCCGTAGACCCTGTATGAAACGGGGTCCGGTAGCTGTGTCCCGAGACGAGATTATGCTCTTCAACATCGCCTCGTCTGGGATCCTCTCTGTCCGGAGGCAGAGCGTTTTACCATCACAGCTGGAGACAAATCTCCAACTGCAGACCAACATACAGTATTTACTACTGTGTTTATGTGAATGGGGACATACCCATTATCATCCGTAGGTTTGCTACAACGATAATTTTAGTTATTGTTAGGGAGAGGTTTACCTTTGCTTTTGTTTGATGCTTTTTTTAAAAAGAGATTTAAGTATTTTTCAACCGTTATATTAGTGATTTTATATCTAGACTGGCCATGAGTTTGTTAGTCATATTTATTTCCCTTAGTTTTTTCAACAAGTTTGCCTGAATATGTTTTTTTTATGTCATGGAATTATTGTTCCAAGGAGAGGGGTTAATATTTTTGCTATGACTCTAGCTATTTTGTTGTGTTAGGGGCGTTGCATATTCCAGAAATGATGGGTGCATAGGGTTTTTGCACTTGTGGGTTTTAGGGAGACTGTAAAGTTTTGGTGTTTTAGTGTGATATTCGATGAGTCTATATTACGATTTATTTACATTTTTAATCAGTTTCCTGATTTCTTTGTTGAATTTTTTGTTTTAGTATTTATTTTTGTTCGTTTATTTTTTTTCGTATGTGTCTGTATCGTTGAGTATGTAATCCTCTTTATGATTACAATGCCACTTCCTTTGTCAGAGGGAGTAATGTGGATTTTCTTATTTCTCTGTAGGTTCTTTAGTGCATTTAGGTTTCTCAGTGGTAATGTATCTTCGTTGGTGGTTTTTATAGTAGTAACGATTATGCCTTGAATGAAACCATTAGTGAATTCGGAATCGTTATGCTTGTGTTTTTTTTATAAGAGTGTCTCCTTTGTAGATTCCAGTTGCAAATTTTAAACCGAAACTGAGGGGTTCTCCTTCTGTATTGGAAAGCTTTATATCCGGTATTTTTTTTTTTAGATTAGGATTTCCGATATATTTCCACTTGTTGTTGAGGCATAGGTTGGTGAGTTTTTGTCTCAGTTTGTTGTTTTGATTGTCACTCATTTGTTTGATATTTTGGTTTCGTTCAGTAATTTCCGGATTTGTTATAACGTACTTTTAGTGGAATTGCATTCTAACGCCCCTGGCTTTGAGAATGGTTAGATTTTCCAATACATCTAGTTCTTCAGCAGATGTTTTTAGGAAATTGTATACAAATGTTGGAAAAATGTGATGTGATGTTCTAAGTATTTTGTGTGTGTATTGTGTGATAACTTTTTCATCAAGAAAACTTTTCGCTTTCTAAGTGAGTTGGCCGATATTAATAGATTTTTGTATTCTTTCAGAATTTGGTGTTTTTTCCATGTCGAATTATTTTGAAACGATCTGCGTCTCTCGTTTCGTGCGCATATGGAGACGTGTCAACGTCAACAAAGCCCAGTCCGATGAAATCCTAACGGATGAAACATGTAACAAAAAACCTTTCAAGTTTGTCATATTTTTCTAAATATTGTTTGTTGATATACATATATATGAAGAAATATAGCCTTAAGGTATGCTACTTTTACGGGATAAAGTGCTCAATATCAGCGATAGAGCGTGTGTAAATATAAAAGTGAACATTGAAGTCAACACTTAGAGGCGACAGTCTGTTTCATGCTAGACGCAATCGTCAAGCCTGACGATTGCGTCTAGCATGAAACAGACTCTCGCCTCTAAGTGTTGACTTCAATGTTCACTTATATATATATATATATATATATATATATATATATATATATATATATATATATATATATATAGCTGTGATACAGCGAAACAGTCTGTATATATATATATATATATATATATATATATATATATATATATATATACAGACTATATATATATACAGACTATATATATATATATATATATATATATATATATATATATATATATATATATATATATATATACAGACTGTTTCGCTGTATCACAGCTAAATATCCAATTGCCAGGATCAAAACCCGACTGATTTGGCATCCCCTAAGCGCTTTCTCTCTAAAGTGCTCGACCTAAATTTATATATATATATATATATATATATATATATATATATATATATATATATATATATATATATATATATAAGTACTTCGGAGACATGGGCTGAAATGCCGGAACATACTTCCACCGACCAATTGGACCTCAGCTTTATTAGGGGCCCAGGGCAACCGATTTGTAACCCTCGCTATTTAAACACCTTTTTTCTATCTACATTTATAAACGTTACAAATTAAAATAAGCACAATTGACGGTTAAAGGATGGCAAATTTTCGCCCAGTTCGACGTGATACTGGGGCTCTTTTTCTTTTTTTCGTCCAAATCCGTGAATTTGTTTTCCTTATCCTAAGTCTCGAAAAAAAAGACACTATATAAAATAAACTATTTTTATCCATAATAAGAGATAAATATAGATACAGAGATATGAAACACGTCTTGTTACTCTGTAGTCAAAAGGAAAAAAAAAGGTGAGCGTTTCAAAAATTCTCCCCCCCCCCCCACGTAATTATAGTCAGGGGCGGTAATCCAATAATCTACGCCGGCTCACCTTTCATTTAGCTTTGGCTATTTTCTGTATAAATCAATTTAATATTTCAAGTTTTGGGAAAAATATTTTAAGTAAACAATAAATTTTAGAATTCGACGTAGTATTGTGTTTTACAAATGAAGAAAAGAGATTATCGTTAATCCGGAGTTGACACAAGTGTTAAGAAAACTAAGGACCATTGCATATATATATTAATATTATTGATAAGAGATTAGTCGTAATCGATACTGATTCAATAATAAATGTATACTAAACGTAAATCTGTCATTATTTTTAATTGAAACGCTAAATATTAAAACATTTAAATCGCATGAACAAAGAGTTTAATATAATAATTTTGTACAATCGTGTAATAAAAGATTTTTGATATAGAAATTTTTAATATTAAAATTTTTAATAGTAAAAGTTTTAAGACGTATGAAAATAAAATTTAATATTAACGATTCTTTTCTGTTTTGTACAATTGTTTAAACAAAATCTTATATATAAAGTACAGTGCATGTGTGTTTGTGCGTGTACAAGAAACTCCTCCGTTCCCACTGGTCCAATTTCAATGATTCATAGCTCATTCAAAAGCCCTAGAAAAGTTAGGCACAGGGAACGATTTTCGTTGAGCTCAGATTCAGCGTTCTCAAATTATGCGAAGTTAAAATGTATATATTAATATATTATACTAGCCATTATCGTCGCTATCATAGTCCAAGGGGAGTAACTATTATTTTTCTTTTGTATCTAAAATTGAAGTGCACGTTTTATTATAAACTAGCCTAAAAGCCGCCCTATTGGGCGGCATTTACACTAGGTCCTGTGGAGGATTCTTGGTTTGGTCATCATCACAATAGCTAGGGAGGAGTAGATACGATAGGCATCAATAAACTAAAGAACTCGAAACTGATCGCTGCATTCAATTAATGTTTAAGCTTACCTTTGAAAAAGTTCAAGGATAATACTTTTTCTGCAACTTAATTTAGAGACGATTTGATGTACGCAGGTCCTTACTTTCCGCACAAACAATGATTTCTATTTCATGGCTGACAGAACAGCGGACAATTAAAATGAATATAGAGTAAAGATGGGCAAATATAAACTAGATTTAGTTATCCATTCAACATTTGAAGAGTTAGAGAAACATAATAGCTATTAAAGTAAAACCTATATAATGGAATCTATATGAATAATTGGAACACAATTATCCAACGAATTCTGTGGTTAAAAAATACCTAACTCAAATTTATAGCAATTTATACGTTAAATGCTCAATATCTGCATTATATATTATCTACTTCTATGTGATATCACTCTTCAGGTTTAACTAATTTGCATACTGATTTTAAAAAAGTTTATTTCATTACTATTCTTTTATTTCAGTTTTGTTTTGAGTTTCATATAAAAATAGTTCTGTTTAGGAATATCGTCTTATATAGTACAGAAAAGTGTTTGAAATTTGCATTTTACTTGGCATTCAACAAGTTGGCATCTATTTGTAAAACTTTCCTTAACTATAACAAGCCAATTTATGAATGAAATTTTCATTTAAAATTTTTGTTTCAAAGATTTCAAGTAGTGAATAAATATATCACTTTGCGAAGCGATGGCGAGCGGGTGAAGCCTGGTATATTTGATCTAAAAACGTTTGATAAAACCTTTTGAAACTTGTGAACACAGCGTTCAATATAAAATAAAACGATTCTTTTCAAAACAAAGCCTTTGATATAAAAAAGATTTAATATTAAAAATGTTAATATTAAACATTTTAAGATGTTTGAAGAAAACATTTAATAATAAACAACGATTGTAATTCAATTTTGCACAATCGCATGCAGAAGACTTTCGATATTAAAACGTTTAATATTAAAACATTGAAAACGTAGGAACAAAATGTTTTATATTAGACAAAGATTTTAAAAATAATACACAATTGTGAAAAAATCGTTTGAAATTAAAAAGTTTAATAATAAAAACTTTTAATATTAAAAGTTTTAAAACGTGTGAATAAAACGTCTAAGAGTAAATATTTTTCAATTCTGCACAATCTAGTGAACAAAAGCTTGATATTGAAACGTTTAATGTTAAAACATTTAAAATGTGTGAATAACAGTTTAATATTAAACAACATTTCTGTTCAAGTTCACGCACTCGTCCACAAAACATTTAAGATTAGGGAAAAAATTAAGATTAAAACATTTAAAATGCAGGAAAACGTTTTATATTAAACAACGGATAATTTCCAAACTAGAAAACGTTAGTATAAAAAGTTTTAATACAAAAAGTTCAATATAAACAGGTTTAATATAAAAAGGTTTAATATAAAATGGTTTAATATAAAAAGTTTTAATATAAACGGTTAATATAAATTGGTTTAATATAAAAAGGTTTAATATAAAAAGGTTTAATATAAAAAGCTTTAATATAAAATGGTTTAATATAAAAAGTTTTAATATAAAAAGGTTTAATATAAACGTTTAATATAAATTGGTTTAATATGAAATGGTTTAATATAAAATGGTTTAATAAAAATATTTAATATAAAAAGTTTTAATATAAACGGGTTTAATATAAAATGGTTTGATATAAAAAGGTTTAATATAAAATTGTTTAATATAAAATGGTTTAATATAAAAAGTTTTAATATAAAATGCTTTAATGAAACTATTTATTATAAAATGGTTTAATATAAAAAGGTTTAATATAAAAAGGTTTAATATGAAATTGTTTAATATAAAAAGGTTTAAGATAAAATGCGTTACTATTAAAAGGTTTAATATAAAAAGGTTTAATATAAAAAAGTTTAATATAAAAAGAATTAATATAAAAAGGTTTAATATAAAAGGTTAAATATAAAAAGGTTTAATATAAAAACGTTTATTATGAAAAGGTGTAATATATAAAGGTTTAGTATAAAAAGATTTAATATAAAAAGGTTTAATACAAAAAGGTTTAATCATAAACATTTGATATAGAATAGTTTAATCTAAAATGGTTTAATATAAAAAGTTTTAATATAAAATCGTTTAATATAAAAAAGTTTAATATAAAAAGGTTTAATATGAAATGGTTTAATAAAAAAATGTTTGATACAAAAAGGTTTAATATAAAACGTTTTTAAGAAAAGGTTTAATATAAAAAGGTTTCATATAAAATGGTTTCATATAAAAACGTTCAATATAAAAAGGTTTAATATAAACGTCTAATATAAAAAGGTTTAATATAAAAAGGTTTAATATAAAAAGGTTTAATATAAAAAGGTTTAATATAAAAAGTTTTAATATAAAATCGTTTAATATAAAATGGTTTAATATAAAAAGGTTTAATATTAAAAGATTTATTATAAAAAGGTTTAATATGAAATGGTTTAATATAAAAATGTTTAGTATAAAAAGGTTTAATATAAAATGTTTAACATACAATGGTTTAATATCAAAAAGTGATTATGAAAAGGTTTAATATAAATAGGTTTAATATAAACATTTGATATAAAATAGTCCAATATAAAATTGTTTAATATAAAAAAGCTTTAATATAAAATGGTTTAATATGAAATGGTTTAATATAAAAACCTTTAATATAAAAAGGTTTAAATTAAAATAGTTTAATATAAAAAAAATCAATATAAAAAGGTTTATTATAAAAAGATTTTTATGTAAAAGTTTAATATAAAAATGTTAATATAAACTGGTTTATTATAAAAAGGTTTAATATAAACGTTTGATATAAATTGGTTTAATATAAAGAGGTTTAATATAAAAAGATTTAATATAAAATTTTTTAATATAAAATGGTTTATTACAAAAAGTTTAATATAAAAAGGTTTAAAATTACAATATTTAATAATATAACATTTAATGTTAAAACGTTTAATATTAAAATTTTAAAATATATCAACAAGACATTTATCCCATTTTTGCACATTCTAATGGACAAAGATTTCTATATTAAAACATTTAATATTTACAAATTTGAAACGTGTGAACAAAAGTTTTATTATTAAACAACATTTTCTTTTTCCATTTTGTACAATCGTGTAAACAAAACATTTGATATTAAAACGTTTAATTTTAAAAGTTTTATAACAAGTGAATAAAACGTTTAATTTTAAAAGCTTTAAAACAAGTGAATAAAACGTTTTATTTTAAAAGCTTTAAAACATATGAACAAAACGTTTAATTTTAAAAGATTTAAAACAAGTGAATAAAACGTTTAATTTTAAAAGCTTTAAAACATGTGAATAAAACGTTTAATTTTAAAAGATTTAAAACATGTGAATAAAACGTTTAATTTTAAAAGCTTTATAACATGTGAATAAAACGTTTAATTTTAAAAGCTTTAAAACATGTGAATAAAACGTTTTATTTTAAAAGCGTTGAAACATGTGAACAAAACGTTTAATTTTAAAAGCTTTATAACATGTGAATAAAACGTTTTATTTTAAAAGCGTTGAAACATGTGAATAAAACGTTTAATTTTATAAGCTTTAAAACATGTGAATAAAACGTTTAATTTTAAAAGCTTTAAAACATGTGAACAAAACGTTTATTTTTAAAAGCTTTAAAACATGTGAACAAAACGTTATTGTTAACGATGTTTTCAATATAACACAATCGCGGAAGCGAAATTTTAAAATTAAACATTGTATTATGTGATCTTTTTTTTCAAGCTCCATATTAGTTTTAGTATATATCTTATGTTATATTTGTTTTAGTATATATCCTATATTGCTGCTTATAAGACGCATATTTTTCGCTTATATAATATCTCCCAAAACCTATAAATCGAAGGTCACTTATAAGTTTTGGGAGGAGGGGGCGTGAGCGTTAGCTCCCCAGTTACATCCGATTCTGAGCCCTTGAAAATAAAATAAGTCCAGTGTTTCAGAAGGAAATTAACAACGTTTTTAGAGAATCTATTTATGTAGTTGGAATACTGGGGTATTGAGAGGAAACGAAATGTCTGCTACAGTAACACTTGGTGAACTAACACCTTCATTCCTTATTTCTTAAGTTACTGGCCACAAAGCAGCATCCTTTATGGTAGACATCTTCTGAATAATTCTTCTGTATAGTACGCTTTCGTTAGCTGCTTATAAAACATTTTTTTCCTATAAAATATCTTCAAAAACCTCATTGCGTCCTATAAATCGAAGGTCGGTGACACGAGTTATAAGTTTGGGGTCACTTCCCCAATTACATCCGATTCTGGTCTCTTGAAAGTAAAACAAGTCCAGTGTTTTGAGATATGCTATTTATGCAGTTGGGATACTGGGTAATTGGTAGGAATTTAAATTCTTGCTAAATTAACACCTGATGAACTAACACCTTCATTTTGTACCTTATTTCTAAAACTACTGGTCACAAAGTAGAATCATTTATGGTGATTTTCTGAGAGTCGCTTAGATGTGGTACAAGCCCAAACGTATGGGACACTCAGTGAGGATCGAACTTAAATCTTCTTTTATATGTCGTGTCCCTCAAGACTACTGTATAATACGCTTTCGTTAGCCCATTAGCTGGGTATTTTTCGCTTGCTTAATTCATCCTACTTACGGCACTTAACGTTGTCAAATATTGCCGCGCAAATACACTAGCCCGCCAACAGCTGAGACGGCCATTTTTGTTTATCGTCACTGACAACGACGCATTCAATGTGTGCTTCAAGATTCTCACTATATAGAGTTCTATTAATTTCTAAATAGTTACTAGAAAGGTTGGTACTTTTTTTGTCTGTAATGAATTTGCCATGATTAGTCAGGTTTTTAGGCTGAAATATGCTCTTCAGTAGGTGAAATTGAGGATAGTGTGGAGGGCTATGATCTACAAGGAAAATACTTTTTTACCGATTTCTTCTTTCAAAATATTTTTGTGGGGGCGTCTAATGCACCCAAACGTCTTATAAACAGCGAAATAGAGTATTTATCTTTCATGTAACATTTGTAAAATTTAAATTTACATACAGTGATTGGCACAGTTCAATAAAGAAATATTCTTTGTGTTTAATTCAATTTTTCTACTTAGGTTTATTTTTATTTGTTTGGAGCCAAGTTCGAACTCCAGTCGAGTTCATTGTATTCAGTTACGTGCTTATACCCTTGGGAAAGGTATGACTTCATATCTTCCCCTACCTATGGGTCAATAGCAGCACTGACTGAACCCTATGACCTTGCTTGGTAACAAGTCTAGGATAGGGAATAATGTGAATTCGGACTAAAACCACCCTGCTTCCTATAAATCAAAGGTCCGTGACGGGAATTAACTTCTCTTCTATTACATTCTAAATAGTTACTGTTGTGAAGTCCTAAGTCATTCGTGTTACTACTCAATGCTCAGGTGTAGTTCCTCCTCCTCCTCCTCCTCTTCCTAATTGGAGTCACTATATAACCTGGATATTATGTTAAATAGTTAATCTACATATCACTAGAGTTAAACGGCCATTTTTGTTTATCGTCACTGACAACTACGCTTTCAATGTGAGCTCTGAGATCCTCACTATATAGACTTCTATTACATTCTAAATAGTTACTAGAAAGGTTGGCGGTCTGTAAGGAATTTCGTCATAATTAGTCGGGTTTTCAGGTTGAAATATGCTTTTCAGTCGATGAAATTGGGGCTAGTGGGAAGAGCTATGATGTACAAGATAAAAACAATTTTTCAAATTTTCTCCTTCAAATTTTTTGGGGGCGTCTAATGCATCGGAGCGTCTTATAAGCAGGGAAATACGGTAAACATCCAATTTGTCGTGTATTTGAAAAAAAGGAAGAAGGAAAGATTTTAAGTGGTCCGGAATCAAATCAAGGGTCGGGTTAAATTATGAGTAATTATTTTCATTAGTCATTTTAGCAGTTTCTTTTGAATTATCCTTAATTGTTTATTTTTACTGCGATATTTAGATATATAAAGAGTCCAGGAAAAATAAACGAAAAGGAAAGGCAAGGAAAAGAAAAGCAGTTGATACAATAATGACAATCAAATAGAAAAAAAAATAACAACAGACAAACGAGAAATGAAAGCCGAGAGTAAACAGTATTTTTCCAAGCAGCCATCATTGTAGACACATCTCAAGTAAATCAGAGTTGGTTATTCAGTGTTTGTGCATAAACCCCTCAGAGGTTTCAGGGGAAGGAAAGGCTCCTAAATGAGTGTATACGCGCATGCGCGCCTATGGCGGTGGTAGGGAGCGAAAATGAAGCGGTTTTCGCCTTTGGTCTTCAAATCAGGCGGAGAGAGCTGCCTATCGCTTTTAGCCGTCTATAATGGTCAATAACTGTAAGATTAGTGGTCCTTAGAGGCCAGGTGGTGCATTCGGCCATGATGGTCCGTTAACTAGGTTGGACTGTCGCAGTTAAGCATAAACGATATCTGAAGCCAGTGTTAAAACGGTTACCCTGTTCGAAAGTAAGGAAGTATCTAAAAGACAAAAAAGATTTTCTACCTCGAAAAAAAAAAAAAAAAAAAAAATAAACAAAAAAACAAAAAATAATAAAACAAAAAGAACAAACAAAACGAAAAAAATAATCAGCTTACAAATATTGTATTTAAGTTTTTTTAAAGAATGTTTCTATCATTGTTTTGCGGTTTTGAACAGCCTGGCCTTCTTTAAACTGTTAATCACACTAGATGATACACTCTCTCCCAGAAACTGTCACTAAGACACGCTCAGCTTAGATTTAGTATAAACCTGGCTGAGTGGTTGATTCTATTAATGCTGAACAAACGCAATTGTGCCTTAGCTGGCGTCTGTAACAGGGATTTACTATTCGCCTGTATTTAAATTATTAAAAAAAAGTAATATACAAAGTTCTTCTTCTTCTTCTTCTTCTTCTTCTTCTTCTTCTTCTTTTTTCTTCTTCTTCTTAATCTTCTTTCTTTTTCTTTTTCTTCTTCTTTCTTCTTCTTCTTTCTTCTTCTTCTTTTTCTTCTTCTTTTTTCCTGTTCTTCTTCTTCTTCTTCTTCTTCTTCTTCTTCTTCTTCTTCTTCTTCTTCTTCTTCTATGTGCTGTGTCTCTTCAGGATATGGGCGATCATGGCTCTCCACAAGTTCCTGTCCTTTGTAGCCCCTAGTAAATTTGGTCTTTTCGCTATCTCTCCTAATCCCCGTTCTGCCAACAATTTACACAAGAGACGTCTCTTCTACTCCAATAGCTACATGTCTCGCACATCTCGCCTATGGAACTCCCTTCCCTATTACTGTTTCACTGACAAATACAATCTCCAACGGTTTAAGTGTAGCGTCAATCGACATCTCCAGTTGCCTTGATCTATCCACTTCCCTTCTTCACATCCTTTCACCTTTCATTCCTATCTGCTCTCGCTTCAAATCTTCTGTAACCCCCTTGCCTTGATCGACCCACTGTCTTTCTCTTTCACCACATCCTCTCCTTTACCACTCCTATCTGCTCTTCCTCCAACCCTTCTATAACCCCTTGTGTGATAGTGGCCTCCAGCCTTGCTTGGGGTGATACGCTTAAAAAAAAAAAGAAAAAAAAAGCTCGTTAGCTATGTTATACGCTGCTTCCCACTGTCCGTCATTATCTTCAAACTGTCCCGTGACTATCAAATTTTCCAAGCCCTCTTTCCTCATTACGTGCCATGGAAATTACAACTGTCTCTTCCTGATGTTAAGTATAAGTGACCTTTTTGTTTTCATTTTCCCTAAAACTTCATCGTTCCATTATATTCTCAGCATCCTTCTGTAGAACCGCATTTCTGTTGCTTCAAGCCCCTTGATCTGTGAGGCGATTGTCCACCATCCACTGCCATATAGGAGGGCCGATATTACGTAACAGTTCAGTACGTTTTTCTTTTGTTTCTAACGCAATTTCCATGTTTAATACTTTTAACCGTAATACTATAGACTAAAATAAGAATGAAACAACATGAAATTAAAAAATTAAAATTTGAATACATCTGACAGGTGAAAACAACTGTTTTAGTTGATATACAAGGTGCGGCAGAAATACCTCACACATTTTAAAAGTTGACAAAAAGGAGACGGTAACTGCCATTAAAACGATTATTTGACTGTTTTTTGAAGAAATGGCTACAGTTTTTATTCATTTAAAAAAAAAACAACATTTTTAAAATATGGCGGCCTCTATTCGCCAAACACTGTTGCAGAAGATTTCTAAAATTTTCCATCACCCGGAAGTTGGAGCGCTTCGAGGTCTCCCAAGTGACTTTCGTTTAATCGTTCAACCTGTGGCCCTGAAATTTTAGACCCATAGCAGTATCTATTTTTTTTTATCCGGAACTGCATCATTCCAACACTAGCAGAAAAAAAATCTCTCTGTTGCAATTACAGATTCAGCAGTCTTGAAAAAAAACGTTTCAAATCAAACGCGCGGTGTGTGTGAGCCGGTCCAAGACATGATGGTAAGTGATGGATTCTGTAAAAAATGGTAAGACATTAGCTAGATGAAAACACCATTGCCACTTGTCTAAGTTTATTATAATCATGCAGGTGACAGTTGAAAATATGGGAGGTATTTCTGCCGCAACCTGTTATTTGGGAGAATATATATATATATATATATATATATATATATATATATATATATATATATATATATATATATATACATAAATTTTTATATCAGAGAACAACGTTAGGAAAATGAAAACCAAATTGGGAAAAGATAGTGTTGTTGATTTTAGTTACTGTACACATTATTTTCTTTGATTGATCTCTGATGAGAGAGTAACGGCAAACTAGTCAAGATGGGTCACTTTTTGTTGGTTCATTTGCTTTTCGATATTGCAACTTTACGGTAATGTAACGCAGCTGGGCCAGACGGAATTGTAGCGGAAATTCTGACAGCTTTAGATGACTTTGGCATATACAGGATCACCGAAATTACAAATGAAATCTACAACAGCGGGGAGATACTGGAAGACCTCAGCAGATCTATCTTCATAGCTATGGCTAAGAAACCAGGCGCAAAGGAATGCAAATTTCACCGAACAATAAGCCTGATGAGCTACATGACAAAACTCTTCATCCGTATTCTGTTGAATAGAGTGCGTTGTAGAATCAGGCCAGGGATAGGACAAGAACAGTGCGGGTTCGTTAAAGACACCGGAACAAGGAACGCGATATTCATGCTCAGAATGTTATCAGAAAGAGCGATACAGATGCAGAAGGACGTGTACCTATGTTTCATAGCTGAGAGATGCAAGGGATAGAGGGAGGTGGAGAGCCATGATCGCCTACGTCCTGAAAGGGCACGGCACATAAAAAGAAACATATTTTGTGTAGTTTTTATAAGAATTACTAATTTCTGTAGTCTTTTCAGAATGTTGAAATTAAGAATACGCTTTTCGGGCTCAGGAAGGTTGCTTGAGAGGGAGAGAGAAAGAAAGAGAAAGAGAGAGGGCGGGCAATGTCGGAGTAAAATAAAAATAAACCCAAAATAACTGCTTAAAAAAAAGTCACAGGGAGAGGGAAAATAGAGAGAGAGAGTTAAAGATAGATAGAGAGTGTGTAAGTGAGATAGAGAGAGAGAGAGAGAGAGACAGTGAGAAAGAAAGAAAGAGAGAGAGAGACGTGAGCAATGTCGAAGTAAAATAAAAATCTACTCAAATTAACTGTATCATAAAAGGTCACAGAGAAAGAATAAAAGAAGAGAGAGAGAGAGAGAGAGAGAGAGAGAGAAATGGCAAAGAGAGAGAGAGAGCGAAAGAGAAAGAGAAGTGGGAAATATAGAGAGAAAGTGAGAGGTTGAGAGAGTGAGTGGGAGAGAAAGAAATAAAGAAATAGAGAGACGTTCACAATGTCAGAGTAAAATAAAGATACACCCAAACTAACACAGAGAGAGAGAGGGGGGAGAGAGAAAAAGAAGGATAGAGAAATAGAGGGAAAGGAAGAGAGAGATAGAAGAAGAAAGGGAAAGAGAGAGAGAGAGAGAGAGAAAAGGAAAGAGAGAGAGGCGTACATAATGTTAGAGTAAAATAAACCTACACCCAAACTGCATCACAGAAGCTCACAGAGAGAGAGACACAAAAGGAAAGAGAGAGAACGAGAAAGAGAGAGAGAGAGAGAGAGAGAGAGAGAACAATAAAGAAAAAGAGAGACAAAGAGTGAGAAGAGCGAGAAAGAAAGAGAGAGAGAAAGAGAAAGAGAGAGAGACAAAGAAAAAGAACGAGAAAGAAAGAAAGAGAGAGAGAGGCAAAGAGTGAGAAAGAGCGAGAAAGCGAGAAAGAAAAAACAGAGAGATAGAGATAGAGATAGAGAGAGATAGAGATAGAGAGAGAGCCATCTCAATCATATTTTTATTTCACTTACGGTATTCCATAAACTTGAAGGTAACGGAGAAGCCATTTGCTTCTGCCTCGTCTTCATTGGGCGTTCATAAATGATTGGATGAGAGAACGTTAGAGGATTTCTCTCATACGATAATCGGTCTCAGTGGCTTTACTTATGCCAGAGAGATAAGATAAGCTTTCCATTGGACAGTCGAGTGAATCTAAAACTTTGTGAGATGACCAAAGCTGGGCCTGGTCAATCCTCGGGAGATGTTAACCCCGATTAAATGGCATAATTGGCACATCTATGCGTAAGGTTTTCGAATGACTGTGACAGAATGAAAGACTAACAAAATAAGACCAGAATTACGCCATGATTTGCCCCTAAATTTAAATCTTTTCTGAGATATGGGATATGAGTCTTGAATTTTCATCAGTCTACCAAAGCGGAAGATTGAAACGATTTCAACAGAAAGCGGTCGTTAATACAATTCCGCTTGACTAAAACCTCTTCCGAAAGTTATCATCAGATTAAATGGTCGCTTGGCAGGCGAGAACCGAAAATTGAGTGGCGGCCTCCGTCGGTCTGTCTGTGAAGCATCTAAAGATTTATCTCGGAATAATTTTACCGTTTTCCAGAATCAAGATATTTGGCTATTATCGTTGAAAAGTTAGTGGCGAAAAGAAATGTTAATGACTTATTTAGCCGCTTTTGCGAGCGCAATAATTGGCATTGGTAAACAAGGAAACGTAATAATGGATTCTTTGCGAAAGAGTTTCATAGAAAAGATTAGATTATTTAATAACCGAAAATATCATTGTCTGTGTCACTGGTGTGAGTAAGGCTGTACATTTAATTAAAATTTTAAATTAAATCGATAACGGCAATTATGCAATAACAGCAGAGGTTAAGTAAAAAAAGTAATTCAATGAAGATAATAGACATTTGAATGACACACAAATTACTTTAAAACCATTAAACATACAAATTACTTTAAGCCATTAAACATAAATTATTTTAAAACCATTAAACACACAAATTATGTTAAAACTATTAAACTCACAAATCACTTTAACCCATTAAACATAAATTATTTTAAAACATTTAAACACGCAAATTATTTTTAGCCATTAAAAATAAATTATTTTAAAACCATTAAACACACAAATTATTTTAAACGGTTAAACATATAAATTACTTTAGTCATTAATCATTATTTTAAAACCATTAAACATACAAATTATTTTAAAATCATCAAACACACAAATTACTTTAACCCATTGAACATAAGTTATTTTAAAACAATTAAACACACAAATTATTTTAAAACCATTAAACTCACAAATTACTTTAAGTCATTAAACATAAATTAAATCTACTGAACACACAAATTATTTCAAAACTATTAAACACACTGATTACTTTAAACATTAAACTTACAAATTACTTTAACCTATTAAACATAAGTTATTTTAAAAGTATTAAACACAAAAAATACTATAAACCATTAAACACAAATTATTTTAAAACCATTAAACACACAAATTTCTTTAGGTTAAATTATCAGAGAGCGAAACCCGTCGACTAAGTTTTCCTTTCGTCTTTATTCATATTTCATATATATATATATATATATATATATATATATATATATATATATATAAAATGGGTTGGACAAAATAATTGAAACACTTGTTAAATTCAAAGAAAATTTATTTAATATGGAGTTGGTCCTCCTTTAGCCTCACATACAGCTTTAATACGTCTAGGAATGGAATCATACAGCTTCCTGACTTCATCCAGAGGAATTTTCAGCCATTCTTCCATTAACACCTGATCCAGCTCTTTAAGACACGACGGTGGAAGATAGCGGCTCTTAACTTGTCGCTCCAAAATCCACCACAAATGTTCAATAATATTGATATCTGGTGATTGCGGAGGCCACTCCATGTGTTCTAGCTCACTTTCATACTAATACTCGTAATAATAATGATAATAGCTGGTATGAACACCACCCAGACCCGGTTATGGAGAAAGGACCTGTAACAATTTTATGGGACTACAAAATGCACACAAAGATAACAATCAAATCTAATCACTCAGATATCGTTATTAGAGACTGCAAACAAACAAAGTGCCTCCTTATTGATATGGCAGTCCCTGCAGACTATAATGTATCTCTGAAGATGTTCAAAAAAATATCAAAATACAAGGACCTCGAAATTGAAATATAAAAAATGTGGGGCATGAGGACATTAACAATTCCAGTTGTAGTTGGAGCCCTCTGGTTGATTGGAACAGATTCCAATAGATTCATAGAAGAGATTCCTGGTAGCCCATGCCTTAAAGAAATACAAAAAATTGTTCCCACGAGTACAGGCCACACCTACGAAGGGATTTGTCCATGTAAAATATGGATTTCTTTTCTTTTTCTTTTTTAATTGCTCTGTGGAAAATGTCATGATGCCATTTCTGACCTTAGGTCTCTGGTCGGGACCCGGAAAGAAATGAGTACACACCAGAAATTAAAGGAAATAATAATAATAACATCATTTTTCTCTTTCTCTGATTGCATGTCACCTTGTCCGTTTGCATCTTCTCATACAAAACAAAAATGTTGTCTCTTGAGACTGGGGTGGGGGGTAACAATTATTACAAAAAAAGCAAACGCAAAACACAAGTTATAATAATCATAAAAAGAATAAAAACTAAAATTAATAAATAAAACTAAAACTAAATAAAATGAAAATAAAACAAAAATAAAAACTAACACTGAATAAAATGAAAATAAAAACTAAAAACTAAAATAAAACCTAAAATTAATAAATAAAAATAAAATAAAAATAAAAACTAAAACTGAATAAAATGAAAATAAAAATAAAAACAAGAATAAAAACTAAAATTAATAAATAAAAATAAAATAAAAAATAAAACTAAAACTGAATAAAATGAAAATAAAAATAAAAACAAAAATAAAACCTAAAATTAATAAATAAAAATAAAATAAAAATAAAAACAAACTGAATAAAATGAAAATAAAAATAAAAACAAAAATAAAACCTAAAATTAATAAATAAAAATAAAATAAAAATAAAAACAAACTGAATAAAATGAAAATAAAAATAAAAACAAAAATAAAAACTAAAATTAATAAATAAAAATGAAGTAAAAATAAAAACTAAAACTGAATAAAATGAAAATAAAACTAAAAACTAAAATAAAAACTAAAATTAATAAATAAAAATAAAATAAAAATAAAAACTAAAACTGAATAAAATGAAAATAAAAATAAAAACAAAAATAAAACCTAAAATTAATAAAAATAAAAACTTAAACTGAATAAAATGAAAATAAAAATAAAAACAAAAATAAAACCTAAAATTAATAAATAAAAATAAAATAAAAAATAAAACTAAAACTGAATAAAATGAAAATAAAAATAAAAACAAAAATAAAACCTAAAATTAATAAATAAAAATAAAATAAAAATAAAAACAAACTGAATAAAATGAAAATAAAAATAAAAACAAAAATAAAAACTAAAATTAATAAATAAAAATAAAATATAAATAAAAACTAAAACTGAATAAAATGAAAATAAAACTAAAAACTAAAATAAAAACTAAAATTAATAAATAAAAATAAAATAAAAAATAAAACTAAAACTGAATAAAATGAAAATAAAAATAAAAACAAAAATAAAACCTAAAATTAATAAATAAAAATAAAATAAAAATAAAAACAAACTGAATAAAATGAAAATAAAAATAAAAACAAAAATAAAAACTAAAATTAATAAATAAAAATAAAGTAAAAATAAAAACTAAAACTGAATAAAATGAAAATAAAACTAAAAACTAAAATAAAAACTAAAATTAATAAATAAAAATAAAATAAAAATAAAAACTAAAACTGAATAAAATGAAAATAAAAATAAAAACAAAAATAAAACCTAAAATTAATAAAAATAAAAACTTAAACTGAATAAAATGAAAATAAAAATAAAAACAAAAATAAAACCTAAAATTAATAAATAAAAATAAAATAAAAAATAAAACTAAAACTGAATAAAATGAAAATAAAATAAAAACAAAAATAAAACCTAAAATTAATAAATAAAAATAAAATAAAAATAAAAAGAAACTGAATAAAATGAAAATAAAAATAAAAACAAAAATAAAAACTAAAATTAATAAATAAAAATAAAATATAAATAAAAACTAAAACTGAATAAAATGAAAATAAAACTAAAAACTAAAATAAAAACTAAAATTAATAAATAAAAATAAAATAAAAAATAAAACTAAAACTGAATAAAATGAAAATAAAAATAAAAACAAAAATAAAACCTAAAATTAATAAATAAAAATAAAATAAAAATAAAAACAAACTAAATAAAATGAAAATAAAAATAAAAACAAAAATAAAAACTAAAATTAATAAATAAAAATAAAGTAAAAATAAAAACTAAAACTGAATAAAATGAAAATAAAACTAAAAACTAAAATAAAAACTAAAATTAATAAATAAAAATAAAATAAAAATAAAAACTAAAACTGAATAAAATGAAAATAAAAATAAAAACAAAAATAAAACCTAAAATTAATAAAAATAAAAACTTAAACTGAATAAAATGAAAATAAAAATAAAAACAAAAATAAAACCTAAAATTAATAAATAAAATTAAAATAAAAAATAAAACTAAAACTGAATAAAATGAAAATAAAATAAAAACAAAAATAAAACCTAAAATTAATAAATAAAAATAAAATAAAAATAAAAACAAACTGAATAAAATGAAAATAAAAATAAAAACAAAAATAAAAACTAAAATTAATAAATAAAAATAAAATATAAATAAAAACTAAAACTGAATAAAATGAAAATAAAACTAAAAACTAAAATAAAAACTAAAATTAATAAATAAAAATAAAATAAAAAATAAAACTAAAACTGAATAAAATGAAAATAAAAATAAAAACAAAAATAAAACCTAAAATTAATAAATAAAAATAAAATAAAAATAAAAACAAACTAAATAAAATGAAAATAAAAATAAAAACAAAAATAAAAACTAAAACTGAATAAAATGAAAATAAAACTAAAAACTAAAATAAAAACTAAAATTAATAAAAATAAAATAAAAATAAAAACTTAAACTGAATAAAATGAAAATAAAAAATAAAAATAAAAATAAAAACAAAAACATATACGCAAATGTCCTAGAACCCTGTGTAGAGTTGTATTAACGTAAGAAAGAACAAGAAGTAGAGTTTTTAGGGCTACACAGGAAAGAAAGCTGATTTTACACTTGAAGAGGTCAAGATTTAATTAGTGAATAAAATTTCGAAAGTTCAGGCGGACACGTTATGAGTATAATGCGGAAGTCATGCTCATTTCTGGATAAAAGGCTTACGGCCATATCATGTTGAATTACCGGTTCCCGTACGATCAACGAAGTTAAGCAACGCTGAGCTTGGTCATTATCTAGATTGGTGATCGCTTGCGAATATCAGGTGCTGTTAGCTTAGATGTGTGGGTGGTATAGCTTACGGCCATATCACGTTGAAACCCCGTTTCCCGTACGATCACCGAAGTTAAGCAATGTAAAGCTTGGTCAGTATCTATATAAGTGACCACTTGGGGATATCCGGTGCTGTAAGCTTAGATGCGTGTGGTGTGATGGATAATGTTAATCGTTAATCGGCGAGCCGAGGTCTAATTACAGTCAGCTTTGTTACAGTCACTTACGCGAAAATATCCTTAGGAAAGGTATGAATCCACCTCTTCTCCCCCCAGCTATGGGTTAATTAGCAAGACGTGTATCACTAAACTCCTTAATATCTCAAAAAACAAAAAAACAATCTAAAAATATTTTCAGACTTTAAACGTCATGGAAAGAGTTGATAACCCATAAAAAATAAATAAATAAATCTTTCTGAGTATGTCTGTCTTCTGTGGTGCTTAGCTAATCCTTTTTACAGACGCCTGCACGGACTCATTTGTACTTTTTTTAACACCCACAAAACCAACCTGGGGTTTATACTGAAAATATGCTACTAAACTCTTATATAATATCGGTCCTCCTATATGGCAGCGAATGCTGGACAATCTCCTCATAGATGAAGAAAAGACTTGAGGTAATAGAAATGCAGTTCTACAGAAGTATACTGAGAATGTGAGCAATTACGAAGCTTTTAAGAAAATGGAAACAAAAAGAACATCTACTAAGCACCAGAAAGAGACAGCTGAAATTTCTTGGGCATATAATGAGGAAAAAAGGCTTGGAGAATTTGGCACTCACAGGACATTTGAGGCAAGATGAAAACAACGTATAAACTACTTTAACGAGGTAACAACTTAAAACCATTAGCAGAAATAACATAAAGACGAATTTTGCTAAGGGCTACAAAGGACAGGAAGATGTGGAAACACATGATCGTCCACGTCCTGAAAGGACACGGAAGATAAAAGAAATATCAAATTTTCTACGCTATCTTTTATCATTAAGTTCCATAGAAATTTCAATTTTCTTTCCTGATGTTAAGTATAATTGTCCTATTTGTCTCCATTTTCTCTAAAACTTTATTGCTGTTCACGTGTCCAGTCCGTGATATTCTTAACATCTTCCTCAGATCTTTTCGCCATATGTGATGAGACAGATGTTATATAACGTTTCAGCACTCTTTTAGGTTACAAGTGAAAATATAATAAGTTTGTGCAATAGTAGTAGTAATAATACCAATGCTTGCTTACTATAAATTACTAAGTAGACATATTGAAAAAGTGTGTTAAATATGCAAAAACAACTGACCATCGTGTATCAGTTGAAACACTGTTAGCACCCACTGAATATAAAACTTGGCATGATACAGTGGGACAATCCAAGCTAATCGTCCAGACATCGTAATCAAAGATCACAAGAACAGAATGTGCTTTCTTATTGATATGACAGTCCTTGTAGATTATAATGTATCTTAGAAAAACTATGAAAAATAATTTTTTTAAAAATCTATGAAAATACAAGGATCTTGAAGTGGAAATCTCAAAAATGTGGCACACGAGGGCATCAATAATTCCAGTTGTAGTTGGAGCCCTCGGATTGATTGGAAAAAGGTTCCGATAGACTCATTGAAGTGATCTCTGGCAGTCCATGCCTTAAAGAAATAATAAAAAAGTACAGCTCGCACATTACGAAGAGCTTTATCTACGTTAAATGTTTGTGATTTTATTTTTAAATGATCACTGGAAAATGTCATGAAGCTATTTCTGACCTTAGGTCTCTGATTGGGACCCGGATGGGAATGTGTATACAACAGAAATCAAAGGAAATAATAATAATAATAATAATAATAATAATAATACACACTGACAGAACAATCAAAGCCAACCGCCCAGACATTGTTATTAAAGACCACAAACAAAATAAGTGTCTCCTTATTGATATGGCAGTCCCTGCAGACTGCACTGTATGTTTGAAGATATTCGAAAAACTGTCAAAATACAAGGACCTTGAAATAGAAATCTCAAAAATGTGGCACATGGGAACATCAACAATTCCTGTTGTAGTTGGAGCCCTTGGACTGGTTGGAAAAGATTCCAGTAGGGATCCCTGCCTCAAAGAGATACAAAAAATTGTTCTGACAAGTACAGCCCACACTTTACGAAGGGCTTTATCTATGTAATTATTTTTTTATTTGAATTGATTTGATTTTTTTTTGCAGTGGAAAGTGTCATGATACCATTTCTAACCTTAGGTCCCTGGGCGGGACCCGGAAAGAAATGTGTAAATGCCAGATATAAAAGGAAATAAAAGTAATAATAATAATAATACTTCTCTCGTGGTTTGATGGTTGATTTTGTTTAGCGGCATATTAACCATAATGGGTTATTTAATGCCGAAATCTAAATTTGAACAGAATGTTATGGCTTCAACTTAATATAATTTGCCTTAAACTACAGAATGAATGGATTGTTGGTCAATTTACTATGTATCTTTACTATAAAAATCTACTTTTATAAATTCATAGGATTTTGTCTGGGGGTTCACTATTTACCCATAGCAGGGACCCTAACAGATGCTGCCACCCAGGAACAGGGTGGAGCAACAGCAATTAAGAGGTCGTTGCACGACCCTCAAAACCTCCAATCTCCCGATCAGAGGCCCAACTGCCAGATGTAGTTTATCATCAAACCAAGGACTTCTCCCATGGTCTAATCTATGTCTAGTCGAAAATACAAGTAGACATACCATAATGGCAAAAAAAAAAAATAACTTTAGAAAATTGATGTCTTGCTGAAAATATGTTTTGTTTTTTATTCTACCTGTATTCAAAATTTACTTAAACTTAAGTTACTTAAACTTTATTCGAGGGAGATAATCGCGAAAATCTAATTTTCTGTATTTGGAAGATGTACTTCATTTTTTTTTTCGTTCAAGAATTGCTTGCGGTGAAGGCAAAAAAAAAAAAAATAGGAAAAAAAAATGCGTTGGAGAGAAAGCGAGAAACAGCTCAAACATACTTAGTTTTGATAAATTCCGAAGCTTTTCTTTCAAACAGGGAGTCATAGACAGATTAATTTCCCGCCTTCTCATTTTCGCCTGCCGTCATGTCTCTTAATAGCCCGTCAAATGTGTGAGATAACATGCATGTGCCTATTAAGATGTTTAATATTGATAATGAATTGCTTCAGTATCTCAGTCGTCCAAACAGAGAAAATCGACTTATCTCTGTCAGTATATAATTCGACCTATGTACCTATAGCAATCGTTAGAATTACAGTTTGTAGATATTAATGCATTCATGTATCTATCTTTAAGTTGCCTGTAGGTGGCGCTATAAGGTTCTAAAACGAACGCTGGTTTCTTGAGAAGACAAAGCTAATATTAATCAGTTTCCGAGATATATTGTCATTATCATATCATTGTGTGTTTGTCTCCAAAATAATATTATATCTTCAGATAGATTTATAATGGTGACTTGTATCTTGATGGGTTTGGATAATGAAGAAGAAATTGATATGAAAACCAATCAATTACGGATAAAAGATACAAATTTACCGGTCGATAAAACTCGTATTTTACAAGGATATATTTTAGATAACCGCTAACGAAATTCATGAAGGATCCATAGCTTTACACATTTGATGGTTAACTTCCCGTCTATATTACCAATGTGTTGGATGTAACATTTAGATGCGTTTAATTTTGGTCTTGTCAAAATGAAGAATTTCTTGCTTATCAGCCGTTAAATTACGTTATATTAAATTAACAAGATAAGAAGACTTGAGAATTTAGGTACATAGATAAAGAAGCTATTTTGAAAACAATTAAATTTCTATGTTTAGGAAAGAGTTTTCATTAAAATATTTTTGTTTTGCTTTAATTCCAGTTTATATATATATATATATATATATATATATATATATATATATATATATATATATATATTTCTTCTGATCCGTTATCTTATACTGAGCATATATAACTTTTTAGTTTGAGGTCCATTTATTTTAATGCAAGATTAAAAAAAAACAATTATTCCCCATGTATCTTAAATGCAAAATATTTTTTGTATTTAAAATAATTCCTATCTATTTTACATAAGAATAGTTTTTTTTATTGTTTTAGGTCCGTCTACACCTCAAGGTTAAAATGAATTCTAACATAAAACAAGTAAACTTCTTAGATGCAACCTTAAACTTAACTTTAAATAATTTCCAACCCTTCTTGAAAAATAATGTTAACCCCATTTATATAAATCGTGATTCCAATCACCCAACGCCAGCCCCATTTATATAAATCCTGATTCCAATCACCCAACGCCAGTTATTAAGCATATCCCATCATCCGCTGAACACCGTGTCAACAAGCACACTTCTAGCAAGAACATATTCGATAAACAGAAAATTATCTGTAACAAAATCCTTACCGATAGTGGTTTGTTGTGAGACCGATACTTCCCTACATCATGAACTCTCCCAGTACTATATTATTATGTGAATGATAGTATAATGTAAGTAATGCGCAGCCGCGTACGATACCAATATCGGACACCACTGGATAGTAAGCTCTGCTTACACTATTCTTTGTAACTTTTCTGTTTAATTTATCTTTCTTACCTCTAACCCGTGTTCCGTGTTTTCCTTCCGTGGCCCCTACTTCGGGTCCACATCATGGTTACAGCTCTTCCGAAATTAAATATTGAGAAAATTGTAGTTATTCTAAAACAACAATAGAGGAAGGAGAGTAATTTGGTATACACCTCCCTTGAACAAATTAGTCCGTACCAAATTAGGACACAAATTCTTAAATCTAATTAAGCACTTCCCTACGGAGAGTAAATTAAGCCAGATCTTTAACTGCAATACCTTAAAAATTAGCTGTAGCTGCTCTAGAAATCTAGATAAAATTATTAAATCACACAACAATAGAATACTGAAACTACATAGAGATAATAAACGCAACCTAAATACAAGTTCTAATACACCCCAGGAAAAAAGGCTATGTAATTGTAGAATACTCGACCAATGTCCATTATTAAACAGGAGCTTAACCAAATCCATAGTGTATATGTGCTATATCTCATCAAATGAGAACCCCAGAGATATTAAGCTTTATGTGGGGTCAACTAGCAGACCTTTTAAGGATAGGTATTACAATCACATGAACTTCTTTACAAATGCGGCCAAACGCAATATGACATCACTTTCGAAATACTTTTGGAAACTCAAGGAAGAAGGAAAAACACCTAAGGTTAAATGGAAAATCCTAAGACAAGCCAGAACCTGCAATTCTCTGAACTAACCTTGCTTCTTATGTTTACAGGAGAAAATATATATCATAGAACTCTATTAAACCAAAGGTATGAAATCAGCGTTTTTTGTAGACATACTAAGGATCTAACACTACAATCTTCTTAAATTCTTAATTCCATAACTATAAACGTTTTAAAATTATAAATCATCTCCTTCGATATATTCCCTCCCCTGTTATGTACCTCTCCACTAATTAAATTATGATTCTTAATTTTTTTTTCATATATATTACTGATAATAATTTCAGATAAATCGTTTTACACCCATATTTATTCTACACGCTATACTATCCAGTAATATTTCAAAATTTGATTATAAAAGGTTATATTAGTATCCCTTATTTTTTGAGAGGAAATCACCACTTTTTAATCCACAAAACACTTTCATTCATTACAGTTGCATCTTTGTAGTGAGTAAAATGGTTTTGTCTATATGATAAAATTATAATATATATATATATATATATACATATATATATATATATATATATATATATATATATATATATATATATATATATATATATATATATATATATATACAAGTTTAGGATTGGTATATACGGAGTGAAATGTATGTATACGGAGTGAAATGTATAATATATATATATATATATATATATATATATATATATATATATATATATATATATATATACAAGTTTAGGATTGGTATATACGGAGTGAAATGTATGTATACGGAGTGAAATGTATGTATATGTAGTATGTATGTTTCTATGTGTATGTATAGGTTTATATATGCATATATATGTATATATATGTATGTTTAAATATGTATATGTTTGTGTATATGTGTATGTATATGGGTGTATATTTATATGTATGTGTGGGTGTTTATATGGTTGCGCTCGACTGTTTGTGTATTGTTTATCTGGATGTGTCGATATGGGTATTTATATATGATTAGATATTTATATATATATGTTGGTGTGTCATTGTATGTGTATTTGTATGTATGCTTTAGTGTCTTGGAGTGTATCATAGATACAAACTAAAATCTACTTTTGTTGATAAAGTACCTTTAATTGCTTACAGACCGTTGTTCTTTTCTTAAATTATGATTAACTTTTAATATATTTTATCATAATGTTGTTGGAATATTATTAGAATATAAGTCGGTCTATGTAAGCTTATTTCTTTTTCCTTTTTTATGCATGTGTCTATATGTTTATGTATATATGTATATGTGTTTGTATATGTATGTATGTGTGCGTATATGTGTATGTGTGTGTATGTATATGTGTATATATATATATATATATGTATGTATATGTATATATGCGTATATATATTTGTGAATATGTACGTTTGTATGTGTGTATGTATGTATGTATATGTATGTCTGTAGATATATATGTGTATATATCTATGTGGAGTTGCGTATGTATGTGTGTATATATATGTACTAGCGGATGTGTATATGCATTTTTATACTGATGTCGTTTTAATTTACGTTTGTTTAATTTTTCATGTATACACTTGTATTTGTAAATGTCTATGTATATATTTAGTTTATATGCATATATGCATGCGTGCTTATGTATGTACATCTAGATGTGTATGTATGTATGTGTGTGCTTGTATATAGTTGCATCTTTATATGTATTTCTTCACTTGCCTTATTTACTTTTCTGCGTCGACGTATGGGTCAATATATTTATAGGTGCTTATCTATGTGTATGTTTATGTACGTAGGTCTGTATATGCGTACCTATTATGTTTATATGTGTGTATGCGGGTGCATGTATTAATTTATATGCGGATGTGCGAGTGTTCAATTATATGTGGAGGTGGTTATTTACTTTTGTCTGTAAATGTGTCGAAAACTATATGTTTTCAAAAATGTATATATATGTATATATGTATATGTGTGTATATATATATATATATATATATATATATATATATATATATATATATGTGTGTGCATGTATATATATATATATATATATATATATTTATATATAGTTATTTGTTTAAATTTTATCTATGTATATTTGACCGGTTTAGCTATTTTTCAAGTTTAAATTCGTTTAATAACATATTAAGCCACGAATAGCTTCGACATCTGACCGTCTAGATCATATTGAATGTAGATGTATGTGCCTGTGTGTATCGATGTGTATGTGTAAGTATAGTGCATTTGCCTATGTGTGGTTTGATTTTTTGTATGTGTATGTATATATCTAAATACGTCTGAGCGCTTAACATGCCGTTGTTCGAATGATTTCACGTGAGAGGCGACTAACATGTTGAAATGAAACTAAAAATGTATACATCTCTGTCTGGGATTCCGAATACAACTTTCAACTTAATTTCAATGAAAATATAAATTAAATAGCATATATATCTTTTATTTTTATTTTTATATTTTTCTCCTTGGTAATTCTACAATTTAAAACTCAATAGAGATCTGATTTAGATTTCTAAATAGGTAATTTTAATTTTTTAATTTTTTACTTTTAATTTTAATTTCAAATTTTATAAATCTTTTAATATCTAGATAACCTTGCTTAGTTGTCAAATTTTTCGAATCATCCTATACTTGTTTTTTGATTGGCCACTCTAGCTTATGTAACAGCGTTTACTCTTAGCTAAGGATCGTTGATTAATTTGAAACTTTTAAAACCATTTATTCTATATTCTATATTATCACTTGACAAGACACAAGAAGTGTTGAAACAAAATGGCTACTTTTGTCGTGATTTTATAACATATTTATGTTGTAATATTCAAATAAATAATTATATATATATATATATATATATATATATATATATATATATATATATATATATATATATATAGGGTGACCCCAAAAACGGGAACTTTTTAACAATCCAATAAAACCAAGAGTGATGGAAGAAAAATATTTAATTAATAGTAATTGAAACCTTAAAACATGCCATTTAAGAAACAATGATGGAATTTTAAATTTTTTTAAAATTACGTTCTGTAGATGGCGTCCTCCTGTACGAATGCATTCTTGAAATCTGCTGTTGAGACCCCTATTTACTGATGCAACATCTCAGCTGGGATATTGTGAATTTCATTCTTGTTACTAAAATGGCGAAATGTTTACTTGCTCAAGGTCACTGTCTTGCAGTGTTGCCACTTGCTCATGTCTAGCAATACGCACTTCAAAAATTCCCGTTTTTTGGGGTCACCCTATATATATATATATATATATATATATATATATATATATATATATATATATATATTGTATGTATTTAGGCAGCATTTTTTCATTCATACATGTTTCATTAAATAATATAGACAAGTGTTGTCTATTTATTTTATGTAAATTCTTTTCATATCGTCTGATAAGCTTAATAACATTATCATTAAAAGAAGAAAGAAAATCACAAGATTGATACATTTATTTTTTTAATCTTATCTAAGCTTTCGGCTTACATAAGCCATTATTAAAAATGACAATTACATTACAATATATTAAGCAATACACGGACAAGACAATGATGATAGTCTGTTTCTGCTTACATGAAAGATTTCCAAGCAACGACAAACTCGTGCATATAAGACGCTGAAAACGAAAATCGCCCCGCAGCGCATGACGTCACACATGACTACGCGTGAGTGAATTCGATGAGTATTAAGTATGGGAATCCGTTGGTATAAACCAATGGCTTCTATTATCAATTATAGGCATTTAAGAATATTTTTGGAGATTTCGTAGTTTATTTTGTTCAGGTTAGGTTTCAACTGTTTTATGTATATGGCTTCAAGAATTTTTAGTTTTTGTTTATTGTTTTCATGTTTAAGTATAGTTGTGTTTTCAACAAGGATTTTCCAGAATTGTGTATGCGGCCAGGCATGTTGTTTTAAATGCCTATAAATGTTAGAGTTATCATTCAAATGTAGAGTCAAGCGTCGTGAAAACTAGTTTGTAGTGTGACCAACATAAATATTATTTAATTCGTTGGAGATACAATCTCCCAAAGGGCACTTGAATTTATAAACTGTTGGTTTTTTGCAAATCGTTAACCGGGGGAGAAGAATCATTGCGAATAATTGAGTTGGATATTTTTTTTTTTTTTAAGCGTATCACCCCAAGCAAGGCTGGAGGCCACTATCACGCATGGGGTTACAGAAGGGTTGGAGGAAGAGCAGATAGGAGTGGTAAAGAAGAGGATGTGGAGAAAGAGAAGGACGGAGGGTCGATCAAGGCAAGAGGGTTACAGAAGATTTGGAGCGAGAGCAGATAGGAATGAAAGATGAAAGGATGTGGAGAAGGGAAGTGTATAGATCAAGGCAACTGGAGATGACGATTGACGCTACGCTTAAACCGTTGGAGATTGTATTTGTCAGGGAAACAGTAATAGGGAAGGGAGTTCCATAGGCGAGATGTGCAAGACATGAAGCTATTGGAGTAGAAGAGACGTCTACATCTAACAGTTTCAACGGTGAAGGGGTGGGAACGGGGTGCCAGCCTAGTAGGACGTTTAAATTCATGAGGCCTAGGGACAAGCGAAAGCAACTCCTCGGAGCAATTACCGTGAAAGTACTTGTAGAAAAGGCAGAGCGATGCAACATCGCGTCTGGGAGAGAGCCACTGCAGACGAGATGACAGATCAGGGCCAATCACATTGCATATCCGTCTCTGGATCTTATCAAGAACCCTGAGGCAACCAGCAGGGGCCCCAGACCATAAATGGCAGCAATACTCCATGCAAGGGCGAATGGTTTATAGACTTAGAGGATCGATTCCGGGGAGAAAAATTTCCTGGCTGGGCACAGGGAACCAACTTTTCTTGCGGTGGATGATGCAACTGACTCGATGTATTTGTTCCATCTCAGATCAGCGGACAGCGTGAGACCGAGCAGCCGCAGAGAGGAGCTCTCGAGAAGTTGGTCCTCAGACATTCTAATGGGATGCAGGGATGGGTCCTTGTGGTGGTTAATGGAGAGCAGTTTTGTTTAGTATTGAGATTTCTAAGAAAGCATCTTATTTTTTCATCAACTATAAAGTTTGGAAAGCTATTATTAATAAGTGTTTGTTTTATATTCTTTAGTTCACTGTTTTGTGGATGAATCAGTTTCTGCGAGATGTATTAGATTTTTTATAATTGCTATTTTGTAGTAATATGGGCATTCGCTCTTGTAGTTAAGTGTACATTAATTAATGCTGGTAGTTTTTTTGTATGGCGAAATAGTATATTTGTTATTATTTGTGTTTATCAATATGTCAAGAAAGGAAATTTTATTATTAGTATTAAGTTCATACGTGAATTTCAGGACAGAATTACTTTGGAAAAGTGTTTTAAGTTGAAGTATTCAGACGATATGAAAAAGAATTTACATAAAATAAACAGACAACACTTTAATGGAAAATGTATGAATATATATATATATATATATATATATATATGCAAGACTCTTCTATTGAATTGAGTCCTCTCGGTCACTGGCGTGTTTGTTTAAAATTCACCTTCCCCCTCAGCCGTGCGCCTGCAGCGTAGTGAGTAGATTCTCCGACTGATGCCAAATCAGACAGGTTTCGATCCCGGCTTGAAACAATCGGATGCTTAGCCACACTAAATAAGCTCCGAAACACCCTCTTTGATGATGATAATATATATATTGAATAAATTACAAATATTATGTCTTCTTATTTTTATCATAATCCTTTCATATTCAGGAATATTTTTCCGTATATATATTTGTGAATATGAAAGGATTATGATAAAAATAAGCAGACATAATGTTTGTAATTTATTCAATATATATAAACAATCAGGCATATATATATATATATATATATATATATATATATATATATATATATATGAATGTTGATATTATATTTGTACAGCAATCCCTTTTTATACACGTTTCTTTAAATATAACGTTCAAGGGATATTTTCAAAGTTTTTTATCCTGTTTTTTAATGTCCTGACAATTTTCTTTTATGAGGTCTAAAGGTGTGGAGAAACTGTCCGTAGTGACTATAGACTCGAGAGCTTCGATTAATACCATCGCCATCTTAAAGTGGAGATTCATTTTCGTTGTTATATATTCTCTTTTCGTTTGCTGTCCTCTGATGTTTGAGAGCAGTGGTGATTTCATTGTTAGTGGAGTTTTTTAAACACTCTTAGTCGGATCAAGGATTAGAAAGGGCTTCGAGCAAATAAAACCCTGCAGGACCATCGGTATTCGAACCTCATGAACTGGCGCTACAGAGTGATAAGCAAAGAATTGCGCCAAGTAACAGAAAGCATATCGAAGACTTTCAGAAGCGTCAGCAACTAAAATGGATAGCGCACGTAACTCGAAGAATAATGGCATAATCAAGATGTTGGCGTTCCACACTATGCATAACAATAGGTTAGGAAGGAAACCTCCATCAGTACCTGAAAGAGTGACAACAGTTAGTGGAGATAAAATATTGCTTAATAGAAAGATTTTATAAACTTCAACAGTCAACGACGTTGGCTACTCCGTCAATAAATGCGGAATGTTTAACATTGCCATTAGGATCGAGGGGAACAGATACTACACTTTGATTCCATCCAGATGGCTAGAGAGTGAAGTAAAGCGTAACTCGAGTAGAACTGGCTGCTTGGTCAATAAATGCTGAATGTTTCCTTATAAAGAAAAGGCTAATATTATCATTAGAGATGAGAAGAACAGATAATACACTTTGATCCCATCCTCATGACCAGCGAGTGAAGAAAAGCTTAACTAGAGTAGAACTGGCTGCTTGGAATGTTTCCTTATAAAGAAATGGCTGATATTACCATTAGAGTTTAGGAGAACAGATACTATCCTTTGATCCCATCCTGATGGCCAGGGAATGAAGTAAAGCGTAACTAGATGCTCTGTCAGTAAATGCCAAATGTTTCCTTATAAGGAAACGTCTAATATTGCTATTACCATTAGAAATGACTAGAGCAGATACTACACTTTGATCCCATCTCGATTGCCAGAGCACTGACGGCTCGGTCGAAGGATCAATTAGAAGATTATTGCTATATGATTAATGAAAGATTAGTGAAAAAATAAAAAATAAAAACGAAAGTGCTTCATCTAAAAAATCAAACAACATTAGATTGTTACATCGACTCCTAATAGGTGTACACAAAGAACAAAAAATGAAAGAAAAACTAATCAAAATCAATTATAAAACCACAGTTTCATCTCCGAAATTTGGATGATATTAATTATTTTATCCCGTGACTCGTAGAGAGACTAACGGAGCCCAAATCTCTTTGAATTCAGAGATTTTCCTTCTCCAGTATAGTCTGCTATTTACCCATAGCAGGGGAGAAGAAGATGATTCACACTTTTCTCAAGTACGTAAATGTATGTAATAGATCCGACTAGAATTCGAACTCTGCTCTCCGATACCTCAATCCGAGCAGCTACCCATTACTCCATCGTGCCTCCTGTGTATGGCATAGAAACACTCAAACAAAATAAGAAAAATATAGTGAAATTTAATAATAATGGCAATGTTTCATCTAAGAAATTTGGATGATATAAGACTGTTACGTCTACTACTACTACCAGGAGTAAATAATACAATTAAAATGAAAGAAAACCTAGTCAAAAGTAATAATAATACCATCTGTTTCATATTTCAGACACCATATGACTTAAAAATAATCCAATTTCTTGTTTGCTTATTGATTAGCTCTAAGCGTATTTTGGAAGTTATTAGCTTATTTTTTATGTTTTTAAATTGTCTGATAGACAACGTTTCTTTGTAAAAAAAAACAAAACCAAAATACAAAACAAATCTATCTTTTCTTTCCTTTCTATAACGGAGCAAGGAGGTTGTTCAAACCGCCGTGGTTTGTGACTGACAATAATTCACTGAACGTTGAGCCTGTTATTAGTCTTCTCAGTGACAAGTGAAAATAAAAAAGAAATTCCGTAACAATATAATACGTTATTTATCACACTTAGGAAGTTTTCAAGCCAGTCTATAAATTTACTTAGTGGAATGTTTGTCGGTTTTTATGTTAGCAAATATTTGGGAAGCGTCGCTGGAAAATAATCAGAACAGAAATTTGCGCACAAGAGCTGGCGGGGTTTGAAATAAAGAAGAAATAAATAAAAACACGAAAGGAAGATAGGAGGAGAAACGTAAAATCTTGTTAAGACCTTAGAATAAATGAATAAAAAAGAAGAAGAAGAAAAAAAAATCTCGCGCGCCATGATAGGTCATTCAATGTAATACGATTCTCATAAAATACACTCGGAGTATATTAAAAACTGGACCATTAACAAGATAAAGAAGGGCGAAAAAAAGAAGAGATGAAAACGATACCTTAACACAAAACAAAATAAGAGGAAATCTATCAGGCATAATGTTGATAGCTTACAAGACTCAAGGGCAACTCAAGGTAGAGGGTTCTGAAAGCGGTTCTAATGTGAGCTGTAAGAGTAAATGACGCAGTTTATGTGGTAATATTGACGGTTAAATCTAGACTTGAAGAGATTAAGATTATAGCGGACGGGAAAGCATAATCTCGGGAGTCTGTTCCACAAAGCGGCAATTCTTGGGAAGAAGATATCAGAATAGTGCCTACTTCTGAATAAAGAAATACTGTCGCCCTAATCTCGTAATGGATTCTTTCTTGAATGGAGAGTTTTATGCCCCAGAAAACCGAACATCCAGAGCTAGTTCACCCCTGAATGTGCTGCAGACATAGCTCACCGTCACGACTACTACAATGTCAATCACAGGGAGGGGTGTAGTAGGACACTTGATGAATTCTAATAGGAGTAGATAAGTTCGTTTATCACCCGGTTCACACTCCACCCTCCTGAAGAAAGCCGGTGCGTACAACGTTCGAAACGTCATGAATGTGACAGCAAAGATGAGAACCACTGTCCGAATAGTAAATAATTAAGTCATTTTTACAGGTACGATATTACCTGGATATACAGGTATCATGGTAGCTATCGACGCGGAAAATGAACTCGACAGACACAGTTCAAATTTCGGCCTAGGCCGATGCTTTTACTTCGGGCTAATGGTTTTTTCTTCTCCCCCGTCATCGTTACGGGTATAATAGCAGGGCAGACTGTGTTCTTTAGCCTTAGTAGGGAATTCAGTCTTGGGGAAGATCTTGGGGAAAGCAAATATCGTTCCCAAGAACAACCATGGTGAATCAAATTTTGTAAATGTTAAAGAAAAAGAAGTCGGTGAGAGCCGTAATCGTTTATATCTTGAAGGGACATGGTTAGAAAATGCGGACATGTTTTTTGTTGTTGCTGTGATTAATAGTAAAAAGAAATGAAAGAAATATATAAATTGATAAAATAAAACTAAAAAACAACTAAATGTATTATTTAAATAATGTTTAATTAGAGTTTTTGTTTGTTTAACGGCACATCAACTTCTTATGCATTATTTAATGTCGAAATTTAATTTTCTGGGGAACTTTGAAGTAATAAAAACATGATATGTTATTCTGCTTTCACAATTGAATACATGGTAGATGATACTCAGCTTTTGTGCCTATACATGTTTGTGTGGACACAATTACTAGTGCCAGTGATATGTTGCAGTTTTGTTGGAGTTAGATTTTGGAATACAGTTTGATTTTTTAAAGAAATTCTAGGATATTATATGGATTAATGCCATGAAAGAGTTCTTTCATGTTGATTGTTTGGTTGTTTGAACTTTGTTTGGCGGCATATCAACCTCTGCCGAAATCTAAATACATAATTTTATACTTTTTTAATACTAAGTACATAATTTTATACTTTCAGAGTAAAGGTACGTTTTTTAGATGTATATTTCGAAGATCATAAAGTGTATTGTTGGTAATTTTACAACAAAAATGTATCTTTATATTTAAGCGTGGCATTGATTGTCATTTTACTATAAAAATGTATTATTGGTCATTTTATTATAAAAATGTATTGTTGGTCATTTTATTATAAAAATGTATTTGTTGGTCATTTTATTATAAAAATGTATTGTCGGTCATTTTATTATAAAAATGAACAAGGTAACCAAAAAAGTTCTGTCCGTTTTTAAAGGAAAAAAAGAAAACGCTTCACGGTATGTGTAACTTATATTTAGTCTTCGAAGTAATCGCCATCGGCATCCAGCACCTTCTGCCAACGTGTCTCCAGCTGTTCAATGCCCTTGCGGTAGAACTCGGTGGGGGCGTGACGCAAAGAAGTCCGTGAGGGCTTTGCACAAGTCTGCTTCATTGGTGAAGGATTTCCCACGAAGATGATTATCCAGGGAGTGAAAGAGGTGGTAATCGGATGGCGCAAGGTCAAGTGAATAAGGTGGATGGCACAAAGTCTCCCACCAAAGTTGCTGTATGGTATCCCTGACCACTCGCGCGACATGCGGCCTGGCGTTGTCATGGAGAAAAAGCACACCTTTGCGATTCACCAGTGCTGGCTACTTCTGGCGCAATGCCTGTTGCACACGTTTCAATTACTGCGAGTATAGGTCTCCAGTGACCGTTTGTCCCGTTGGTAGCAGTTCATAATGAACCACTTGACGACCTGTCCACGAGACACAAAGCATAATCTTGCGTGGGTGCATAAGCGGTCTTGCGGTGTGGTGACAGCATCCTGAGGAAACAACCAATGTCTGAAACGCTTGGGAGTTTCGTACAGAACCCACTTTTCATCACTGGTAAGCACTCGATTGAATAAGGATGCGGTACGGTGGCGAGAAAGCAGCAATACGCAGGCTGCCACTCGTTGTCCCTTGTGGACCTCCAACAGCGTTTGTGGAACCCACTTGCTCAGTTTGTACGTCTTACCTAGGCGGTGCAGGTGAAGTCTAACTATTTCATCGGAAAGGTTGAACTGTCATGCAAGTTGACCACACGTTAGACTACTGTCATTTTCAATGGCCGCCTTCAGGACTCCGTCATTCAAGACCTGTGGTCGTCCACTGCGAGGCTCATCATGGAGAGACAAATCTCCCGACTTGAATTTTCGAAACCAACGCCTTGCAGTACGTTCATCCACAGCACTATCCCCCCAAAACTTGACATATGCGGCGACTTGATGCAGCTGCTGATAAGCCCAAGTTGTAGTCGTAAAGCAAACAGCCCGGAACGAATACTCTAGACATTTCCAACCTTCTCATAGCTGTCCGGCTTATAACTGATGGGCGAGCACGGTGCGCATGTTTTTTATAACGTCTTATGTTCCTACTTCCGGCTGTCCGAATTTGAAAACAATTGCTGCACGCATTTCGTATATATTTCAACTTCATTCAATGAGTATCAAAAAACGTACAGAACTTTTTTGGTTACCTTGTATTTGTTGGCCATTTTATTATAAAAATGAATTGTTGATCATTTTATTATAAAAATGTATTTGTTGGTCATTTTATTATAAAAATGTATTGTTGGTCATTTTATTATAAAAATATATTTGTTTGTCATTTTATTATAAAAATGTATTGTTGATCATTTTATTATAAAAATGTACTGTTAATTTTTGTTTGGGGGTACACTATTTGCCCATTGCTGGGACCCTAACAGGTGCTACCACCCCGGTCAGGGTGGACCTGTGAACAACAGCAAGTAACAGGTGGTTCTACGTTCCTGAAAACCTCCTGATCAGAGGCCTTGCTGTTGGATGTAGTTTATCGTCTTACCCAGGACGAACTTAATTTGACTAAAATTTTGGATTTTTTTCTCTTTATAAAACCTAGAAATAGAAAGAAATAAATTAAATCCACCATTTTTTTCCAGTTTAAAACGTAGAAAAACACCAGCAGATCTTTTCATTTAAAATTAAAATTATTGAACGAGCTCTCAAGACTTTTACAAATCTTTTATTGCGACGCTGAAACAAACATTTTAATTGAATTCTTTTGTTTTCTATTTATTTCTCTTTTTAAAGATATCGATTCGTTTAAAATTTTCCGAAAATTCAGTTAGGCATTAAATATTTTAATTCTAGATTTTATCCCGATCAAAAATTGATCTAAAAATGTAAAACATTTAAGATGAATTTTTAAAAGATTATGAGAACATTACCCCAACAAAACCAAAAACAAATAAAAGTTTGAAATTTGATAATTTTTAAGGTAATTAAAAAAAAAAAATAACACTGGGCTCCAACAGCTGTATTTATTAGTTTATAAGACGAATGCTTTACGATAGACTTTTATTGATAACTTAACTACAGTGGAACCTCGGATCGCGAATTTATTCGATCCTTGAAGGCAGTTCGTAACCCGAAATGTTCGTAAACCGAAACTATTTTTCCAATAGGAATCAATGCAGAGAAAAAAAAGTCACAGTAGAATAAAATTGGAAAAGAAAAGCACAGTACAAAACATGAATGTATTCAACCCGGTGGTTGACTCAGAAATTATTCCGTTCGGGTTAACTTGGTTCGGCAATGTTGTTCAAGAACCGAAATTTTGTTTGATAACCGAAGCATTTTCATCTCGATTTTGTGCGACATGTGAGACGTTCGAGAACCGAGGTTCCACTGTATTTTTCATACAGACCACCTCAATGTTTCAGCCTTCGGTGTTCGACCTTCTGCCAGTAATACCAGCACATTAAATGCAGTGTAACTATGAAATTATGATTGGAATATCTACACAGAAGACAAGAGAGAGTGATTTTATCACGTTCTTAAATGGTACATTTTTTAAGATCAGTGAAACATGTCTTTCAGAAACTAAGTAAAGTTTTTCAGTGATAAGAAAATTTCTCCAGACAAGATCTGCGAGATAAAAACTAATCTATTTTATGGAACCAACTTCCAAGTGGATGCTTTACGGATCGCTGCAATCTTGACCTGTTCAAGTCGTCAACCATTATCTTCTGCACATATCCCGATTATCCGCCTATCGCGATGAATGGGTGCCCTGAGCTCTTCTTGGAACATCAAGTGGAACTCGCTAAAGATTTTTGAAAAATGGTCGGTTCTTTGTACCGATCCAGTAAATACCCGACCCCTCTTTTTATCCTCTATCTTTACAGGTACCAGACCAGGCAGGAAATGAAAAACTACTGCCATATATGGATAGGAGCTGCCCGGCCTTTATTTTCCAGTCTCGATGGAGTCCAAAAGGGTCTCCGCGTCCTTGTTAGTGATGAATCATTTTCTACTCTAAAACCCATCTCCCACGTCGCAAACCTCTCACTGCTCTATCGCTATTTCCATGGAAAGCGTTCAGATGAACGACATTCCTTAATTCCAACCAGTTCTAACCTTCACGACTTAGACTTTTTGATTGATTTGTTTGTTTAACGGCACATCAACTCCTCATGGGTCATTTAATATCGAAATTTAATATTCTTGGGAGCTTTGAAGTAAACAAAAGTATATGTTATTCTGCTTTCACAATTGTATAAATGGTAAATAATACTCAGCTTTTGTACAAATACATGTTTGTGTGGACATAATTACTAGAGGCGATGATATGCGTGTTTTATGTTGCAGTTCTGTTGGAGTTAGATTTTGGAATAAAGTTTTGATTTCTTTAAGAAATTCTAGGATATTATATGGATTAACGCCATGAAAGAGTTCTTTCATGTTGATTGTTTGGTTGTTTGAACTTTGTTTGGCGGCATATCAACCTCTGCCGAAATCTAAATACATAATTTTATACTTTTTTAATACTAAGTACATAATTTTATACTTTCAGAGTAAAGGTACGTTTTTTAGATGTATATTTCGGAGATTATAAAGTGTATTGTTGGTAATTTTACAATAAAAATGTATTTTTATATTTAAGTGTGGCATTGATTGTCATTTTACTATAAAAATGTATTATTGGTCATTTTATTATAAAAATGTATTGTTGGTCATTTTATTATAAAAATGTATTTGTTGGTCATTTTATTATAAAAATGTATTGTCGGTCATTTTATTATAAAAATGAACAAGGTAACCAAAAAAGTTCTGTCCATTTTTAAAGGAAAAAAAGAAAACGCTTCACGGTATGTGTAACTTATATTTAGTCTTCGAAGTAATCGCCATCGGCATCCAGCACCTTCTGCCAACGTGTCTCCAGCTGTTCAATGCCCTTGCGGTAGAACTCGGTGGGGGCGTGACGCAAAGAAGTCCGTGAGGGCTTTGCACAAGTCTGCTTCATTGGTGAAGGATTTCCCACGAAGATGATTATCCAGGGAGTGAAAGAGGTGGTAATCGGATGGCGCAAGGTCAAGTGAATAAGGTGGATGGCACAAAGTCTCCCACCAAAGTTGCTGTATGGTATCCCTGACCACTCGCGCGACATGCGGCCTGGCGTTGTCATGGAGAAAAAGCACACCTTTGCGATTCACCAGTGCTGGCTACTTCTGGCGCAATGCCTGTTGCACACGTTTCAATTACTGCGAGTATAGGTCTCCAGTGACCGTTTGTCCCGTTGGTAGCAGTTCATAATGAACCACTTGACGACCTGTCCACGAGACACAAAGCATAATCTTGCGTGGGTGCATAAGCGGTCTTGCGGTGTGGTGACAGCATCCTGAGGAAACAACCAATGTCTGAAACGCTTGGGAGTTTCGTACAGAACCCACTTTTCATCACTGGTAAGCACTCGATTGAATAAGGATGCGGTACGGTGGCGAGAAAGCAGCAATACGCAGGCTGCCACTCGTTGTCCCTTGTGGACCTCCAACAGCGTTTGTGGAACCCACTTGCTCAGTTTGTACGTCTTACCTAGGCGGTGCAGGTGAAGTCTAACTATTTCATCGGAAAGGTTGAACTGTCATGCAAGTTGACCACACGTTAGACTACTGTCATTTTCAATGGCCGCCTTCAGGACTCCGTCATTCAAGACCTGTGGTCGTCCACTGCGAGGCTCATCATGGAGAGACAAATCTCCCGACTTGAATTTTCGAAACCAACGCCTTGCAGTACGTTCATCCACAGCACTATCCCCCCAAAACTTGACATATGCGGCGACTTGATGCAGCTGCTGATAAGCCCAAGTTGTAGTCGTAAAGCAAACAGCCCGGAACGAATACTCTAGACATTTCCAACCTTCTCATAGCTGTCCGGCTTATAACTGATGGGCGAGCACGGTGCGCATGTTTTTTATAACGTCTTATGTTCCTACTTCCGGCTGTCCGAATTTGAAAACAATTGCTGCACGCATTTCGTATATATTTCAACTTCATTCAATGAGTATCAAAAAACGTACAGAACTTTTTTGGTTACCTTGTATTTGTTGGCCATTTTATTATAAAAATGAATTGTTGATCATTTTATTATAAAAATGTATTTGTTGGTCATTTTATTATAAAAATGTATTGTTGGTCATTTTATTATAAAAATATATTTGTTTGTCATTTTATTATAAAAATGTATTGTTGATCATTTTATTATAAAAATGTACTGTTAATTTTTGTTTGGGGGTACACTATTTGCCCATTGCTGGGACCCTAACAGGTGCTACCACCCCGGTCAGGGTGGACCTGTGAACAACAGCAAGTAACAGGTGGTTCTACGTTCCTGAAAACCTCCTGATCAGAGGCCTTGCTGTTGGATGTAGTTTATCGTCTTACCCAGGACGAACTTAATTTGACTAAAATTTTGGATTTTTTTCTCTTTATAAAACCTAGAAATAGAAAGAAATAAATTAAATCCACCATTTTTTTCCAGTTTAAAACGTAGAAAAACACCAGCAGATCTTTTCATTTAAAATTAAAATTATTGAACGAGCTCTCAAGACTTTTACAAATCTTTTATTGCGACGCTGAAACAAACATTTTAATTGAATTCTTTTGTTTTCTATTTATTTCTCTTTTTAAAGATATCGATTCGTTTAAAATTTTCCGAAAATTCAGTTAGGCATTAAATATTTTAATTCTAGATTTTATCCCGATCAAAAATTGATCTAAAAACGTAAAACATTTAAGATGAATTTTTAAAAGATTATGAGAACATTACCCCAACAAAACCAAAAACAAATAAAAGTTTGAAATTTGATAATTTTTAAGGTAATTAAAAAAAAAAAATAACACTGGGCTCCAACAGCTGTATTTATTAGTTTATAAGACGAATGCTTTACGATAGACTTTTATTGATAACTTAACTACAGTGGAACCTCGGATCGCGAATTTATTCGATCCTTGAAGGCAGTTCGTAACCCGAAATGTTCGTAAACCGAAACTATTTTTCCAATAGGAATCAATGCAGAGAAAAAAAAGTCACAGTAGAATAAAATTGGAAAAGAAAAGCACAGTACAAAACATGAATGTATTCAACCCGGTGGTTGACTCAGAAATTATTCCGTTCGGGTTAACTTGGTTCGGCAATGTTGTTCAAGAACCGAAATTTTGTTTGATAACCGAAGCATTTTCATCTCGATTTTGTGCGACATGTGAGACGTTCGAGAACCGAGGTTCCACTGTATTTTTCATACAGACCACCTCAATGTTTCAGCCTTCGGTGTTCGACCTTCTGCCAGTAATACCAGCACATTAAATGCAGTGTAACTATGAAATTATGATTGGAATATCTACACAGAAGACAAGAGAGAGTGATTTTATCACGTTCTTAAATGGTACATTTTTTAAGATCAGTGAAACATGTCTTTCAGAAACTAAGTAAAGTTTTTCAGTGATAAGAAAATTTCTCCAGACAAGATCTGCGAGATAAAAACTAATCTATTTTATGGAACCAACTTCCAAGTGGATGCTTTACGGATCGCTGCAATCTTGACCTGTTCAAGTCGTCAACCATTATCTTCTGCACATATCCCGATTATCCGCCTATCGCGATGAATGGGTGCCCTGAGCTCTTCTTGGAACATCAAGTGGAACTCGCTAAAGATTTTTGAAAAATGGTCGGTTCTTTGTACCGATCCAGTAAATACCCGACCCCTCTTTTTATCCTCTATCTTTACAGGTACCAGACCAGGCAGGAAATGAAAAACTACTGCCATATATGGATAGGAGCTGCCCGGCCTTTATTTTCCAGTCTCGATGGAGTCCAAAAGGGTCTCCGCGTCCTTGTTAGTGATGAATCATTTTCTACTCTAAAACCCATCTCCCACGTCGCAAACCTCTCACTGCTCTATCGCTATTTCCATGGAAAGCGTTCAGATGAACGACATTCCTTAATTCCAACCAGTTCTAACCTTCACGACTTAGACTTTTTGATTGATTTGTTTGTTTAACGGCACATCAACTCCTCATGGGTCATTTAATATCGAAATTTAATATTCTTGGGAGCTTTGAAGTAAACAAAAGTATATGTTATTCTGCTTTCACAATTGTATAAATGGTAAATAATACTCAGCTTTTGTACAAATACATGTTTGTGTGGACATAATTACTAGAGGCGATGATATGCGTGTTTTATGTTGCAGTTCTGTTGGAGTTAGATTTTGGAATAAAGTTTTGATTTCTTTAAGAAATTCTAGGATATTATATGGATTAACGCCATGAAAGAGTTCTTTCATGTTGATTGTTTGGTTGTTTGAACTTTGTTTGGCGGCATATCAACCTCTGCCGAAATCTAAATACATAATTTTATACTTTTTTAATACTAAGTACATAATTTTATACTTTCAGAGTAAAGGTACGTTTTTTAGATGTATATTTCGGAGATTATAAAGTGTATTGTTGGTAATTTTACAATAAAAATGTATTTTTATATTTAAGTGTGGCATTGATTGTCATTTTACTATAAAAATGTATTATTGGTCATTTTATTATAAAAATGTATTGTTGGTCATTTTATTATAAAAATGTATTTGTTGGTCATTTTATTATAAAATGTATTTGTTGATCATTTTATTATAAAAATGTATTGTTGGTCATTTTATTATAAAAATGAATTGTTAGTCAATTTATTCTAAAAATGTATTGTTGGTCATTTTACTATAAAAATGTATTTGTTGGTCATTTAATTATAAAAATGTAATGTTGGTCATTTTATTATAAAAATGTATTGTTGGTAATTTTATTATAAAAATGTATTTGTTGGTCATTTTAATATAAAAATGTATTTGTTGGTCATTTTATTATAAAAATGTATTGTTGGTCATTTTATTATAAAAATGTATTTGTAGGTCATTTTATTATAAAAATGTATTTGTTGGTCATTTTTTATACAATTTTATACTTTCAGAATAAAGGTACTTTTTTTAGATGTATATTTCGTAGATAATAAAATTTGTAATTAGTGTTCAAAAGCGTCTCCGCGTCCTTATTGGTGATGAATTATTTTCCACCCTTCAGCCTATCTTCTCCGTTGCAAGTCTATCGCTGCTCTATCGTTATTTTCTATGGAAAGTGCTCAGACATACTACATTCGTTATTTCCGCCAGTTCTAACCTTCACGGCTAAGACTCGTCCTGCCAAACACATTGTAGCGAACCACCCTCATTCCCTTCACATTCCATTGGTGAGAATTCCGTTCCATTCCAGCAACCTTTTCCCAGGAGCCGCTGTTTTGTGGAACCGACTCCCAAGTGGATGCTTTCCTGATCACTACAATCTTCGCCTGTTTAAGTCTAGGGTCAACCATTAACTGTTTTCTTACCGACAATCACCATAAACTGTGACTCTTAATCCGTAACGCTCTACCTCAAGTGGCTCTTGGGCCTCGAACAGACCGAACAACATTGTAAAAAAAGTACTGGCAGTAGATACTGGACAATCACCTAACAGATGAAGAATGGAGTTGAAACGACGTGTGGGATATAGTTCTACTGACGAACGCTGAAGAACATATGAACAAGAGGATCAGAAAAGACAAATTTGATCCTAGGAAGAAGACCAGGAAGTGAGCCTTTGATCCTAGGTAGAGGATCAGAAAGCAACACATTGATCCGAAGAGGATTATGGAGCAACAATTTGATCATAGGAAGAGGACCAGGGAGAAAACCTTTGACCTACGTAAAGGATCAGAAAGGGACATTTTGATACTAGGAAGATGATCAGGGTACAAGATTTTGATCCTAGGAAGAAGACCATAGAGAAACCTTTTGATCCTAGGTAGAGGATCAGAGAGGAACACTTTGATCCTAAGAAGAGGACTATGAAGTAGCAATTTGAGGATAGGATGAGAATTAGGGAGAAATCATTTGTTTCTAGGTAGAAGATCATGAAGGAACACTTTGATCCTAGGAAGAAGACAAGGGTGCAACATTTTGATCCTAAGAAGAAGACCATAGAGAAACCTTTTGATCCTAGGTAGAGGATTAGAAAGGAACACTTTGATCCTAAGAAGAGGACTACGGAGAAGCAATTTGTTCATAGGAAGAGGAACAAGGTGAAACCTTTTGACCTACGTAAAGGATCAGAAAGGGACATTTTGATCCTAGGAAGAGGGTCAGATTGCAAGATTTTTATCCTAGGAAGAAGACCAGAGAGATACCCTTTGGCCCTTGGTAGAGGATTAAAAGGAACACTTTCATACTAAAAAGAGGACTATAGAGCAGCAACTTGATCATTGGATGAGAACCAGGGAGAAATCATTTGTTCCTAGGTAGAGGACCAGGAAGGAACACTTTGATCCTACTAGGGAGCAACAAGGAACGTTTAAGGAAAACACGAACGACAATGAAACTTAAATCAGAAGGAGGCAATTACAGTTTCTGAGAGATATAATAAAGAAAGAGTGTCTGGAAAATTTAACACTCACAGGGCATATTGAAGGCCAGAAAAGCAAGTGTAAAATATAGAGTAAGCTACATGACAAGTTTGTGTGAACGGATGGTAAAACAATGACAAAGAAGGATGATAAAGAATCAAAAGAGAGGAGGTTGTGGAGAGCCACAACCGTGCGCGCCCTAAACGGATATAGCACATAAAATAATAATTTTGAAGTGAATTTTTTTTGTAAAATATATGCGTAATTTTGTTAATTTGTTTTCATCTCAATTTCAGTTGCTATTTATCACAGACCTCACTTCTTAAAAGTAATGGTATCATTTGAATTAGTGAAAAATCATCAATTGTTAGTAGTTTCAATTATTATTTTTACCTGTCTATATTTCTGAGATGAGGTATTATGTACATTATTTACATTATTCGGACGATTTGTCGCCATATTTATTACAACGTTTCGGCCGTTGTACGCTCCGGCCTTCTTCAGGTGGTTGGAATGTCGAACAGAACCCTTTATTTCGCTCACTGGGGTAGACGGCCGAAACGTTGTAATAAATATGTCGACAAAGATGAAGACAATAGTCCGAATAATGTATTATTTTTACATTTACATTTTCATTTCAGTTGCTTTTATTATAATTTTCAGATAGTCATTCTATAGTCTTGAGTAAGTAAAGCGGATACTGCAAAATGAAAAATTATTATGGGACAGAAGTATTATATATATATACATATATATATATTCATACATGTTTCATTAAATAATATAGATAAGTGTTGTCTATATATTCGATAATGGCTTATGTAAGCCGAAAGCTTAGATTGGATTAAAAAAAAAATATGTATCAATATTGTGATTTTCTTTCTTCGTTTAATGATAATGTTATTAAGCTTATCAGACGATATGAAAAGAATTTACATAAAATATATAGACAACACTTAACTATATTATTTAATGAAACATGTATGAATGAAAAAATGCTGCCTAAATACACACAATATATATATATATATATATATATATATATATATATATATATACACTAAATGTACCAATCATTATGGAACAGGTCGTCTATTACTATTTATATAATAATATATCTGTCCCATTATAACTGTTCCATTTGCCTAGACATTTCATACATAAATGCACCAACCAACTTGAGACAGAGGTAGCATATTTCTCATATATATATATATATATATATATATATATATATATATATATATATATATATATATGTGTGTGTGTGTGTGTATATACCAACCGTTATGAGACAGAGGTAGAATATTTCTCATATATATATATATATATATATATATATATATATATATATATATATATATATATATATATATATATATGTGTGTGTGTGTGTGTGTGTGTGTGTGTGTGTGTGTGTGTGTGTGAGAGAGAAATATGCTACCTCTGTCTCATAGCAGTTGGTACATTTATTTATGAAATGTGTAGGCAAATCGAACAATTATTATGGGACAGATATATTATTATATAAATAGTAATAGACGACCTATCCCATAATGATTGGTACATTTAATGCATGAAATCTATAGGCAAATGGAACAATTATTATGGGACAAGTAGTATTATATAAATAATAATAGACTACTTCTGTTCCATAATGGTTGGTACATTTAGTGTATGAAATGTGTAGACATGGAACACTTATTATGGGACAGAAGTGTTATTATATGAATAATGTTTTACTGTTTCCCGTAATATTAGTTACTTAGTTCAATAAATTGTTGGAATAAAAAAATAATAATAAATAAACTAATTACAATCAGAAATATATATTTTCATTTTTCCCATAAGAACTCTACATCAGGAATATCAAAAATTAAATTTGATAAAGGTTTCCGTTTATGGATGTCCAGTTTGAGTTTGCTTACAATTGTTTCCACATTTAGTAGGTGACACTATAAATAAATAAATTTTTGAAAAACATACTTTGTTCTTTTTCCTAAATTTAGCGATTTTGATTTTCTTCTTTTTTTTTTTCACTGTACGAATTTCAAGTTCTATTTTGAAAGCGTGTCTGCTGCTATGGGAGACACCCGTCCTCTTACCTTTGTGCTAATGTTCTCGTTTGTAGGTCCCTGGGTCATATGCACCATCGTGCATACGAGAACGGGTAAGGAGAATTAGAAGTTTTGGAAACGGAATGCAAAAATAAATAAACAGACAATTGGAAAGCAAAATAACTCAGCGAAAAGGGAAAAAAAAATCCACTGGAGAATTGGCTCGACAAAATGAGTGACGTCATGTTGAACACGTGATCAGTCCGATTGGAAAATGTGTCGCTTGAAGCAGAACAAAGTGGCAACTATATGAAGGATCCAGACGAAGATACTGGATTTCGGATACCATACCATCGTGCCACGCTTCCACTTTCCATTGACGAGCAAACGCACACACGCACAACGACTCAAAATGCCGTTTAGAACGGCATAAAAGCAAAAGACGCATCGAATGGGGTTTAATGAGAACGGTTTTAAAACAACAATTTGACAAGCTGTTTTTTATTGATTGATTGATTTATTTAATTTTTATGGCTTACCAATCCTTCGAGAGGTTATTTAAAGCCCGAAAATATTTTTAGATTGTAAGAATTTTATTTTTGGAGATAATAATAGTTTACCGATACAAGTCTTTACTAATTAACCCATAGCTGGGGGAGAAGAAGTGGATTCATAACTAATCAGAATTTGATAAGCAAACAAGAAATTATAATGCAGATATAAAGTGGGTAATCAATTCTATATTACAATCAATATGTAAACTGATCCTTCACTTTGTGGCCACGATAGTTTCTATACATGTATATACCAGAGAATGTAAATACATCTAAAAGACATGCCTGTGCAGCTAATCAGTATGTTATCGATTGATTGATTTGTTTTCTAAGGGCTATCAATCTTTTGCAGGTTATTTTATTTTTAGACTGTAAGAATTTTTTGCGATAATAATGGTTTAGTGATACAAGTCTTACTAATTAACCGATAGCTGTGGGGAAAAGAGGTGAATCCATACCATTCCCAAGAATATTTGCGCGTAAGTGAATATAACAGACCCAATTGGAATTGGAACTCGGCTCTCGATTAACAATTCCAAGCCATTAGACATTACATCACCCGCACATCCAAACTTATCGCACCTGGTATTCCTAACCGGTCACCCATGTAGGTACTGACCAGACTCGACGTTGCTTAACTTGATAATACGGGATGTGGTTGTAAGCCTCCGTTTAGTTTCTACATTGGTGTGTGTTTTCACTCATACATACAAGCGTTTATAATCGCAAGGAAAATATATGAATATTTCAAGAATTTTTAACTGCGAAATATATATATATATATATATATATATATATATATATATATATATATATATATATATATATATATATATATATATATATATATATATATATATATATATATATATATATATATATATATATATATATATAATGCATGTTTCATTAAAGACAAGGTACTACGATTAACGTTTTTATTTAATTTTTCTTCTGTTCGAACAAGTGTTTTCTTTTTTTGGACACAGAGTGTGTAGAAACTGTCCAAATGTTTTATAATTCCGAGCGTTTTCGGCTATACTTTTAGATCCTTGTTAATGACTAAACGTATAGCCGAAAGCGCTTGGAATTATTAATAAACACAAGAAAAATCCCTTAAAAAGCTTAAATCGTAGTACCTCGTCTGCCATCTTTAATGAAACATGCATAAATAAAGTATTGCTGCCTACATACACAATATATATATATATATATATATATATATATATATATATATATAATAAAAGATTATCATAACAACGTTTAAATCCCCACACAAAATCTTTCACGATTCAATATTTTGATTGTACTTCAGGCGAGGGTATTTAATTACCATCACCTGAAGAAGTATTGAAACATGAAAGTTTTTGTGTAGCGATTTCAATATGTTTTTATTATAATGTTTTATAATAATAATAATATTAATAATAATAATAATAATAACAATAATAATAATAATAACAATAATAATAACAAATAAAATCCTTGGTTATTAATTTTGTAAATGATACCCAGCCTTTAGGTGTGATATATGAGTTTTAAAAATTCAAACATTTCTTTTTAATATTAAATGTTTAGTCTATGAGAAGGGTTCGTGTATCGTTGAGTGATTCAATCGAGTAGATTTGTTTTGTCTATATTTCTGAGATGAAGTATTATGTACATTATTTACATTATTCGGACTATTGTCCTCAGCTTTGTCGCCATATTTATTACAACGTTTCGGCCTTTCAGTATCTGTCTATATTTCTCAGATGAGGTATTATGTACATTATTTACATTATTCGAATTATTGTCCTCATCTTTGTCGCCATATTTATTACAACGTTTCGGCCCTTCAGTATCTGTCTATATTTCTGAGATGAGGTGTTATGTACATTATTTACATTATTCGAACTATTGTCCTCATCTTTGTCGCCATATTTATTACAACGTTTCGGCCCTTCAGTATCTGTCTATATTTCTGAGATGAGGTATTATGTACACTATTTACATTATTCGGACTATTGTCCTCATCTTTGTCGCCATATTTATTGCAACGTTTCGGCCCTTCAGTATCTGTCTATATTTCTGAGATGAGGTATTATGTACACTATTTACATTATTCGGACTATTGTCCTCATCTTTGTCGCCATATTTATTACAACGTTTCGGCCTTTCAGTATCTGTCTATATTTCTGAGATGAGGTATTATGTACACTATTTACATTATTTGGACTATTGTCCTCATCTTTGTCGCCATATTTATTACAACGTTTCGGACCTTCAGTATCTGTCTATATTTCTGAGATGAGGTGTTATGTACATTATTTACATTATTCGAACTATTGTCCTCATCTTTGTCGCCATATTTATTACAACGTTTCAGCCCTTCAGTATCTGTCTATATTTCTGAGATGAGGTATTATGTACACTATTTACATTATTCGGACTATTGTCCTCATCTTTGTCGCCATATTTATTGCAACGTTTCGGCCCTTCAGTATCTGTCTATATTTCTGAGATGAGGTATTATGTACACTATTTACATTATTCGGACTATTGTCCTCATCTTTGTCGCCATATTTATTTATTAATAAATATGGCGACAAAGATGAAGACAATAGTCCGAATAATAATGTAAATAATGTAGATTTGTTTTTTTGCTTAGTGGCAGTGGCATGTCAACATCCTTATGGGTCATTTAATGCCAGTAATTTAATTTTCTTGGGTGCATTAGTATTTTCTTTTGCAAAGATGCATTGCTTGTAATATTTCTTTTTCAAAAATTCATCACTGGAATTTTTTTTTACAAAAATGTATTGCTTCTAATTTTCTTTAATATAAAAATGTATTGCTGCCTCTTCCAGATGTATCAGTTATTTCCCTTTAAGTCAGATCTCCAAGTTTTGGTTCAACACGGCTGTAGCCAGGTATTGAACTAGCAACACTTTGGGTCTAGTTACGGGGCCTAACCAACGCCTTTATCCACTGAGTCATGTATCCTCAAGGAATACGGGCATGAAGATAATGAAAGTAATCGTAATTTTATTATACACGTACGGCATATTGTTGAAAAATCCTTGGTTATTATAATAAAGATTCCAACCAGTTATATTATTTAAAATTATAATAATCCCAGAGAATGTATTTAGCGATGTCTCTATGGCGTCAGTGTAAAACCGCCTTCACTGGTTAGTAGACAGGACCTGGACGTGGCGGGTACGCGTATCGTTAAGTGACTCACTCGAGTACAGGTCGCATTCACGGTGTCTACTTGTCTTTTCTGTGATTCCTGGCAGGCATGTACAGTCCCTGCTTCAACCTGATCATTCAGTAAATGTTACCAACCATTTAGGGGCCTTATGGGCTACCAGGAATCCCTTCAATGAGTCTACTGGAATCTTTTCCAACTAATCTGAGGGCTTGAACTTCAACAGGGATTGTTTATGTTCCCATGTGATACATTTTTTTTGAGATTTCGATTTCAAGGTCCTTTTTTTTAAGATCTTCAAAGATACATTGCAGTCTGCTGGTAATGCCAATAAGGAGACAATTTTTGTTTGTTTGCCATCTCTAATAACAATGTCTGGGCTGTTAGCTTTGATTGTTCTGTCTGTGTGTATTATAAAGTCCCATAAAATGGGTACAGCTCCTATCTTTGTAACCAGGTCTGGGTTGTCTTTATACCAATTTCTTTCAGATTCCTTTCCGTAAAAGTTGCGGATTTTCCAGGGCAGATATTGGCCCACTCTGTCATGCGATGTTTTATATTCAGCGGGTGCCAGTACCGTGCAACCTGAAAAAAGATGGTCACTTGTTTCTAGATATTTATCACAGAATCTGCATTTTGGGTTAACAGAATTTCTCTGTATGTTTGCATGATAATTTCTAGTTAACAAGCATTGGTCTTGCACAGAAAGAATAAAACCTTCCGTTTCAGCTTTTAACCCTGCTCTACGTAGCCACTGATGGGTACGGGTTTTGTCTGCGTCATCTTGTTTGGTACGGGCAGAGTATTGGCCATGAAGCGGTTTATCCTGAGATTGTTTCTGTATCTGGTCGGTTGCATCTGTCTTTGCTTTCTTTTTTAAGTATTTTACAGCTTCAGTCGGAGTATTGCTTGTTGTTGTTGTTATTATTATTATTATTATTATTATTATTATTATTATTATTATTATTATTATTATCTGTGTATGTTATGCTTCCTGATTTCTATCCTGTAGAGCCTGGTCCAAACTATGGTCCTTAGGCCATACCGGAGACTTGTCATTTAACTGATAGCACTTTTCTTACTATATGGGATGTTCCAAGTAAGGCGATCTTTTGGTCAATGTATGTTGATGTTACCTGGGACACTGTTAGTAAAATTGTTCATTCCTTTTCTCACGAGATTCAGAACTCCGATAATCATTGGTAGAAACTCCGTCTTCATTCTCCACATATTATTATTATTATTATTATTATTATTATTATTATTATTATTATTATTATTTTTATGTCGTATATCGACGTCGTCAATGGAAATTCTTTCCTTGGAGAATGGTGCCAACAAGACTCCTCACAACACGAGAACTTTTCGGAGAATCCTTCCAGATTAAATTATGGAGATTATGTGAAGGTTTACAATCTTGGTTGATATTCTATTTCAAGTTTCTATGTAGTGTTCCGAGCGCGACCATTACTACAGGAATTACTTCAGCACTCATGATCTATAGCTACATCAACCCCCTAGACAGATCCTGCTATTTTTCGGTCTTTTAACTTTCTTTGGGTGTGTGTGTGTGTGTGTGTGTGTGTCGGGGGGGGGGTCTGCTCCTGTATCATGTGGAACAGCAAAGTCAATGATTTCAAACTGGCTACTTTCCTTATCTATAACAATATGATCGGGTGTTCGTATTTCAATAACATAATCTGTCCGAATGAGAAATCCCATAATATCTAGTGACTGTCATATTCTACCGCTGCCTCAGGCTGATATTCATCCAAATTATCATAGAGTTTTCGTTTTCAAACGTACATTTGGAGTGCTCTTCATCAAGTCGTACGAACCTCAAACAGGTAAACCCCGAAATACCAGCAGTCACGATGAACTGGTGGTTTCCACTCGGGCAGGCACTGTGACTTGAAAGACAATTGGGCTTCAACCATCTTACCTCAAGTGGAACTCGTACATACGATCCATTGCTAAAGATGCCCTCAAGTAGAAATTGTACATAAGATCCATTGCTAAAGATGCGCTCAAGTAGAACACGAACATCCGATCCATTGCTAAAAATGCCCTAGAGTGGAACTCGAACATACGATCCATTGCGAAAGATGCCCTCAAGTAGAACTCGTACAAACGATGAATTGCTAAAGATGCCCTCAAGTAGAACTCGTACATACAATCCATTACTAATGATGCCCTCAAGTAGAACTCGTACATACGATCCATTGCTAAAGATGCCCTCAAGTAAAACTCGTACATACGATCCATTACTAAAGATGCCCTCAAGTAAAACTCGTACATACGATCCATTGCAAACGATGCCCTCAAGTAGCACTCGTACATACGATCCATTGCTAAAGATGCCCTCAAGTAAAATTCGTACATACGATCCATTGCTAACGATGCCCTCAAGTAGAACTCGTAATATACGATCCATTGCTAAAGATGCCCTCAAGTAAAACTCGTACAGACGATCCATTACTAAAGATGCCCCGAACCCGTACATACGATCCATTGCTAAAGATGCCCTCAAGTAAAACTCGTACATACGATCCATTGCTAACGATGCCCTCAAGTAGAAATTGTACATACGATCCATTGCTAAAGATGCCCTCAAGTAAAACTCGTACATACGATCCATTGCTAAAGATGCCCTCAAGTACAAACTCGTACATACGATCCATTGCTAACGATGCCCTCAAGTAGAAATTGTACATACGATCCATTGCTAAGGATGCCCTCAAGTAAAACTCGTACATACGATCCATTGCTAAAGATGCCCTCAAGTAGAACTCGTACATACAATCCATTACTAACGATGCCCTCAAGTAGAACTCGTACATACGATCCATTGCTAACGATGCCCTCAAGTAGCACTCGTACATACGATCCATTGCTAAAGATGCCCTCAAGTAAAACTCGTACATACGATCCATTACTAAAGATGCCCTCAAGTAAAACTCGTACACACGATCCATTGCTAACGATGCCCTCAAGTAGAACTCGTACATACGATCCATTGCTAAAGATGCCCTCAAGTAAAACTCATACAGACGATCCATTACTAAAGATGCCCCGAACTCGTACATACGATCCATTGCCTAAGATGCCGGCAAGTAAAACTCGTACATACGATCCATTGCTAAAGATGCCCTCAAGTAGAAATTGTACATACGATCCATTGCTAAAGATGCTCTCAAGTAGAAATTGTACATACGATCCATTGCTAAAGATGCTCTCAAGTGGAACTCGTACATACGATCCATTGCTATAGCTGCCCTCAAGTAAAACTCGTACATACGATCCATTCCTAAAAATGTCCTCAAGTGGAACTCGTACATACGATCCATTGCTAAAGATGCACGCAAAATGGTCGATTCCCTGTCCTATTACAGTAAGTATCTGACACCTCAATCTATCCTCTACTTTTACAAGAAGCAGATCAGGTCTAAAACGTAGTGTCGTTGCCATGTTTGGGTGGAAGCTCCCAGAGCTCACTCGCCAGACTTGATAAAGTTCAAAAGCTTCTCCGAGCCTTTGTGGGTGACGAATTATTCTCCAGCCTTCAACCTCTATCCCACAGGCGGGGTGTGGCAAGCTTCTTACTGCTCTACCGCTACTTCCACGGAAAGTGCTCGAGCAAACGACATTCCCTGGTCCCCCGCCGATTCAAACCTTCACGGCAAGAAGACGCCATGTTATTTACACAGTAGCAAACCATCCACATTCCCTTCGTATTTCATCGGTGAGCGGTAAGTCCTACTCGAACAGCTTCTTCCTGCGAACCACTGCCCTGTGGAACCAATTCTCAACAGGATATTTCCACGATCACTACAATCTTAACAAGTTAAATTGTCTCTTAACGTAACCTTCTCGAGTGGTTGCCGAACCTTGTACAGGCTGAACATTTCTGTAAAATGTATTTGCAGTACTAAGCAACGCGGACTTCTGAAGCGAGGATCCACTAAGCCTGATTCCGATTTACTCAATGAAGGGCATTAAGTTCGGGGATATAGACTCCACTACCATAATGATAACTGGGATCTACACCACCGAACATAAAGTCCTACAGTGATAAAATTGAAATAAAGTGTAGTACTTTATTATTATTATTATTATTATTATTATTATTATTATTATTATTGTTATTATTATTATTATTACACACTAATAATATCTATCACCTTTTTCTACTGAGATCAAGTGACATGCGATCTAAATATGCTGCTTCTCTTGTCAGCGGAACCAGGAATAAGCCGACTGCGTCCACTCTAGATGGATAAGAACCCCCACCCCGCAAAGAGGACACCTACTAAGTAAATGCTCGTAGACTCAACGACAAATATTTACATTTCTGAACCAAGAACATGCTTGTCACCACAAGCGGTCCTGTAACCCCAGAGGGTCGTCGGGGCGACATATGTACCGTGGCTGCGGCAACAGTGGTGTGTCTTGGGTAAGTTTCGATTCACATGTTTTCCTTCCCCTAGACTGGTTGTCAACCAAGGCAATAAATCCTAGTCTGTCCTGTTATTTATTCATAGCTGCGAGGACATGTTTGTACATACGACTAAATAAAGAGAGAGATTACATTTCGACATTAAGCAACCCAACGAAGGCTGACATGTTGAAATATCAACCAAACCATTCAAATATTCTCGTTGAGTACAGTAATAATATTGTCCAAATAATTTTATTATTGTTATTTTTATTTCCTTTGATATCTGGCGTTTACACATTTATTTCCGGGTCCCGCCCAGGGACCTAAGGTTAGAAATGGCATCATGACACTTTCCACTGCAAAAAAATAAAATAAAATAAAAAATAATTACATAGATAAAGCCCTTCGTAAAGTGTGGGCAGTACTTGTCAGAACAATTTTTTGTATCTCTTTGAGGCATGGACTTCCAGGGATCCATTCAATCAGCCTACTGGAATCTTTTCCAACCAGTCCAAGGGCTCCAACTACAATAGGAATTGTTGATGTTCCCATGTGCCACATTTTTCAGATTTCTATTTCAAGGTCCTTGTATTTTGACAGTTTTTCTAATATCTTCAATCATATATTGCAGTCTGCAGTGACTGCCATATCAATAAGGAGGCACTTATTTTGTTTGCGGTCTTTAATAACAATGTCTGGGCGGTTGGCTTTGATTGTTCTGTCAGTGTGTATTGTGTAGTCCCGTAGAATTGTAACAGGTCCTATCTCCGTAACCGGGTCAGGGTGGTGTTCGTACCAGTTTCAGTTTCCTTCCCATAGGAGTTGCAAATTTTATTATTATTATTATTATTATTATTATTATTATTATTATTTCCTTTGATTTCTACTGTATACATATTTCCTATGAGTCCCAACCAGAGACCTAAGGTCAGAAAAAGCTTTATGGCGTCTTACATAGATCATTTTTTACAAAAATAATCCAGAACCCCCCCCCCCCCAAGATCACACACGTTTTACATAGATAAAGCTCTTCGTAATACGTCAGCTGTACTTGTGAGTATAATTTTTTGTATTTCTTTAAGGCATGGGCTACCAGGAATCCCTTCAATGAGTCTATCGGAACCTTTTTCAAACAATCCGAGGGCTCCAACTACAGCTGGAATTATTGATGTCCTCATGTGCCACATTTTTTGAGATTTCCACTTCTAGATTTTTGTATTTTCATATTTTTGAAGATCTTCAAAGATACATTACAATCTGCAGGGATTGCCATGTCAATAAGAAAGCAAATTCTGTTTTTGTGGTTTTTGATCACGATGTCTGGGCAATTAGCTTTGACTGTTCTGTCTGCGTGTGAAGCCCCATAAAACTGTTACAGGTCCTATCTCCGTAACCTGTTCTGGGTGTTGTTCGAACCAATTTCTTGCAGTTTCATTCCCGTAAAAGTTGTATATTTTCCAGTGCAGATATTGGCCCACTCTATCAGGCTGACTTTTATATGCAGTGGGTGCTAACACCGTGCAACCCGATACAAGACGGTCAATTGTTTCTGGACATTTATCACAGAATCTGCATTTCGGGTTAACAGAATTTCTCAGTATGTGTGCTTGGTAATTTCTAGTTCGCAAGATTTGGTCCTGTGCAGCAAGAATAAAACCATTTGTTGTGGTTTCAGCTTTTAACCCCGCATTACACAACCACTGATGGGTTCGGGGTTTGTCTCCGTCTTCGTTCCCCGAATCCTTTTATTATTATTATTATTATTATTATTATTATTATTATTATTATTATTATTTCCTTTGATTTCTGGTGTGTACACATTTCGTTCCCGGTCCCGTTCAGAGACCTAAGGTTAGAAATGGCATCATGACATTTTCCACTGACCAATTAAACACACACACACACACACACATACACACACACACACACACACACACACACACACACACACACACACACACAAACATATATATATATATATATTGCATAGATAAAGACCTTCGTAACGTGTGGGCTGTCCTCGTGATAATAATTTTTTGTATTTCTTTAAGGCATGGGCTACCAGGAATCCCTTTAATGAGTATTTTCCAACCAATCCTAAGGCTCCAACTTAAACAGGGATTGTTGATGTTCCCATGTGCCACATTTTTGAGATTTCGATTTCAAGGTCCTTGTATTTTGACAGCTTTTCGAATATCTTTAAAGATACATTGCAGTCTGCAGGGACTGCCATATCAATAATTCTTTAATAACAATGTCTGGGCGGTTGGCTTTGTTATTATTATTATTATTATTATTATTATTATTATTATTGATACTTATTAAATATTCAAACCAGTCGTAAACGGTGGTTTACACAGAAGATCAATTGATAAAAAAGTTTTCTCACTACTCCAGCACTCTCCGCAGTATTTTTGCTGATTTTAATAATGCTGTCATCTGGATGGTTTTGAATCTTCTTTAGATATATTATTCTTTCTCTCTCTTTTCAAGGATCTTCGTGACGGTTAAAGTGTTCCAGTAACGATGGGTATAACCGTTATCTTTATATTCCATAACTTTTACGATTCACTGACAAGGTTTAGATCTTTTTTACTCTCTCTCAAACTAAAGAAATTACACTACTGAAAATTTAAATTCACGAAAGTATAGACGCTGGTAATACCCAGGAAAAAGTATAGGGACTGGTAATACACTTTTAATACGAGAGAATATGTATTCGTAAAATATAGGAACTGGTAATACACCGTTAAAAATGTATGAACTAGTAATACACTGGTAAAAGTGTAGGAACTTGTAATACTTTGACAATATATAAAAATATGTATTCGTAATGTGTAGGAATTGGCAATACACTGCTAAAAGTGTAAGAACTAATAAAAGTATAGGGACTGGTAATACACTGATAATATATGAGAATATGTATTCGTAAAGTGTAGGAACTGGTAATACACTGTTAAAAGTCTCAGGGATTATTGATTGGCAATACGTGTTGATATATATTCACGCTCCAAATATTTCTTCGGCCTGACAGAATTTCAACGCATCACGTAGAAACGGAGCCCACTCACAGATATTATTATCATTATTATTAATAATAATATTTATTTGAGGTTTGATATAATAATAAACTAAGTTTATTGTTTTTTTTGTTTTTTTTTGTTTTTTTTTGCATGTGACCTAAGGTAAAAGTGCTTGTTTTTTTTGCAAATTATCGGAATAATTTCCCCACTTATGTAATCGGTACTCATTATCAGTCTTTTGTGTCCGGCATAGTAGCATGCTCACATAACTTCCTTAATTCGTTTTTTTTTTTTTTTTTTTTGCCTTCCTTTTGGTTGTTAGTTGGTTAAGGAAGAGACATCACGTGGAATCATCATCATCATCATCATCATCATCATCATCATCATCATCATCATCATCATCATCATCAATAATACTAATATAATAGTAATGATAAAAACAATTGATTTGCGTATAATGTGGTTAAAATTGATCACTGTAACTGTAAATTCGTAATAAAACATTGACTAATCTGTAGTAATTAATCAGTTGGTATATAAGTGATTTTATTATCATTAAATATTTAGTGTGAAGCTCTTTTTTTTTGTTTAAACTGCGAGACTGCAATTATAATAACGATAATATCGATAAATTCTTTGAATAAGTGTAAATTATTGGCAAGAAAATTCATTTGCTCGATAATTACAGAAAAAATTCAACATCCATAATAAATTCCTTACTGTTTAATAGATTCTATTTAGACTTTTATGCTAAATAAATAAAAGCGGCATATGCGGAGTTAATATATATATAAAGACATTTATATTATGTTTAACGTTCTTTTTATAGATACAAGTATTTATGCAAATGCTCTGTTTTATAATAAACAGTATTAAATAACATTTACCGGCCTGAATGTCCGAGAAATTTTCATTATATATATATATATATACAATTTTCGCTCTCCGACAGGAGTCGAACCTGTATCCTATACGGAACCATCATTTCGCGTGATGTGCCTTAACCGTTCGGCCACAGATGAGCGTCTGGTTAGTAAGGTCGATTTTATTTATTTCGGACATTCAGGCCGGTAAATGTTATTTAATACTGTTTATTATAAAAACAGAGCATTTGCTTAAATACTTGTATCTATAAAAAGAACGTTAAACATAATATAAATGTCTTTAAATAAATTGTCGGACTATGTCCAATTCTAAAATATATATATAAATAAATAAATAAATATATATATATATATATATATATATATATATATATATATATATATATATATATATATATATATGTATGTATGTTAGGGTTAATATTTTTGTAAAATAATTGAATTCCTGTATCATAATTCGATGAACTTTTGTTAAAAATATAATGAAGAATTGTTTAATTCAGTTTGACTTTTTAAATGACACTTCAGCACAAAATTTCTAAAATCGTATCTAAGTATTGTAGTATTATGACTTTGTGGAGACTTCTAGAACTATGTGGAACATTATGGAACTTCCTGGGGCCTTCTAGAATATTATGTAACCGTCTACAAATTGTTTTTGTTTATTTGTAAGTTTTTATGTTATGCTATAGCTATAAACTGTTAACTGCGTTAAAATACATAAGTACGGTCCGATTCGATCATTAGCGAATTGAAAAATAAAACTTCTGAAATATTTTGACTTTTTACCCTTATTGCGTATATGGTAAAATTGAATTTTCGGTTTGGGTGGGTGACCTTTTTCAAATATTAACCCCCCCCCCCTAAAAAAACGAAATTTCTAAAATCATATATAAGAAGAGTAGAACTTTCACATTCTGGAATCTTCTAGAGCTTTTTGGAAACTTCTAGAAATTCCTGGAACCTTTTAAAACTTTTAGCAATCTCACTAGTACTTTTTTTGTTTATTTGTGGTAAAATTGAATTTTTCAATATGGGATGACGTTTTTCAAGAACTAAAATTAATATCTTTTTTATTACTTTTGAAAAAATGTTCATCGATTTATAAAACAGGAACACGGGCTCACAGAAAAGGCATAACACTAATATATATATATATATATATATATATATATATATATATATATATATATATATATATATATATATATATATATATATATATATATATATGTATGTATGTATATGCGCGTGGGGGGAGTGTGTTCAAATATATAGAAAAATAGGAAAGAATACGTTAGGTAAATAATCCGGAGTTCTTTAGTATTTTTGTTTTATTTAAAAAAAAAAACAGTGCTCCGTACAGAAGTAGAGCTTAAATTATAATTATTTAAAAAAAATATGATTCCTTATTTAAAAATAATTATATATATATATATATATATATATATATATATATATATATATATATATATATATATATATATATATATATATAATTATTTTTTAATATATATTTAATATAATATTTAATTTTTAATTTAATTTTTAATTTAATTTTTAATATATTTTAATATATATATATATATAATTATTTTTTAAATAAGGAATCATATTTTTTTTAAATAATTATAATTTAAGCTCTACTTCCGTATGGAGCACTGTTTATATATATATATATATATATATATATATATATATATATATATATATATATATATATATATATATATAATTATTTTTTAAATAAGGAATCATATTTTTTTAATAATTATAATTTAAGCTCTACTTCTGTATGGAGCACTGTTTTTTTTTTTTAATAAAACAAAAATACTAAAGAACTCCGGATTATTTACCTAACGTGTTCTTTCCTATTTTTCTATATATTTGAACACACTCCCTCCACACATACATACATACATATATATATATATATATATATATATATATATATATATATATATATATATACAGTGTAACCCGGATATAAGAGAGTTGTCGGGACCGGAGAAGTATCTTATATCCGGGTTTCTCTTACATCCGGGTTTGGTCTATTTTGTTTAGCTAAGGATGGGTCTAATTTGGGACCAGAGAAAATCTCTCTTATATCCGGGTTTCTCTTATATCCAGGTTTCTCTTATATCCGGGTCTCTTATATCCGGGTTACACTGTATATATATATATATATATATATATATATATATATATATATATATATATATGAGTTGGGATCAGATATAGATAAAAAATGGATCGGAATAGATTGATAAATGTTTCCTACTTTTTCTTTATCCTTTCGTTCTGATTCCGATCCAGTTTTTACATATATTTGATCCCAACTAGATTGTAATTATTTAAAAAAAAAAATATGATTCCATCGCGACACAGAAATTACAATGTTTCGAAACTGGTCAGCAATATTTAAGTTTAATTCTAATATTTAACCTAAACAACTGGGTGGCTGTTTCATCCTACCAAAACAATGCTTGAGTATGAAAAGATAATTCTTCTGCCGCTACTTAATTTAAAAACAATTTGATGTATGTAGGTCCTTATTTCCGTAAAAACAATTATTTTTATTTTATGGGTGACTTTGATTGATGTATTTTGCAATTAATTTCAATTATTCCCAAATGTATTTCCAAGTTGTAACAATTCTTATCATACAAAATGTCGCAAAAAATCACATAAAAATTCGCTCACATAAAAGAATCGCTCACATAAAAATATAGTCGAAAACAGTCGCAGAAATGAAAACTTGGGCTTTCAAAATTTCAGGTTTGTAGTTTCGGATCTGACCCGGAATGTTTTCAATTTGCTCACAGAGTTGGTCTGATTCCAAAATGGTATATTTTTGGCTACGACCTCTTGGAGTAAAGTTGAAAACACGGACATTTTTATTTAAAAAAAAATGCAAATTGAGAACAGTATTTTTTTTTTCATTTGAACATGAGCTATAGAAAGTTAGAGAGTTGTGTCCCTTTAATTGTTTTTTATCAGTAGAAGCCAAGATGGCGGAATCTGAAAATGGTCGCAACAATGAAAACTTACGGATCCAAAATTTCAGAATTTCGGGTCCGAATCCAGCTCGGAATGTTTTTAATTGGCTCACGGAGTCGGCCTGATTCCAAAATGGTATGATATGTTGGGCTACGGCCTCTAAGAGTAAAATTGAAAAACTGTGACACACTGACATATTCGCATTTATTTCTATAGATGATTTATTATTAATGTTAATGTTATGCTAATTGGAAGACAGAATTTTGCCAGACTGAAGTTTACTTTGGCACAAGGCAGGCTGAGCGACTGAGAAAAAGTAGAGGTGGCGGCAGAAATACCTCCCACATAATAGTAAGACATTAGCTAAATGAAGATACCATTGCCATTAACGTCTTACCATTGTGTGGGAGGTATTTGTGGGAGTTATAGGTGGGAGGTATTTCCGTCACACCCTGTAATTATGAATAACGTCTTCAGTTATAACACTACTGAGTCAGTTATGTGCCATGCGTGATACA
>OZ038510.1:79506848-79514348 GCA_964036315.1 Acanthosepion esculentum
AAATATTCAGGAGTGCTATTATTTATTATTATAAATAATAATAATAATAATTATAATAATATTGATAATGATATAATAATATTAATAATGCTATAATAATAATAATGATAATAATAATAATAATAATAAAATAATAATAATGATAATAATAATAAAATAATAATAATGATAATAATAATATTAATGATATAATGATGATAATAATAATAGTGATAATAATAATATTTTAATAATTATCATACTACTAATAATAATAACAGAAAAACGTATAATATTCACGGGTGCTATTATTTATCATTATAAATAATAATAATATTAATAATAATGATGTTAATATAATAATAATATAATATTAATAATCATGATAATATAATAATAATATAATAATAATGATTAATAGCAGTATTATAATAATTATGATACTACTATTACTACTAATTAATACTAATTTATTGATTATTCACACGTTGTATTAGGTAGTCTTCATTATAGATTCAAGTGACAACAAGTCCTGTTTTAATTCAAGTATCCTACTCACTGTTAGTGTGGATGTTTTTTTGAGTATCTATCTGGATTTCCAAGTCTTTCTTTTTCTTCGTACGGCTGAGCATGCCGAGTACAGCAGTCACCTTCATGTTCTCTATAATTCTTTATATTTGCGAATGTTGACTTTTCACGTCAGCCAGTGGCATTCACTGACAATCAAGTGACAACAAGTCTCATGTTTATTTCACCACTTGCATTTATTATTATTATTATTATTATTATTATTATTATTATTATTATTATTATTATTATTATTATAAGTCCTTGTCCTCTACTGCGGCTTGGAAGTCTCCGGTTGTAACGATTCTTCGTGCCACCGGATAGACTCACCAATGAGTGGGATTACCCCCGGGCATCGGGTTTCCTAATATAAAATTCATCCGGTCCCATAAATGAATTGCAAAACAAAGTCTTCTTCGGACACGAAGTACAACCACGATTATTATTATTATTATTATTATTATTATTATTATTATTATTATTGTTGATGTTGTTGTTGTTGTTATTGACCTTTGCGTTGTGTATTACGTGTTACTCCCAAGACTCAGGCAGACGCACAGTGGCTTCAAGAGACAACAAATCTTTTGTATTTAGAAGATGCCAAAATATATAGCACCATGAGGTTAGATATTCAACAAATATTTATTTACTCACGTAACCCCCTTGTCTGTCAATGCACCTAATTCAGTGAGGCATATTACGTCATCACTTAGATCGAACATTGCACCGTGAAAATTTCAGATCAAAACGCTGCCATTAACTACGTGTCTTATAGACACACCATTTTAAATCTGCTTGTGTGTGTGTGTGTGTGTCCGCGCGTATTTGCTTTCCAGAAAATCTCGCTTAAAACGGTTCAAAGGTTTAATATTGCGTTTAAAGAACAGATTATATTATTTTTAACGTACAATTAAAATTTATTTTATTTTTTAATTTGGAAAGGAAAACTATTATTATCGCATATTTGATTTTATATTTCATATATATTTCATATATTTAATATTATCTTAAATGTTAATTTTTATCAAATAATGTATTTAAGTTCTTTGCTAATATTGTAGAATTAAAATTTATACAATTTGAACGAATTTTATTAAGAGTCAAATATATATAGGAATTATTTTACATCTAATATTTGACAATAAATGTTATATTAAAATTGTATAATTGCTTAATTAAAAAATATATATATATATAAGCAAACGGATACAAAATGTTCTAAATGCTATAAGAATCTGAAATTATCAACCCCGATAAATATAAAAATGATAGGGTGGTGAAAAGTTACTGTCCGCTTAAAAAATTCTAAAAAATTTCTGATGTTTGTTCACCTGGACATATTTTGGTAAATGGTTTGCGTTGAGAAATTTTCAGCATAACATGTAAGCCCGATGACAAAGAACAAAGTGTGTCACACACACACACACACAAACACAAAATTATACATAGTTTTCCCTTATATTAAAATGAATTTTTATTATGATGGCTTAACAAACGACGATGTCGGAGAATTTTCCTCGTCTGTTGCAAGCTTTCAGATGGATATTAGGATCTAAATAGGTGAGGCCTTTTCTCCATACCCACTGCAGTAGAGGATTTAACAACCGGACGGGGCCCTGGCTTTGCCGGGAAGCTCATTTTAGTTCGTTCCGTGAGGGAAAGCTGTCCGATAGATCTTTCACTTAAATGTCCGCTTGTCAGCTAATTCTGCTTTCCACATATTAAAATTATTGTAATGTTCTTATTTTTTACAATTTAATTTAAAATTGAATAAATGTAATGTCATTTGATTTTCAAATAAAACGTTAAAGAATAAATATTGAAAAAAAAAATTTAAATTGCAATAATAGCAAATTAAAAAAAAAGAACAACTATTTGCGATATAAGCTTCTCTATTGACATCTGTGGTTATAAAATATTAATGTAGGGATAAATGTGTTCTTCATTGAGAATCGGTTAAAAAGCACCTTTCTCAAAGAACATGAAATACATCGCAAAAGCATCTCTATCTATCTATCTATCTATCTATCTATCTATCTATCTATCTATCTCAATATGTTCATTATCTATCTAACTTTCTATCTATCTATCTCAATATGTTCATTATCTATCTATCTATCTATCTATCTATCTATCTATCTATCTATCTATCTATCTATCTATCTATCTATCTATCTATCTATCTCAATATGTTCATTATCTATCTATCTATCTATCTATCTATCTATCTATCTCTCTCAATATCTTCATTATCTATCTATCTATCTATCTATCTATCTATCTATCTATCTCAATATCTTCATTATCTATCTCAATATGTTCATTATCTATCTATCTATCTATCTATCTATCTATCTATCTATCTATCTATCTATCTATCTATCTATCTATCTATCTAACTCAATATGTTCATTATCTATCTATCTATCTATCTATCTATCTATCTATCTATCTATCTATCTATCTATCTCAATATGTTCATTATCTATCTATCTATCTCAATATGTTCATTATCTATCTATCTATCTATCTATCTATCTATCTATCTATCTATCTATCTATCTATCTCAATATGTTCATTATCTATCTATCTATCTATCTATCTATCTATCTATCTATCTATCTATCTATCTATCTAAGTCTGTTCATAAACCCCCTTTCACTCACTATTTCATTATGTTCATTATCTATCTATCTATCTATCTATCTATCTATCTATCTATCTATCTATCTATCTATCTATCTCAGTTTGTTCATATCACCCACTCTCATTCATTCTCTCTTTATTTCAGTCTGTTCATTATCTATCTATCTATCTATCTATCTATCTATCTATCTATCTATCTATCTATCTATCTATCTATCTATCTATCTATCTATCTATCTCAATATGTTCATTATCTATCTATCTATCTATCTATCTATCTATCTATCTATCTATCTATCTATCTATCTATCTATCTATCTAAGTCTGTTCATAAACCCCCTTTCACTCACTATTTCATTATGTTCATTATCTATCTATCTATCTATCTATCTATCTATCTATCTATCTATCTATCTATCTATCTATCTATCTATCTCAGTTTGTTCATATCACCCACTCTCATTCATTCTCTCTTTATTTCAGTCTGTTCATTATCTATCTATCTATCTATCTATCTATCTATCTATCTATCTATCTATCTATCTACCAGTCAATATGGAGAATTGCAACATACGAATCCATGCCATTTTACATGCACGCTCATTCTTTGCCTCTTTCTCTTTCAAACGCGCGCACGCACACAAAAGCAGATCACTGACACGAACAAACGACATATCGTTCATTTTGAAATAAATTTTAAGGCCGGGTTTCCCCCACCCCTCACCTTTTTCCTCGACAGAAATGACTCATTTCAATGTTTCACTCTATAAAGACGAATCTGTTTAGTGGCTAAGATAGTTGCATATTTATGGCTGGAATGAATAATCAATGTTCGCACCGAAGTGAAAACTTTGATACTGGAATGCTGATTTTCAAGACAGACCCAGCCAGGTTGAAGAATTAACGCAACAAAATCTTCCTTCTTAAATCTGACCGTGTGACAGATTGAAAGTTCACTTAGTAGGGGCACCTGGTTAGAATCAAACTCACTTGTAACATGCATATTGCCTGGTTGAGAAAGCTGTAAAAAAAGTATCCGGTCACTAATACTTTTGATAAAAATGAGGAGAAAGAAGAGGAGGAAAATGAGAAAGAAAAGGAGGAGGAGGAGGGGAAGGAAAGTGAAGAAGGAAGAAGAGGAGAATGAAGATGAGGAAGAAAGAAGAAGAAGAGGACAATGGAGAAATGGAAGCAGAAAAGAAGAAGAAGATAATGAAGAAGTTGAATAAGAAAAGAAGAAGAAGAGGAGAATGACGAATTACAAAAAGAAAAGAAGGAAGAAGAGGAGAATGAAGAAGTGGACGAAAAAAAGAAGAAGAAAGAAGAAGGGAAAAATGAAGAAGAGGAGAATGAAGAAGTTGAATAAGAAAAAAAGAAAGAAGAAGAAGAGAATGAAGAATTTCAAGAAGAAAAGAAGGAAGAAGAAGAGGACATTGAAGAAGTGGAAGAAGAAAAGGAGAAGGAAGAAGAAGAGGCGGGAAATGAAGAAGAAAAAAGAATAAGGAAGAAGAAACGAAGAATGAAGAAGCAGAAGAAGAAAAGAAAGAAGATAAGAAGGAGAATGAAAAAGGAAGAAGAAGCGGAGAATAAAGAAGGAAGAAGAAAAGAAAGAAGCGGAATAAGTAGAAGAAGGTTAGAAGATGAGAAAGAAGACGAGGAATAAAATGAAGGATCAGAAGAGGAGGAGGAAAATGTGGAGGAAGTCGAAGAAGAAAATTCTAATAAAGAGAAGAGAAAGGAAGAAGAAGATGGGAAGTGAGAAGAGTACGAATAAGAAATGGAGGAATGGGAGGAGGAGGAGGGTGAAGAGAGAGAATTGGTGGAAGAGAAGGAGAAGAAAAAGATGATGAGTAGTAGGAAGAGGAGAATTAAGACAAAAAGGATTGATAAGTTCGTTTTATACGGATTATCAACACTTTGTGGGTTATTTAAAGCTAGGAAATATTTGAGTGTGTAAGAATTTGGTGGGGGATAATAATGATTTTAGTAATACAAGTGTTACTAATTAACCGATAGATGGGGGAGATTTAGTGTATTTATACCTAATCAGAAATTGATAAACAAATAAGAAATTAGAATGTTTGATGTAAAGTGGGGGATCAAATGTGTAGCAAATCTGTATTTCCCCGATTGATTGATTCGTTTATTACGGTGTATCAACCCTTGGCAGGTTATTTAAAGCCAAAAAATAATTTTATAGTGTAAGATTTTTATTTAGATGATAATCTTACTAATTAACCCATAGCTGGTGGAGAATAGGTGGATTTTTACCTTTCCCAATGGTTTTTGCGCGTATTAAAATAAAACTAACCCAACTGGAAATAGAACTCGGCTCTCCGATTGACAATTTCGAGCCATTATCCATTACACCAACTTCAAATCCAAGTTTAAAGCACCTAGTATTCCCAAGCGGTCACCCCTGTAAGCATTGACCAGTATCGACGTTGCTTAACTTCGGTGACCGGTGTTTCAGCGTAAGTTGGCCGTCAGTCCAAAATAAAAAGGAGTAGGAGAAAAAAAAGAGTAAGAAGAGTTTGAGGGAGAGTGAAGCGGTGCACAATAATGAGGAGGAAGTAGAGAAATAGCAGGAGGAGGAGGAAGAATAAGGAGAAGGGAGAGTAAGGAGGAGGAGGAAGAGGAGAATGTGGGTGAAAGAAGAGCGTGAAAAGAGAGAAGAAGAGACGGAAGAGAAAGAGGGGGAAGAGAATGAAGTGGAGGAAGATAAGAAAGAAGAGAGAGAGAAGAGGAAGAGAATGAGGGAGCTGAGAAAAAAAAAGAGTAAGAATTGTTGAGGGAGAGTGAAGCGGTGCACAATAATGAGGAGGAAGTAGAGAAATAGCAGGAGGTGGAGGAAGAATAAGGAGAAGGGAGAGTAAGGAGGAGGAGGAAGAGGAGGATAAGTGAGAGAAAGAAGAAGAGTAAGAAGAGGTTGAGGGAGTGTAAAGAGGATACGCTATAATAATTTATCCCACTGTGAATGGCGTTGCATTTTCTTAGACAAAAGAGTTGGTCTGATAAGAAAGCATTGTTGTTACAAACTTTACACAGACTCTTTCTCTGTATTTGTGTATTCGTCTGTAAGATACTGAAGCCGAACCGAACCATAATATATTGTCATGTATTTTATTGGCTCGAATCTAGAAAATAAAATACATGACAATACAGAAGTTGGTAATACCTACTGAATATGAAACCAAAAATAAAATTGCATGGATTCTTACACAATTCTTGTTCAATGAGTTGTTTTTGATGAAGAACTTCGATCGAAACCTAATAAATATCTTGCTTAAGGTATCTCTGTCGCAGCGTCACGGCCAAGTACCGTTTGGAATTCAGAGGTGTCCTTTTCCTAGACTGATTAAGAACAACGGCTAGAAAACCACGTGCATTCTACTATTTAACCCACGGCTGGGGGATAAGAAATCGATTCATATCTTTTCGACGTGTGTCTATTTGCGCGTAAGTGAATATAAAAATCTCGACTGGAATTAGAAATCTCTTTCCGAGCTGCTATCCAATACGCCACCAGCACATCCGGAATATGAAATATCATACACGAAATATACAAATGCATTCATTAATCTTTTTTTTTTCCACAGAAAAGCGTAACATTTTTATTTATCCATCTTTTGACACGTCAGGGTTGGTGTTTGGTTTGCTTATTTTGTGCCTAAAAAATAGCGTTTTTTTCCCCTTTTTGGGACGATTTTCCTTAACTCCTGAAAGAAATAATAGACATGCTTGTGGAGCGACTGAGCCTCACCCAAAGACCTAGGAATCCCGGGAGCCCACTTTGGAGAGACCCTGGTCTAGATAAATGCGAGGGGAACATTATGTTTTTTGTCGATCTCCGCGGATTCCCCTGTCATCTTTGTGTCAGGGTGCAGCGACAGAGTTATACTTGAGAAGAATTGAAAGCAAATTTTTACACACACACACACACACACACACACACACACACACACACACACACACACACACACACACACATACATATATATATATATATATATATATATATATATATATATTAAGACTCATTAAATAATTTAGACAAGTTTTAGCTACTTATTCTTAATAAGATCCTTTCATATTTATGGAAAAATTTCTTAGCATCCTTATTAAAAGAAGAAAGAAAGTAACCATGTTGATGCATATTTATTTTATTCCGAGTACTTTCGACATTAGCACAATGTCATCATCAGGGTCTTGTTTTCTATAAAAACAAATTTGTTGTATTCATCATTTTTCTAAGGCAAAATTGTTGTGCTCATCAGAAAGCAAATTTTTGCTTAGCTGACTGATGT
>OZ038510.1:79519348-79656848 GCA_964036315.1 Acanthosepion esculentum
CTTTCTCCTACACTGGTTGCCAACCAAGAGCCCAGTCTATTTACTCATAGCTGCGGTACGGAAGGGTGAGGATTAATACCGTTTTGTAAGTGAATGTATGTATGTTGGTTTGATAAGCGGCATATCAACACCTTATGGGTCATTTGATGCCGAAATTTAATTTTAATAGCAGCATTAGTAATCTCTTTTACAAAAATGTATCGCTGGCAATTTTGTTACTATGAAAATCCATTGCTGGTATTTTTAGCATAAAAAATGTATTGCTATATGTTGTAACCTATGGAAGGTTACTGAATAGAATAATCAAACGAAGGTTGGTAATGAACGATAATAATTAGGACAAGAACAACACATATAAGATTCGCCAGCGACGCGTAGAAGTAGTAGTCAACTAATAGAAGTGAGTCAGTTGAATTCTACAATGAATCTCCAACTGCAGACCAACATACAGTATTTACTACTGTATTTATGTGAATGAGGAAATATCCATTATCGCCCGTATACTATACTTTCATAGTGTTTTGGGTCCAGTTTGGGAGTTAACTATTTGCCCATAGCTGGGACCCTAACAGGTGATACCCCTACGGGTCAGAGTGGACCTACGAACAACTAAGAGGTCGTTCCACGCTCCTCAAAACCTCAGAGACCTTGCTGACGGATGTAGATTATCGTCACAACCAGGACCCCCTCAGTTGATCAGAGGGCTTGTTGCTGGATGTAGTTTATCGTCATACCCAGGACCCTCTCCCCCGAGCAGAGGCCTTGCTGCTGGGCGTAGTTTATCGTCCTACCCAGGACAAGTAAGTGAATGCAACAATGTCGACCGGAGTTCGAACTTCTAATTCCGAGCCGCTATCCATTGCGCCGCCCGCACATTGACAAGCCAGAATGTTAATCTACTTCCTCTCTCTCTCTCTCGATTGTTCTGCAACTATATAAAACAAGAGTGCATCTCTACAATTCAGGGTGACTTTATAGTCAACCAATACCACACTCTCTAGCGACTTGGAATTTTTTACAACTACATTCACTCTGTAGAAAACCAGAAAACCCCTCAAGGTAGAGGATTTCATAGTAAGAGGCGCAGTTCGTGCAGATGTGTGCGGAACATGACGGTTAGTGACAGGGGAAGTACTCCCCTGGGAGTCGGTTCCACAATACAGCGGTTCTTGGGAAGAAGCTGTGAAAGCGGAATTTACATTTCACCAATGAGCTACGAGTATTTATGACAGTCAAAGTCATTCTATCAACAATCTTTGTATTTGATGTACTTAAGCAGGCATACGAAGGATACTAGACAGATAGATAGATCTGTCAATATTTCTGAGATGTGGTATTATGTACACTATTTACATTGTTCGGACTATCGCCCACATCGTTGTCGCCATATTTATCGCAACGTTTCGGCCGTTGCACGCTCCGGCCTTCTTTAGGAGGTTGGAATGTCGAACTGAACCCTTTCTTTCGCTCTAAAATATGGCAACAAAGATGAGGACGATAGTCCGAACAATGTAAATAGTGTAGACACATAGATAGATAGATAGATAGATATGAACAGACTGAGATAGATTGATATAAACAGATTAAGACAGATAGCTTGGTAGATAGATCTTAACAGACTGCTGCCTAAATACGTACACACACATACACACACGCACACTCACACACGCGCGCGCACACACACACGCACATACACATACATATATATATATATATTTATATATATATATATATATACAGAGAGAGAGATAGACAGACAGACAGACAGACAGAAAGACAGACAGATAGATAGAGTGAGGGAGAGAGAGAGAGAGAGGGGGAGATAAATATGAACAGACTAAGATAGAAATACAGATAAATATAACCAGACTAACATAGATAGATAGATAGATAGATAGATAGATAGATAAATAAACAGATATGAACAGACTGAGATAGATAGATAGATAGATAGATAGATAGATAGATAGATAGATAGATAGATAGATAGATACCAAGGAAATGAGGGGGGTTCCCTACAATTCTTTCATATTGACGGAAAAATATATAGAGAGAGTGTGTGTGTGTGAGAGATATGAACAGTCTGAGATATATAGATAGATATAACCAGACTAACATAGATAGATAGATAGATAGATAGATAGATAGATAGATAGATAGATAGATAAATAAACAGATATGAACAGACTGAGATAGATAGATAGATAGATAGATAGATAGATAGATAGATAGATACCAAGGAAATGAGGGGGGTTCCCTACAATTCTTTCATATTGACGGAAAAATATATAGAGAAAGTGTGTGTGTGTGAGAGATATGAACAGTCTGAGATATATAGATAGATATAACCAGACTAACATAGATAGATAGATAGATAGATAGATAGATAGATAGATAGATAGATAAATAAACAGATATGAACAGACTGAGATAGATAGATAGATAGATAGATAGATAGATAGATACCAAGGAAATGAGGGGGGTTCCCTACAATTCTTTCATATTGACGGAAAAATAGAGAGAGAGAGAGAGAGAGAGAGAGAGAGAGTGTGTGTATGAGAGATATGAACAGTCTGAGATATATAGATAGATAGATATAACCAGACTAACATAGATAGATAAATAAGTAGATAAATAAATATATAGCGATGAACAGACTGAGATAGATAGATAGATAGATAGATAGATAGATAGATAGATAGATATGAACAGACCAAGATAGATAGATAGAGAGATAGATATGAACAGACTGAAATAGATAGATAGATAGATATATACTATTTATTATTGTAAAATACAATATTTGTGGCACGTGGCCTAAAAAGTGGGCAGTGGGGTTGAGGTTGGTCATCCTTACCTATCCTATACCTAGCTGACCCGATTCACGACCCATTCATTCAATACAAATAAACCATTCACCGAAAGAATTCACCCTTCACCTTTTACTCCTGCATACACCACAATACCACATCCACAAAGGGAACCTAAAAATTAACACCATGGTTTAAAATTCTTATGTACAAATGTTCATAATATATATATATATATATATATATATATATATATATATATATATATATATATATATATATATCTATCTGACGATGATGTGAAATGATGGGGAGGGTTCTAAATCCCAATACAAAAATTATATATAAAACAGAAATTAACAGAAAATAATTGATGTTAGTAGGACCCGTCCACCCCACAAAAAATCAGAGTTGCCGCTGTATTCTGTCATCAGACAGAATCAAGAGGCTAACTCTCTAACGGAATGGGGGAGGTGAAAAATAAATGTAGGGCGTGAGGAAATCAAAGACTGAACCAGTCGAGGTGAAAAAGGGCGCCAAAAACAAACTGTGGAGGTTGGGAACCTCAACTTGGCTCATAACGCAAGTAAGGAGCCGGGAACAGGCCAGGAACGACACTCACTCACATGAACTAGGTACACAAAAGGGGGTCTACCTTAACCAGGGGGAGGGTTCGCATGAAACCCCTCCGTTGTGACGAAAGAGGACTTAAAAAAGGAACTCAAGAATAGCCCTTTCACGCGAACCAAGCTCGCTACTTTTACCCACCTTTCGTTGAAATCTGTCGACACCAAACGCTTTCTATCAGTTCTGATCTTCACTTTCAGTTGATGCTGAAAGTATCTGATCAAAACCTGATGAGAATAGCGTTCCCGTCGCAAGATCACCTCCTTTCGCGTCATCCAGATCACCATTCTTGCCTTGGCTAGCAACGTTAGAAACACCATTCGTTTCACCCGAGAATACGGGGGCGACACATTGGCGCACGCGTATGCGAGATCGATGAGCACAAGCTGATCGGGAGCGATACAAGCCGTCAGCCCACCGACATAATCTCAGAAAGGGCGTACATGAGGGAAATGGTAGAAGGCGTTCGAAACCGTTTCCTCTAAACCAAGGTCCCACCGGTACAATTAGGCAAATCCGCCCAGCCCCATCTGAAGGCCATGTCGTTGAGAAATAGCACGTTACAGATCAATCGCCAGGTAAGCGAAAACTCAGTGTTACTGAGGTAATTCGCCGCTGGCGCCCAAGACAAGAAAGAGCGCAACTCGTCCACCGACAAGCCGAGCCGCTCACAGAGACGGTCCTTCACGACACCCTCCACTAATTCACGATACAAGACCTTTCGAGGCCGTGAAAGGTCACTGGACCGAGGAAAAGCCCTCAAGGCAACTCGACACTCGTTAAGGAAAGTCGACAATTTCCTGGATCTACGACGGCGCTTATCCCACGAAATGGGAGGAGTGATAGTAAGGCTAGGGAAGACGTCCCTAACACTCCCCACCAAAATCGAATCCTCTGTCAAAACGCGGCGTAGGAAAGCCAACATCGAAGCGTGCGGCAATCCCAGGCCCCCATGACACAGACATTGGGCACAAGCTTCTTTAAGGACCTTCTGCTTGCGCCCACCCCACAATAGGGTGGAGAACAAGCGCTCGATCGCCTTCCTATGACCTTGCAAAGAGGAAGTACCGCCAAGTGGTAAAGGACGAGAGGAAAGACGTAAGTGGCACATGCCTCAGTTCTACCCGTCAAGGACAACCTCCTTCGGAGCCAAGTCCGGACCGACGCTCCGACCTTTGCCTGTACTTCTGACGGAGAAGGAGAGGATCCAACGCCAAAGCGTAAAGTAGGGGCGACAGTGGGTAACCCTGACGTACCGACCGAGAGCGCAAAAACGCGCGACCGCTTTCCGTTCACCTGCACCACAGCACTGAGGGAGCGATACAGGAAGCTAATCGACTTGCAGAAGTCGGGTTGGAATCCGGCGGCCTGCAGGACAGCAGCCAAATACTAATGGTCGACCCTATCAAATGCCTCGGACTGATCCAAATTGATCAGCGCGGCTTGCTCGTCGTCTTTTACACCCTCTAGGATCGTGCGGATCAGATGCAGGTTGCTCTGAATTGTTCGGCCCTTCACAGCATTAGTCTGATCGGGTCCCAACAGACTCTCGGCAACTGACTGCAAACGCTCCGTCAGGATCTTAGCCAAAATCTTTAACTCTGTGTCCAGCAGAGTTATGGGCCTGTTTTCGTCTAAATCCAGCCCACCATCCTTTCAACAGCGTGATCACACCCCTTTGTCTAGTATTCACCGTGCGCGAGATGTATATTATGCCTGCCTCATAAATCTATTTTTAGGAATACGTTTTCACAACATCGCCCACGTGACGCCGACGTGATCGCATTGCAAAACGGAACGCTGATCTTGAAATTCAGTCATTTTGTTTTGATTATTCTTATGTCTATCGTCTTTTTAGGTTGACTTGAATATCGTCTAATTTTAATTATGTTTCAATAACTATGTCCTGAAGAAGGTCTACTAGACCGAAACGTCCGACGTCGACATTGAAACATTAAAACAGTAAACTTGCATATTCGGATTTTGTTCTTTTCATATTTTTTCTCATATTATATATATACACAAATGTAAAAAAACAAAAAGAATATACATTCCAATAGGTTTGAATATTGAGTCCTGTTCAATCATGCTAAGTGCCAATTTGAAGAAGTTTACCACATTATATAAAAGTGTCTTGAATACTATGTCAGAATTATGCATAAAGCCATGGTCATTTATAGAATCTTTGACAATAGAATGCTGTGTGGCAATTGAAATTCTCAGCCAGGGAAGACTGATAATTGAACATGACAAAAGAATATAACATTTAATAAAGAATACAAAAAGAAACTGTTTATATATATATATATATATATATATATATATATATGTGTGTGTGTGTGTGTGTGTGTGTGTGTGTGTGTTTGTGTATATATATATATATATATATATATATATATATATATATATACTTACAGTCTGTGAAATATGTATTGACATTAAATAACCTACAAACAGTTGATAAACTGTAAAAAAACAAATCAATGAAACTATCAATGCCATATTTGATACTACCATTGTCCCATAATAATTGTTCCATTGGCCTATACATAAAATGTGCCATTTCATACATTAAATGTACCAATCATTATGGGACAGAATAATCTATTATTATTTATATAATACTACTTATGTCCCATAATAATTGCTCCATTTGCCTACACATTTTATACACTAAATGTACCAACCATTATGGGATATAGGGAGTCTATTATTATATATATAACATTACTTCTGTCCCATGATAATTGTTCCATTTACCTATACATATCATACACTAAATGTACCTATCATTATGGGACAGAGGTAGTCTGTTATTATTTATATAATACTACTTCTGTCCCATGATAATTGTTCCATTTGCCTACACGTTTCATACTCTAAATGTACCAATCATTATGGGACAGAAATAGTCTATTAATATTACTTCTGTCCTATAACAATTGTTCCATTTGCCTACACATTTCATACATTAAATGTACCGACTATTATGCGACAGAGGTAGCATCTGTTATTGTTATTATTTAAATAATATTGTTTTTCTCATATTCATTATTGTGTTTGTATATAAATGCATACAACGACTGCTGCAACAACAGTGGTGGCTCCAGTCTCATCAGGCTTGTGTTCAAACATAGTTTCGAGGCTACAGTATAACCGTCACTAACCTAGTGGACTTTAGCAGTGACTCGCGATATCGCTATAGATTGTTGGTTCTCATTTACATTGGCGGAGTATCAGGTGCAGGCAGATAATTTCTCTGTCCCGATCTTGAAGTTATAAAAAATCAAGATGGAAGTAGGAATGACACCCGGGCATCCGACCCAGGATAAGCATCTGTCGATCCACTCATTATTCAGTATTGTGGTGTCCTCCCTCTAATGAGGTTATTGTGGACTCTTCCATTTACTATAAAGTTAGTAGGAAAAGTAAGCCTCGTGGAGAACAGTGATATGGATTGGAAACAGTCGCACAGATTGTTCATCTGTCAAACTCTGCACCTCGGTGGAGAAGAACCCAGACGAGGCTTTGCCGCAGGGCAAAGTTTCGTCCGGGGTGGTAGACAGGCCCCCGAACCCGTTTTTACGAATTCACAGGGAATATTTTTGGTCGAGCCTACGGGCTCGGAGTACCCACTATAAACCGGCCTTGTGCCATATCCACCCTTGTAGGGGGGCTGTTAAATATTAACAGTCGCATAGATTGTTCATCTGTCAAACTCTCCACCTCGGTGGAGAAGAACCCGGACGAGTCTTTGCCGCAGGGCAAAGTTTCGTCCGGGGAGGTAGACAGGCCCTGAACCCGTTTTTACGGGTTCACAGGGAATATTTTTAGCCGAGCCTACGGGCAAGGAGAACCCACACTAAACCGGACTTGTGCCACATACACCCTCGTGGCGGGGGGGGGGGCTGTTAAATATTAGCAGTGATATGGATTGAACGCTCGTCAACCGACACACACTCCCAAGTCGGGCAACACACTTCTGTTTGTATTTACTGTTCAATACTCCATTTCTCTGCTACCCCTTTTTCTCTTATTTCTTAACCAATTACTTGGGCACAACAATATAAAAGACAGAAAATCCAATGACCAGACAAACGGGAAAGTAAAGCCGACAAAAGTACAATTCCTTCGGACTGGAAAAGTCAATTTTAATTGCTTTTCTTTTACGGCTTCATATGATTAAATAATTTGGTCTAGTTTTGAGAAGCAGGAGAGGGATTTTTTCCCACCTGAAGGATGCTGAGGATACCATGGACCAAGCAACGATGAAATTTTGGAGAAATTTAAACAAAAAGGAACTAATACTTAGCGTCAGGAAGAAACAGTTGAGATTTCTGGGGCATTTAATGAAGAAGCGGGGCTTGGAAAAATCTGATACTGACAGGGCAGACAGCGGGTAAGAGGGGCAGAGAAAAACAATATATTTGGTGAGCTTGGGTGAATGGATGGCGGAACAGGGCTTAGGAGAAATAACAGAAAGACAGTTTATTAAGAGCTACAAGGGACGGGAAGTTGTGGAGAGCCATGATCGCCTACGTTCCGAGGAGAAAACGGCACATAATGAAGAAAGAATGCTAAAAAATCATTTGTCTGATGATGATATTTTGGGATACGGACGTTGTTCTATGAGGTTTTTCACACAAAAAAGCTCTTTGTTTTTTGTTTTTTTATTACAGACTACAAGTCTCTTTATAACTTTAGTACACGCCTCATTTTAGTAGGGCTGTCGTCTGGATTATTCAATTCTTCTTCTTCTTCTTCTTCTTCTTCTTCTTCTTCTTCTTCTTCTTCTTCTTCTTCTTCATCATCATCTTCTTCTTCTTCTTCTTCTTCTTCTTCATCATCATCATCATCTTCTTCTTCTTCTTCTTTATCTTCTTCTTTTCTTCTTCTTTTTCTTTTTCTTTTTTTCTTCTTCTTATTTTATTATTATTATTATTTTTATTTCCTTTGATATCTGGCGTTTACACATTTCTTTCCGGGTCCCGCCCAGGGACCTAAGGTTAGAAATGGCATCATGACACTTTCCACTGCAAAAAAATTTAAAAAAATAATTACATAGATAAAGCCCTTCTTCTTCTTCTTCTTCTTCTTCTTCTTCTTCTTCTTCTTCTTCTTCTTCTTCTTCTTATTATTATTATTATTATTATTTCCTTTGATTTCTGTCGTATACACATTTCCTTCCGGGTCCCAAGAGACCTAAGGTCAGAAATTGCTGCAAGACAATTTCCAATGATCATTTTAAGAAAAATACAAAAAAATAAAGAAGAAAACTGAGATCACACAATACTTTTTACAGAGATAAAGCTTTTCGTAATGCGTGAGCCTTACTTGTGTGTGCATCTTTTCGTATTTCTTTAAGGTATGGGTTGCCAGGTATCCCTTCAGTGAGTCTATCGGAACCCTTTCCGATCAGTCCGAGGTCTCCAGCTATAACTGAAATTACTGAGGTCCTCATATGCCACATTTTTGAGATTTCCATTTCAAGATCCTTGTATTTTCATAGATTTTTGAAGATCTTCAAAGTTACATTACGATCTGCACGGACTGTCATGTCAATAAGAAAACCAATTCTGTTTTTGTGGTCTTTGATTACGATGTCTGGGCGATTAGCTTTGATTGTTCTGTTTGTGTGTATTGTAAAGTCCCTTAAAATTGTTTCAAGCCTTATCTCTGTAAGCGGGTCTGGGTGATGTTCATAGCAGTATCTTACGGTTTCCTTCCCGTAAAAGTTACATATTTTCCAAGGAATCTGATACAAGATGGTCAACTGTTTCTGGTTAACACAATTTTTCAGTCTATATGCTTGGTAATTTCTACTTAACAAGCATTGGTCCTGTGCAGTAAGAATAAAACCTTCGGTTTCAGTTACTGATGTGTATGGGGTTTGTCTACATCAACTTGTTTGGTATGGGTAGAGTATTGACAATGAAGAGGCTTTTCTTGTCATCGATTCTGCATTTGGTCCATTGTATTTGCTTTCATTATTAGCTTATTTACCGCTGCAGTTGGCGTATTATGGTTTACTTGCACTTATTCCCCTACTTGAAATTATCTTTTGAATTTGTTGGCTTCCTTTATTACTGAATAAAGTTTCTTATTTCTTTCATGTTCTTTGACAAATATCATCATCTAGTCTTCTGTAGTTTCCAGGTATTTTTGAATGCTAATTGCTGTAGTTTTGTATGACAGTTCTAGTTGAACTAATCCTCTACCTCCTTCGGATCTGGTTACGTACAGACAATCTACATCAACCTTACAAGTGAGAAGCTTTCTCGTTTTGACACCCATTCGCTTAATGTCAGTTATGGTCCAATTAAAGATGTTGAAGTTATTCTGTCACAGGGACAGCCAAAATGTTTATTATTATTATTATTATTATTATTATTATTATTATTATTATTATAATATTTTTCATGCCTTTCTCCATCTTATTCGTCTTTCCAATTTTCTCTTTTTCTCCTGATTATTATATTTGTAGTCTCCTTTTTACACCCTTTTCTTCATTTTTCACGCAGTTTCTTCCTGTTTCTTTCTTATTATTTTCCTTACTATTTTTCTATTTCTTCCTATTTTTCTTTTTATTTTCTATCTTGATTTTGTCTTTATTGTGTTTGATATCATCTTACCAAAGTGTAATTTTGAGCGAATAATTACCAAGTCACCTGAGGGGTCTATGAGTAAGAAAGGGCGACTGTAGGGGAGTTATCTATACATATATTTATATTATGCTTATAATACCCAGAAATTCACACACGGATGTCCTCAAGGACACATGGCAAAGTGGATAAAGGCGTTGGTTAGATCAAGTGACAGGATCCAAAGAGTGTGAGTTCAATAGCCGGTTAAGGCGGTGGGGAACTTGGAGAGGGGAATTAACAGGAGATAACTGATAACTGAGATCCATTAGACATGGCACGTGGAACTAGAACAGTGTACCCCAGTGAGCGAAATAAAGGGTTCAGTTCGACATTACAACCACCTGAAGAAGGCCGGGGCGTACAACGGCCGAAACGTTGTGATAAATATGGCAACAAAGATGAGGACGATAGTCCGAACAATGTAAATAGCGTACATAATACCCCATCTCAGAAATACAGACAGATACAAAGAGAGGAATTGAGCTAAGGAAATATATTAACAGAAACAGTAATACAAAACCTATACAAACAAGCAAGAATGTTCGGTCCGACTGTCAGAGCTGACTGTTGAAAACATCCCACTACAAAAGGCAGTACCTGCTCCTATTTGTAGCTGGGAGAGTTCATGGGTACGTGGGTAAATTACCATGATAGATAGATAGATAGATAGATATGAACAGACTGAGATAGATAGATAGATATGAACTGAATGTAATAGATAGATATGATCTGACTGAGACAGACAGATAGAGAGATAGATAGATAGATAGATAGATAGATAGATAGATAGATAGATAGATATGAAATGACTGAGATAGATATGAACAGTCTGAGATAGATAGATAGATAGGAACAGACTGAGACAGACAGACATATAAATAGACAGACAGATTGATAGTAACAGAGTGAGATAGATAGATAGATAAAGAAGTATAGAGTGACATATATATATATATATATATATATATATATATATATATATATATATATATATAGAGAGAGAGAGAGAGAGAGATAGATAGATAGATAGATAGTGTTGTGGCCTTGTTAGGGTCAGAAATAAAGACACAAAGATAGGGATTGAGTTAAACAAATATATTAACAGAAACAGTAATACAAACATATACAAACGAGAGAGTTACAGAGAGTTACAGAGCTGACAGTTGGAATCTTCACTCTTCAAAAGACAGTACCTGCTTCTATCTACAGCTGGAAAAGTCCATGCGTGCGTAGGTAAATTACCATAACAACATTTGGGACGTTTCATTTATGTGGAGACAGTTTTGCGGATGGTATGTACAGTTCCGTACAAAGTCATCTTTTGAAGCTCTGAGATGTTGATGTGTCCAGGAATTTTACTCACGTGTTTTTTCTGTACCCTTCTTCATCGTACCCAACTCCCCACTCACAACTGGGATAATTCTTTTTAAAAATTATTGGAATCATGTAGACAATTTATCTCAACTAGTTGGTAGACTTCTTTATTATTTTTATTTTATTTCATTTGAATTCTGGTGTATACTCATTTCTTTCCGGGTCCCAACCAGAGACCTAAGGTCAAAAATGGCATCATGATATTTTCCATTGAGAAATTAAAAAATTTTTTTTACATCGATAAAGCCCTTCGTAAGGTGTAGGTTGTACTCGTGAGAACAATTTTTGTATTTCTTTAAGGCGTCGGCTTCCAGGAATTCCTTCAATGAGTTTTCTAATCATTCGGAGAGATCCAGCTACAACGGACATAGGTAAAGCCCTTCGTAAGGTGTAGGTTGTACTCGTGAGAACAATTTTTGTATTTCTTTAAGGCGTCGGCTTCCAGGAATTCCTTCAATGAGTTTTCTAATCATTCGGAGAGATCCAACTACAACTGCAATTATTGATGTCCTCATGTCCTTGATTTGTCATGTATATCAAAGAAATATTACATATTTTGCGATCTCTATTCACAATGTATGGACGATTAACTTTGATTGTTCTGTCTGTGTGTATTGTAAAGTCCCATAAAATCGTTACAGCACCTATCTTCGTAATCGGGGCAGGGTGATGCCCATACCAATTTCCTGCAGTTTCTTTTCCGTAAAAGTTGCCCGTCCTGGGTATGACGATAAACTACATCCAGCAGCAAGGCCTCTGATCATGATGTTTTGAGGTGCTTGGAACCACCTCTTAATTGCTGGTGTTTCCAGGTCCACCCTAACCCGGGGTGGTAGCACCTGTTAGGGTCCCAGCTATGGGCAAATAGTTAACACCCAAACTTGTGTAAAATAGGTTTTAATACCAGAAATACTTTGTAATAAAAAAATTATTACCAGCAATACTTAAAGTACTTGTTATGAGATCAAACAACATAGATGAAAGTAAAGTTATCAACCTGGAATTTTTCATTTATCTTCTTCAAAAATATGATAATTGAAAAATGGCTCAAATATGTATGTATACATAAAAAGCTTTTTTTTTTTACCAAACTATCGCTATGAATCTATTTCAAAAATTTTCTTGGCATTAAATAACCCACTGAGGTTGATATGTCGGAAAACAAAATAAACCAAACGAAATCTCCTACAAACTGATTTCTTACAAAGAATATATATTCTATTCTTACGAAACTATCCTAAAAATCTTGTCGGCATTAAATAACCAATTGAGGTTGATATGCCATAAAACAAAATAAACCAAACCAAATCTCCTACAAACTGATTTCTTACAAAGAATATATATTCTATTTATACGAACCTATCCTAAAAATCTTGTCGGCATTAAATAGCCCATTGATGTGTTGATATGCCGTAAAACAAAACAAACCAACCAACCAAAAATCCGTAAAAGTTGCAGATTTTTCAATGCAGATATTGCCCCACCCTCTCATACCGGGTTTTATATTCAGTGGGTAACAATATCGTATTCTTCTTCTTCTTCTTCTTCTTCTTCTTCTTCTTCTTCTTCTTCTTCTTCTTCTTCTTCTTCTTCTTCTTCTTATTATTATTATTATTATTATTATTATTATTATATTTCCTTTGATTCCTCGGGTGTAATTATTTCTTTCCGGGTCCCAATCAGAGACCTAAGGTCAGAAATGGCATCATGACATTTTCCACTAAGCAATTAAAAAAAATCACACATATTTTACATACATAAAGCTCTTCGTAAGGTGTGAGCTGTCCTCGTGAGTTCAATTTTTTGCATTTCTTTAAGGCATGGGCTTCCAGGAATCCCTTCAATGAGTCTATCTGAGCCTTTTCCAATCAATCCGAGGGCTCAAACCCTAACTGGAATTATTGATGTTTTCATGTGATACATTGTTGAGATTTCGATTTCAAGGTCCTTGTATCATCATTATTATTATTATTACCTTTGATATCTGCCGTTTACACATTTCTTTCCGGGTCCCGCCCAGGGACCTAAGGTTAGAAATGGCATCATGACACTTTCCACTCAAAAAAAAAAAAAAATTATTATTATTATTATTTCATTTGATTTATATTTTATACTCATTTTCACCCGAATCCCAATCAAACACCCATTTTCCCTGGAAAATAGGTGATCTGTGCTTGTATGACCCTTTTTGCATTTCCTTAAGACATGGGATGACAGAGAACCGTTCCCATTCAAACTCAGCCCCACCAAACCAATTATTATTATTTATTTTTCTGCAACTTATTTTTTTAAAAATCTTCTTATTTCTTCTTGCAATAAAAAATAAAAATCTTTGAATCTTTCAAAAATATGCCTTGCATTAAATAATTTCGTATCTATGTGTTGTCCGATAATATTTGTTATATTTATTGCACCAACAATAGATTTTATGATCGACAAAATATATATCTAAAAAAAGCATACCTTTACTCTGAAAGTATAAAATTATGTCCAAAATATTTAGATTTCGGCATTGAACAACCCATGGAGCTTGATATGTTGCCAAGCAATATCAAGCAAGCAAACAACCAAAGAACTCTTTCCTGGCATTAGTCCAAATAATAGCCTACGATTCTTAAATCAAACTGTATTCCAAAATATAACTTCAACAAAACTACAACATAAAACACACATATCACTGCCTCTAAGAGTTACGAGCAGACAAACATGTATATGTACACAAGAGCTGAGTATCATTTACCATGTATTCAATTGTGAAAGCAGAATAACATATCATGTTTTTATTACTACAAAGCTTTTAGCCCCACATAAGCACAAATAGAAATTCCATGGTTCACCTTCAAGTCTCCTATCTTTACAATCTGCTTGTCTTGGTTATGACGTTAAACTACTTCCGGCAGTGGGGCCTCCGATCGGGAGATTGGAGACGTTGAAGAACGTGCAATCACCTCTTAATTGCTGTCTTTACATTAAAATTACATTACAACACATATTAGGATCGACAAATTATATATCCAAAAAAGCATACCTTTACTCTGAAAGTATAAAATTACGTACAAAATATTTAAATTTTGACATTAAATAACACCTAGAGGTTGATATGCCGCTAAGCAAAATCAACGAACCAAGCAATTATGACTGTGTTCGTTTTAGATGACATTAAAAAAGAAAGAAAATTAAGAAGATCTTTCTTCTTCTTCTTCTTCTTCTTCTTCTTCTTCTTCTTCTTCTTCTTCCGTAAGATTTATATTGTATACACATTTTTCCCTAGGCCCCAACCAGCTTGTTTGTTTGTTTGTTTGTTTGTTTCTTTCTTTCTTTCTTTCTTACGCACTCTTTGTTTGTTTGTTTCTTTCTTTACACTCTTTCTTTACACTCTTTCTTTCTCTCTTTCTCTCTTTCTTTCTTTCTTTCTTTCTTTCTTTCTTTCTATCTTTCTTTCTTTCTTACACACTCTTTGTTTATTTGTTTCTTTCTTTACACTCTTTCTTTCTTTCTTTCTTTCTTTCTTTCTTTCTTTCTTACACACTCTTTGTTTGTTTCTTTCTTTACACTCTTTCTTTCTTTCTTTCTTACACACTCTTTGTTTGTTTGTTTCTTTCTTTACACTCTTTCTTTACACTCTTTCTTTCTCTCTTTCTTTACACTCTTTCTTTCTTTCTTTCTTTCTTTCTTTCTTTCTTTCTTTCTACTACCAAATGCTGAATTCGATTCTCACTGGATGCACATGTTCTTGTGTCAAACTTAATTAAGCTGACTAAATAATATTCTAATGCTTTCTTTTAATTTAAGGGGGCATCTTAGCTGACTATGCTGACTATTACAAATGTGTAGTAAGTTTGATTCTCATTATGTGCTCCATATTTGCTGCCTTGTGCCAAACTAAACTGGGCTTAATAAATAACAACATTGAGATGCTTTAATGTCGTCCAGGAGTAAGTCGTAGCGAACTGACCATGTTTACTGTTCAACATTAAGTCTGACCCTCACTGGGTGCTTCATACTTAATATTTTATTTACGTCAATATTTCGTCAGTTAAGCTCGGCCAGCGTGGGTGTGAAGCGACCTAATCGATCCCCGTTCAGAAAACACGGACCCTATATTCTTCTAGGATAAGACTCTCCAAAACATCTCTGAGTGTTTTTTTTTTATCCATCTGTCAAACATTATCGTTCTCACGCTCGCAATAACAAAAACAGATTTGAGGTTACGTACTTACGCATTCGGTGGTCGGTAGTAACCCCGTGACAGACTTTCACCTGACATCTTTTTCAAAATTTGGCGTGAAATGATCGCATTTTCTATTCCCTTATAACCCAAAAGAAACAGTACCAAAGCTGTATCAATAATATATGAATTCCGAGCATGTGAAAATTGTAAGTACCTGCAGAACAGGGATGATGATGGTTGATAAGTGTGGTAACTACATAACAAATGGGGACGTCAGTTCAACGCTAGTACCGACCTTACTAAATACTCTACGGTCACACCTTATTTAGATAAAGACAAATGTTTGGTAGGTCAAGTGGTGTTTCATCTCGCTCGTTTTAATGTCTTATGTTCTGCGTTGTTATAAAGTATTCACTTTTCATTGTCTGGACTTATTTTCTCCAACGTCAAGTACTTTCATTACGTTTATGTTATGGTCCAGGTTAGGACCAAGGAAGAACAACACGAACACAAGAGTAGAAATAACGAAGATATATTACACGGAATAATAATACAAGATGTGGAAGGTGTTAGTATGACTGTCAGTCTGGTTTGGAGTGAACTACTTTTCGGCTCGACTCGATTCGTCCCTCACTCTTGAGAGGCGTAGTATAGATAGCGTTAGGAAGAGTTCATTCTGTAGTTATAGGTAAGGACTCATAACAGTTTATGAAGCGAATCAGAAATACAATTCACTACGGTTCTTTTTGCTTGTGTGGATGATACAAACTAAAGCGACTAACATAACCAAGCGAGTGAAGAAGCTTTTCATTACTTCTTTTTGGTATTTTGAGCATGTAGCTTATCTTTACCGTCGTACAATTCTTGCTATTCTCAAATAATATCTTAATTTGCACGCTATCAATCTCAATTTCTTTACCCAATTGTGGAGCATCGTTTGGCGAAAAATCTTCCTCATGAAATAGTGCAAACCACTAATGATACATATGATTATTTACAGTCCCTTCTCCATAAAATATGGAAATCTATTGATACAGCTTTAGTGCTGTTTCTTTTGCGTTATAAGGGAATAGACAATGCGCTCATTTCACGCCAAATTTTGAAAAAGATGTCACATTTGTCACGGGGTTACTACCGACCACCGAATGCAGAAGTACGTAACCTCAAATCTGTTTTTTGGTAGGGGCATGAATCGCATTTTAATTTTTCTTATCCCCACCAAAAAAAAACAACTATTTTTTTCAAAAATATTGCACATTTTCTTCGATCTTAAATTTTACAATCAATAAGAAAAACAACAAAATTTTGACAATTTAAATTAAATGCACGCTACTCCATTACGAGGAAGAGTGATCGTTTTGAATATCCGTGATTAAAACTAAACTCTCCTTATGCCATCTAACAAAAAACGATAATAAACATTTTGGGTAATCCATAGGTAAAACTAGACTAAATCCATCCGATTAAAATGGAACGATAGAGTATATACTAATGAATATAATCGATCCTAACTAGTCATCTCGACATCAGTCGCTTTCTTACCGGCATGATGTGGCTTCCCTCTATCATTTCTAAAAATATTTTCTGCTCTGATGAACGTTTTTTTCCTGGTGCTCTGAACAGATGAATTTAAATGTGCTACTAGATTGGCATTTAGGTCCCACCCTTTTACTGTTGAAATAGCTAAATGCAACCGCTACTTCCACTCGAACAGTTACTTTTCTCGCACTTTCCGCCTGTGAAACCCTCTTCCGTTTAATTGCTGTCCTGATAACCATAATCTTCAAAAATTTAAATGCAACGTCAACCGCCATCTTCTATCTTCTAGAATTCCGTTCGTTTTTTGACCTTTCATCAATCCTCCCTACACTCAGTCTTTTCTTTCCTTATCACCCCCTGTAACCCCCTGCGTACTTATGGCATTCCCCTCACCCTGCTTGGGAGAAATTATTAAAAAAATGTATAAAAATAGAAAATGCTATGTGCATTCATCTAAGATAGATAGATTTGAAAATGGTCAGATATAGATAGATAGGCTGAGATAGTACATTTGAAATATATGACAGATATACAATACCGAGATATAGAATTACAGAGATTGAAGCAGGTTTGAAAATGCAATCACTCACACACAGACACACACACACACACACACACACACACACACACACACACACACACACATACATATATATATATATATATATATATATATATATATATATATATATATATATATGTATATTTAGTTTACGAAAAACTAGGTAATCCGTATGGGTAGACCCAATGAGGATAAAATCCAGAGAGCTCAATGTAAATCAGAGCTAATAATTGATTTTTACCCCACTTACAATATTGTTTTCTTAAATGAATTACGCTTTAATAATCATTATTAATGACAAAATATTTAGATTTTTGATGATTGAATACTAAAGTCATCACCTAATTTCTTTCTTAGAGAAGTTTTTTTAGGGAATTCTAATTGCACCCCTATATATATATATATATATATATATATATATATGTAAGTATACGGAAACATCTGACAAGATATATGAAATTACCCATGTATATCAGTACACGTGTACCTGTATAAATGACTGCAAATGTGAAAGAACGTATGTGTATGAAATTCACATAGATGTGTTTACAATATATGATGGAGCATGATCTATAATATTGCGTTAAAATGCCACTCCATATTAAATTAAAACTAAATTTTAAGTAATAGAATTTACCAATGTAAAAATAGTCAGTAATCAAACTCATAAATAAAATTCAAACTGATAAAGATATCACCTTAATAATCATTTACTACTAGATGTAAACTTATATTTGAGAAAAAGTTTCTAGTGTTTTAATCTAAATTCTATAAATGTTTTTTAATCGACTATTTCACATTAAATCCCCAAAATTGTTCGTAATAAGGTTTTTTTTAAAAAAAAACTTTAACATATAATTAAATTGCTTAGACTGTTTAAACAAAAAAATTTACGAAATCTCAAAGTAGAGAAAAAAACAACGCCTATTCCAATAGAAGTTAATGACACTTTTTTACAACTTCTTTCTCTTTTTTTCTCTCTTTTTCTTTTTTCCTTTCTTTCTTTTTTTCTTTTTATGCTTTTTGGTATATCCTCCTCCTATATCAAGATATAACTTCCGTTAACAGATTTAAAGTGTCACTGTCTAGATTTCAGCGAAAATTTAAATTTGAAACAATAGAAATATTACATCTAACTCAATGCTGTCTCTCTACCCCTCTACACTGCTCCCACTTCGTTAATTTCCTTATTATTGCCCGTCATAAATGTGTAAATTTATTTTCATTTTTCATTTCAACATTTGGAAATAAATCTGATGATCCACTGTCCTTTAAAAGGGCTGTGGTGAAATAATTTATTATATGGAACCTTAAAGTAATCTGTTTTTATTTATATATATATATATATATATATATATATATATATATATATATATATATATATATATATAGCTGGCCACTCGTATGCGATGATACCCGTCTACTAGGGTGGCTAGCCAATCCCTAATGTAGACGCTCGCCCAGACACATTTGTTTATTCAACACCCACAGAGCTGACCTGTGGTTTATACTGTAATTATGCCGAGAATACCTTTGTTACGGTTTCTGGGAAAGAGCGTGTTATCCAGCGTGATCAACAATTTGAACAAGGCCAGCACGCTCAAGCCCTCGGCCACGGTGACTTGTGGCTTTGTGCTAACACAGCTATCGACGACCCACAAGAGCTCCGTCTATCCAATTTCACTCACAAGACTTGGGTCAACTCGTGATGTGGTTTTTCAGGCACTTTCAAAAGTTGCCGCACGCTGGGATCGACCCCTCCAGTTTGATACCATCAGGAAGTCACATGCTCGACAAATCAACCATGGTGAGATTTCAGCTCGTGTCTCATGCCACTTGGCCATCTGGATTAAGTTGACCCCAGCAAATACTCCTAAGTTTTCCACTGCACCACGTCGATTAAATAAAGGGTTCAGTTCGGAAATCCCTGTAGGTTAGCCAGATCTGAGGATCGCCGGGGAGTACAACGACAGAAGCGTTGTCATCACAACAACAAAGATGAGGATTGTGACGAAAGACATAACTTACCTCAGAATTCGAAACGAGCGCGAACGTGTCTTGCCTGCAAAGTCATGACAAAAAGAAAGATGGCCGCTATTGAAGACGTAGTTTATGCTCGCCGATCTCGTCCAAAACGAGAAGATGTTTGCACACATGCAAATTTTGGCCGTATTAGAATAGCATAAAAAGCGGGGTGCCAGCAGCACGACCGGTTCGGGAGTCATCCGGCGGACTGCGTGCAATAGAGCTGGACGTACGAATTGACAGACGGACAAAGAGGAAGTCGAAGTAGGCGTGGCATAAGCTGGTGTCTGTTTCGCAACTGCCCAGTGTAACGGCTGAGAAAGGAAGCCACGCAATCCATTTCTTTGAGGAGACAGAAGAAGAAGAAAAAATAATAGCTGGCCTGCCGGCGAGCACCACACTGCACTTTTGACCCCCCTCTCATCACCATTTTTTTTACTACAAGGAAAATAGTCCGAATATAAATAGTGTAAATAATGATAACACCTCATCCTAGATTCATAACGAAATGTAAAGAGTGCACATGGCAACTATTCGTACTAACTGTTCGCTATGGGACCTAGAGTTTATGAATTTAAACGCATTACTTGGTTTGCGCAAGGTCTCGTCAATTTGCAGTTGAATTGGCAAGAAGCAAATGTAATCTTTTTTTCTTCTTTCGCACTTCTCGCTTGTGGAACTCCCTTCCGGTTCCATGCTTGCCAGCCAACTTTGATCTTTAAAACTTTAAACGCAATGTCAATGGCTATCTACTGTCCTCCTGGTTACTCTTTTCTATTCCCGCTCATTATTAATGTTTCTGTTCCTAATTCATCTTGTAGCTGTAAGTTCTATGTTAAAAGTTCCCTGTTCTTTATCTACTGTCTTCTTGATTCTTCTTCTATTGTTCTCGTTCCTTAATAAATGTTTCTCTTTTTTCTTATTCTTTCACGCTTTGTGGCCCCCTTGTGTCTTAGTGGCTTTACTGCCTTCCCTAGGGTGATATGATTAAAATAAAAACAACAAAAGATGTATTTGCCGTGTCCCTTCGAGTCGTTGGCCATCATGTCTCTCCACCATTCCCTGTTCTTTATCTACTGTCTTCTTGATTCCTCTTCTATTGTTCTCACTCCTTAATAAATGTTTCTCTTTTTTCTTATTCTTTCACGCTTTGTGACCCCCTTGTGTCTTAGTGGCTTCACTGCCTTCCATGGTGTGATATGATCAAAATAAAAACAACAAAAGACGTATTTGCCGTGTCCCTTCGAGTCGTAGGCCATCGTGTCTCTCCACCATTCCCTGATCTTTATCTACTGTCTTCTTGATTCCTCTTCTATTGTTCTCGCTCCTTAATAAATGTTTCTCTTTTTTCTTATTCTTTCACGCTTTGTGGCCCCCTTGTGTCTTAGTGGCTTTACTGCCTTCCATGGTGTGATATGATCAAAATAAAAACAACAAAAGACGTATTTGCCGTGTCCCTTCGAGTCGGTGGCCATCGTGTCTCTCCACCATTCGCTGTTCTTTATCTACTGTCTTCTTGATTCCTCTTCTATTGTTCTCACTCCTTAATAAATGTTTCTCTTTTTTCTTATTCTTTCACGCTTTGTGACTCCCTTGTGTCTTAGTGGCTTTACTGCCTTCCCTGGGGTGATATGATTAAAATAAAAACAACAAAAGACGTATTTGCCGTGTCCCTTCGAGTCGTTGGCCATCGTGTCTCTCCACCATTGCCTGTTCTTTATCTACTGTCTTCTTGATTCCTCTTCTATTGTTCTCGCACCTTAATAAATGTTTCTGTTTTTTTCTTATTCTTTCACACTTTGTGACTCCCTTGTGTCTTAGTGGCTTTAATGCCTTCCATGGTGTGATATGATTAAAATAAAAACAACAAAAGACGTATTTGCCGTGTCCCTTCGAGTCGTTGGCCATCATGTCTCTCCACCATTCCCTGTTCTTTATCTACTGTCTTCTTCATTCCTCTTCTATTGTTCTCACTCCTTAATAAATGATTCTCTTTTTTCTTATTCTTTCACGCTCTGTGACCCCCTTGTGTCTTAGTGGCTTTACTGCCTTCCCTAGGGTGATATGATTAAAATAAAACAACAAAAGACGTATTTGCCGTGTCTCTTCGAGTCGTTGGCCATCATGTCTCTCCACCATTACCTGTTCTTTAACTACTGTCTTCTTGATTCCTCTTCTATTGTTTTCGCTCCTTAATAAATGTTTCTCTTTTTTCTTATTCTTTCACGCTTTGTGACCCCCTTGTGTCTTAGTGGCTTTACTGCCTTCCATGGTGTGATATGATTAAAATAAAAACAACAAAAGACGTATTTGCCGTGTCCCTTCGAGTCGTTGGCCATCGTGTCTCTCCACCATTCCCTGTTCTTTATCTAGTGTCTTCTTGATTCCTCTTCTATTGTTCTCACTCCTTAATAAATGTTTCTCTTTTTTCTTATTCTTTCACTCTTTGTGACCCCCTTGTGTCTTAGTGGCTTTACTGCCTTCCATGGTGTGATATAATTAAAATAAAAAGAACAAAAGACGTATTTGCCGTGTCCCTTCGAGTCGTTGGCCATCGTGTCTCTCCACCATTGCCTGTTCTTTATCTTCTGTCTTCTTGATTCCTCTTCTATTGTTCTCACTCCTTAATAAATGTTTCTCTTTTTTCTTATTCTTTCACTCTTTGTGACCCCCTTGTGTCTTAATGGCTTCACTGCCTTCCATGGTGTGATATGATGAAAATAAAAACAAGAAAAGACGTATTTGCCGTGTCCCTTCGAGTCGTTGGCCATCGTGTCTCTCCACCATTCCCTGTTCTTTATCTACCGTCTTCTTGATTCCTCTTCTATTGTTCTCGCTCCTTAATAAATGTTTCTCTTTTTTCTCATTCTTTCACGCTTTGTGGCCCCCTTGTGTCTTAGTGGCTTTAATGCCTTCCATGGTGTGATATGATCAAAATAAAAACAACAAAAGACGTATTTGCCGTGTCCCTTCGAGTCGGTGGCCATCGTGTCTCTCCACCATTCCCTGTTCTTTATCTACTGTCTTCTTGATTCCTCATCTATTGTTCTCGCTCCTTAATAAATGTTTCACTTTTTTCTTATTCTTTAACGCTTTGTGGCCCCCTTGTGTCTTAGTGGCTTTACTGCCTTCCATGGAGTGATATGATTAAAATAAAAACAACAAAAGACGTATTTGCCGTGTCCCTTCGAGTCGTTGGCCATCATGTCTCTCCACCATTCCCTGTTCTTTATCTACTGTCTTCTTGATTCCTTTTCTATTGTTCTCGCTCGTTAATAAATGTTTCTCTTTTTTCTTATTCTTTCACGCTTTGTGGCCCCCTTGTGTCTTAGTGGCTTTACTGCCTTCCATGGTGTGATATGATCAAAATAAAAACAACAAAAGACGTACTTGCCGTGTCCCTTCGAGTCGGTGGCCATCGTGTCTCTCCACCATTCCCTGTTCTTTATCTACTGTCTTCTTCATTCCTCTTCTATTGTTCTCACTCCTTAATAAATGTTTCTCTTTTTTCTTATTCTTTCACGCTCTGTAGCCCCCTTGTGTCTTAGTGGCTTTACTGCCTTCCATGGAGTGATATGATTAAAATAAAAACAGCAAAAGACGTATTTGCCGTGTCCCTTCGAGTCGTTGGCCATCGTGTCTCTCCACCATTCCCTGTTCTTTATCTACTGTCTTCTTGATTCCTCTTCTATTGTTCTCGCTCCTTAATAAATGTTTCTCTTTTTTCTTATTCTTTCACGCTTTGTGGCCCCCTTGTGTCTTAGTGGCTTTACTGCCTTCCATGGAGTGATATGATTAAAATAAAAACAACAAAAGACTTATTTGCCGTGTCCCTTCGTGTCGTTGGCCATCGTGTCTCTCCACCATTCCCTGTTCTTTATCTACTGTCTTCTTGATTCCTCTTCTATTGTTCTCTCTCCTTAATAAATGTTTCTCTTTGTTCTTATTCTTTCACGCTCTGTAGCCCCCTTGTGTCTTAGTGGCTTTACTGCCTTCCATGTGGTGATATGATTAAAATAAAAACAACAAAAGTCTTATTTGCCGTGTCCCTTCGAGTCGATGGCCATCGTGTCTCTCCACCATTCCCTGTTCTTTATCTACTGTCTTCTTGATTCCTCTTCTATTGTTCTCACTCCTTAATAAATGTTTCTCTTTTTTCTTATTCTTTCACTCTTTGTGACCCCCTTGTGTCTTAGTCGCTTTACTGCCTTCGATGGTGTGATATGATTAAAATAAAAACAGCAAAAGACGTATTTGCCGTGTCCCTTCGAGTCGTTGGCCATCGTGTCTCTCCACCATTCCCTGTTCTTTATCTACTGTCTTCTTGATTCCTCTTCTATTGTTCTCACTCCTTAATGAATGTTTCTCTTTTTTCTTATTCTTTCACGCTCTGTAGCCCACTTGTGTCTTAGTGGCTTTAGTGCCTTCCCTGGGGTGATATGATTAAAATAAAAACAACAAAAGACGTATTTGCCGTGTCCCTTCGAGTCGTTGGCCATCATGTCTCTCCACCATTCCCTGTTCTTTATCTACAGTCCTCTTGATTCCTCTTCTATTGTTCTCGCTCCTTAATAAATGCTTCACTTTTTTCTTATCCTTTCACGCTTTGTGGCCCCCTTGTGTCTTAGAGGCTTTACTGCCTTCCATGGAGTGATATGATTAAAATAAAAACAACAAAAGTCTTATTTGCCGTGTCCCTTCGAGTCGATGGCCATCGTGTCTCTACCCCATTCCCTGTTCTTTATCTACTGTCTTCTTGATTCCTCTTCTATTGTTCTCACTCCTGAATGAATGTTTCTCTTTTTTCTTATTCTTTCACGCTCTGTAGCCCCCTTGTGTCTTAGTGGCTTTACTGCCTTCCATGGGGTGATATGATTACAATAAAAACAACAAAAGACGTATTTGCCGTGTCCCTTCGAGTCGTTGGCCATCATGTCTCTCCACCATTCCCTGTTCTTTATCTACAGTCCTCTTGATTCCTCTTCTATTGTTCTCGCTCCTTAATAAATGCTTCACTTTTTTCTTATCCTTTCACGCTTTGTGGCCCCCTTGTGTCTTAGAGGCTTTACTGCCTTCCATGGAGTGATATGATTAAAATAAAAACAACAAAAGTCTTATTTGCCGTGTCCCTTCGAGTCGATGGCCATCGTGTCTCTACCCCATTCCCTGTTCTTTATCTACTGTCTTCTTGATTCCTCTTCTATTGTTCTCACTCCTGAATGAATGTTTCTCTTTTTTCTTATTCTTTCACGCTCTGTAGCCCCCTTGTGTCTTAGTGGCTTTACTGCCTTCCATGGGGTGATATGATTACAATAAAAGCAACAAAAGACGTATTTGCCGTGTCCCTTCGAGTCGATGGCCATCGTGTCTCTCCACCATTCCGTGTTCTTTATCTACTGTCTTCTTGATTCCTCTTCTATTGTTCTCACTCCTTAATAAATGTTTCTCTTTTTTCTTTCACAATCTATAAATCCTTGTGTCTTAGCGTCCTGGGTATGACGATAAACTACATCCAACAGCAAGGCATCTGATCAGAAGGTTTTGAGGAGCATGTAACCACCTCTTAATTGCTGTCGTTCCCAGTTCCACCCTGACTTGGATGATAGGGCTTGTAAGGGTCTAGGCTATGGGCAAATAGTTAACCCCCAAACTGGGATCAAAACATTATGAAAATATAAAAATAGATTTTATGGTAAAAATACCAGCAATATATTTAGGGGTAGAATCTCTGACTGATACCAAATGGGTCGGGTTTCAATCCCGGCTTAAAACAATCGGACCTCTAGCCACACTGAAGAGCCGTGATACAGCGAAGCAGTCTGTCTGTGGATGACAATATATATATATATATATATATATTGTCATCCACAGACAGACTGCTTCGCTGTATCACAATATATATATATATATATATATATATATATATATATATATATATATATATATATATTACTTGCAATACAAGTGCATATGGAAACCAAATCTCTTACAAACTCATTTCTTACATATAAATATATATTCTATTCATACGAACCTATCCTAAAAATCATGTTGGCATTACATAACCCATTGGGGTTGATATGCCGTAAAACAAAATAAACCAAACCAAATCTCCTACAAATTGATTTCTTACAAAGAATATATATTCTATTCATACGAACCTATCCTAAAAATCTTGTCGGCATTAAATAATACATTGAGGTTGATATGCCGTAAAACAAAATAAACCAAACCAAATCTCCTACAAACTGATTTCTTACAAAGAATATATATTCTATTCATACGAACCTATCCTAAAAATCTTGTCGTCATTAAATAACCCATTGAGGTTGATAGGCCGTAAAACAAAATAAACCAAACCAAATCTCCCACAAACTGATTTCTTACAAAGAATATATATTCTATTCATAGGAACCTATCCTAAAAATCTTGTCGGCATTAAATAACCCATTGAGGTTGATAGGCCGTAAAACAAAATAAACGAAACCAAATCTCCCACAAACAGATTTCTTTCAAAGAATATATATTCTATTCATAGGAACCTATCCTAAAAATCTTGTCGGCATTAAATAACCCATTGAGGTTGATAGGCCGTAAAACAAAATAAACCAATCCAAATCTCCCACAAACTGATTTCTTACAAAGAATATATATTCTATTCATACGAACCTATCCTAAAAATCTTGTCGGCATTAAATAACCCATTGAGGTTGATAGGCCGTAAAACAAAATAAACCAAACCAAATCTCCTACAAACTGATTTCTTACAAAGAATATATATTCTATTCATACGAACCTACCCTAAAAATCTTGTCGGCATTAAATAACCCATTGAGGTTGATAGGCCGTAAAACAAAATAAACCAAACCAAATCTCCTACAAACTGATTTCTTACAAAGAATATATATTCTATTCATACGAACCTACCCTAAAAATCTTGTCGGCATTAAATAACCCATTGAGGTTGATATGCCGTAAAACAAAATAAACCAAACCAAATCTCCTACAAACTGATTTCTTACAAAGAATATATATTCTATTCATACGAACCTATCCTAAAAATCTTGTCGTCATTAAATAACCCATTGAGGTTGATAGGCCGTAAAACAAAATAAACGAAACCAAATCTCCCACAAACTGATTTCTTACAAAGAATATATATTCTATTCATAGGAACCTATCCTAAAAATCTTGTCGGCATTAAATAACCCATTGAGGTTGATAGGCCGTAAAACAAAATAAACGAAACCAAATCTCCCACAAACTGATTTCTTACAAAGAATATATATTCTATTCATAGGAACCTATCCTAAAAATCTTGTCGGCATTAAATAACCCATTGAGGTTGATAGGCCGTAAAACAAAATAAACCAATCCAAATCTCCCACAAACTGATTTCTTACAAAGAATATATATTCCATTCATACGAACCTATCCTAAAAATCTTGTCGGCATTAAATAACCCATTAAAGTTGATAGGCCGTAAAACAAAATAAACCAAACCAAATCTCCTACAAACTCATTTCTTACAAAGAATATATATTCTATTCATACGAACCTACCCTAAAAATCTTGTCGGCATTAAATAACCCATTGAGGTTGATATGCCGTAAAACAAAATAAACCAAACCAAATCTCCTACAAATTGATTTCTTACAAAGAATGTATATTCTATTCATACGAACCTACCCTAAAAATCTTGTCGGCATTAAATAACCCATTGAGGTTGATATGCCGTAAAACAAAATAAACCAAACCAAATCTCCTACAAACTGATTTCTTACAAAGAATATATATTCTATTCATACGAACCTATCCTAAAAATCTTGTCGGCATTAAATAACCCATTGAGGTTGATAGGCCGTAAAACAAAATAAACCAAACCAAATCTCCTACAAACTCATTTCTTACAAAGAATACATATTCTATTCATACGAACCTACCCTAAAAATCTTGTCGGCATTAAATAACCCATTGAGGTTGATATGCCGTAAAACAAAATAAACCAAACCAAATCTCCTACAAATTGATTTCTTACAAAGAATGTATATTCTATTCATACGAACCTACCCTAAAAATCTTCTCGGCATTAAATAACCCATTGAGGTTGATATGCCGTAAAACAAAATAAACCAAACCAAATCTCCTACAAACTCATTTCTTACAAAGAATGTATATTCTATTCATACGAACCTACCCTAAAAATCTTGTCGGCATTAAATAACCCATTGAGGTTGATATGCCGTAAAACAAAATAAACCAAACCAAATCTCCTACAAATTGATTTCTTACAAAGAATGTATATTCTATTCATACGAACCTACCCTAAAAATCTTGTCGGCATTAAATAACCCATTGAGGTTGATATGCCGTAAAACAAAATAAACCAAACCAAATCTCCTACAAACTGATTTCTTACAAAGAATATATATTCTATTCATACGAACCTACCCTAAAAATCTTGTCGGAATTAAATAACCCATTGAGGTTGATATGCCGTAAAACAAAATAAACCAAACCAAATCTCCTACAAACTGATTTCTTACAAAGAATATATATTCTATTCATACGAACCTATCCTAAAAATCTTGTCGTCATTAAATAACCCATTGAGGTTGATAGGCCGTAAAACAAAATAAACCAAACCAAATCTCCCACAAACTGATTTCTTACAAAGAATATATATTCTATTCATAGGAACCTATCCTAAAAATCTTGTCGGCATTAAATAACCCATTGAGGTTGATAGGCCGTAAAACAAAATAAACGAAACCAAATCTCCCACAAACTGATTTCTTACAAAGAATATATATTCTATTCATAGGAACCTATCCTAAAAATCTTGTCGGCATTAAATAACCCATTGAGGTTGATAGGCCGTAAAACAAAATAAACCAATCCAAATCTCCCACAAACTGATTTCTTACAAAGAATATATATTCCATTCATACGAACCTATCCTAAAAATCTTGTCGGCATTAAATAACCCATTGAGGTTGATAGGCCGTAAAACAAAATAAACCAAACCAAATCTCCTACAAACTCATTTCTTACAAAGAATATATATTCTATTCATACGAACCTACCCTAAAAATCTTGTCGGCATTAAATAACCCACTGAGGTTGATATGCCGTAAAACAAAATAAACCAAACCAAATCTTCTACAAATTGATTTCTTACAAAGAATGTATATTCTATTCATACGAACCTACCCTAAAAATCTTGTCGGCATTAAATAACCCATTGAGGTTGATATGCCGTAAAACAAAATAAACCAAACCAAATCTCCTACAAACTGATTTCTTACAAAGAATATATATTCTATTCATACGAACCTATCCTAAAAATCTTGTCGGCATTAAATAACCCATTGAGGTTGATAGGCCGTAAAACAAAATAAACCAAACCAAATCTCCTACAAACTCATTTCTTACAAAGAATATATATTCTATTCATACGAACCTACCCTAAAAATCTTGTCGGCATTAAATAACCCATTGAGGTTGATATGCCGTAAAACAAAATAAACCAAACCAAATCTCCTACAAATTGATTTCTTACAAAGAATGTATATTCTATTCATACGAACCTACCCTAAAAATCTTCTCGGCATTAAATAACCCATTGAGGTTGATATGCCGTAAAACAAAATAAACCAAACCAAATCTCCTACAAACTGATTTCTTACAAAGAATATATATTCTATTCATACGAACCTACCCTAAAAATCTTGTCGGCATTAAATAACCCATTGAGGTTGATATGCCGTAAAACAAAATAAACCAAACCAAATCTCCTACAAACTGATTTCTTACAAAGAATATATATTCTATTCATACGAACCTATCCTAAAAATCTTGTCGTCATTAAATAACCCATTGAGGTTGATAGGCCGTAAAACAAAATAAACGAAACCAAATCTCCCACAAACTGATTTCTTACAAAGAATATATATTCTATTCATAGGAACCTATCCTAAAAATCTTGTCGGCATTAAATAACCCATTGAGGTTGATAGGCCGTAAAACAAAATAAACGAAACCAAATCTCCCACAAACTGATTTCTTACAAAGAATATATATTCTATTCATAGGAACCTATCCTAAAAATCTTGTCGGCATTAAATAACCCATTGAGGTTGATAGGCCGTAAAACAAAATAAACCAATCCAAATCTCCCACAAACTGATTTCTTACAAAGAATATATATTCCATTCATACGAACCTATCCTAAAAATCTTGTCGGCATTAAATAACCCATTAAAGTTGATAGGCCGTAAAACAAAATAAACCAAACCAAATCTCCTACAAACTCATTTCTTACAAAGAATATATATTCTATTCATACGAACCTACCCTAAAAATCTTGTCGGCATTAAATAACCCATTGAGGTTGATATGCCGTAAAACAAAATAAACCAAACCAAATCTCCTACAAATTGATTTCTTACAAAGAATGTATATTCTATTCATACGAACCTACCCTAAAAATCTTGTCGGCATTAAATAACCCATTGAGGTTGATATGCCGTAAAACAAAATAAACCAAACCAAATCTCCTACAAACTGATTTCTTACAAAGAATATATATTCTATTCATACGAACCTATCCTAAAAATCTTGTCGGCATTAAATAACCCATTGAGGTTGATAGGCCGTAAAACAAAATAAACCAAACCAAATCTCCTACAAACTCATTTCTTACAAAGAATACATATTCTATTCATACGAACCTACCCTAAAAATCTTGTCGGCATTAAATAACCCATTGAGGTTGATATGCCGTAAAACAAAATAAACCAAACCAAATCTCCTACAAATTGATTTCTTACAAAGAATGTATATTCTATTCATACGAACCTACCCTAAAAATCTTCTCGGCATTAAATAACCCATTGAGGTTGATATGCCGTAAAACAAAATAAACCAAACCAAATCTCCTACAAACTCATTTCTTACAAAGAATGTATATTCTATTCATACGAACCTACCCTAAAAATCTTGTCGGCATTAAATAACCCATTGAGGTTGATATGCCGTAAAACAAAATAAACCAAACCAAATCTCCTACAAATTGATTTCTTACAAAGAATGTATATTCTATTCATACGAACCTACCCTAAAAATCTTGTCGGCATTAAATAACCCATTGAGGTTGATATGCCGTAAAACAAAATAAACCAAACCAAATCTCCTACAAACTGATTTCTTACAAAGAATATATATTCTATTCATACGAACCTACCCTAAAAATCTTGTCGGAATTAAATAACCCATTGAGGTTGATATGCCGTAAAACAAAATAAACCAAACCAAATCTCCTACAAACTGATTTCTTACAAAGAATATATATTCTATTCATACGAACCTATCCTAAAAATCTTGTCGTCATTAAATAACCCATTGAGGTTGATAGGCCGTAAAACAAAATAAACCAAACCAAATCTCCCACAAACTGATTTCTTACAAAGAATATATATTCTATTCATAGGAACCTATCCTAAAAATCTTGTCGGCATTAAATAACCCATTGAGGTTGATAGGCCGTAAAACAAAATAAACGAAACCAAATCTCCCACAAACTGATTTCTTACAAAGAATATATATTCTATTCATAGGAACCTATCCTAAAAATCTTGTCGGCATTAAATAACCCATTGAGGTTGATAGGCCGTAAAACAAAATAAACCAATCCAAATCTCCCACAAACTGATTTCTTACAAAGAATATATATTCCATTCATACGAACCTATCCTAAAAATCTTGTCGGCATTAAATAACCCATTGAGGTTGATAGGCCGTAAAACAAAATAAACCAAACCAAATCTCCTACAAACTCATTTCTTACAAAGAATATATATTCTATTCATACGAACCTACCCTAAAAATCTTGTCGGCATTAAATAACCCACTGAGGTTGATATGCCGTAAAACAAAATAAACCAAACCAAATCTCCTACAAATTGATTTCTTACAAAGAATGTATATTCTATTCATACGAACCTACCCTAAAAATCTTGTCGGCATTAAATAACCCATTGAGGTTGATATGCCGTAAAACAAAATAAACCAAACCAAATCTCCTACAAACTGATTTCTTACAAAGAATATATATTCTATTCATACGAACCTATCCTAAAAATCTTGTCGGCATTAAATAACCCATTGAGGTTGATAGGCCGTAAAACAAAATAAACCAAACCAAATCTCCTACAAACTCATTTCTTACAAAGAATATATATTCTATTCATACGAACCTACCCTAAAAATCTTGTCGGCATTAAATAACCCATTGAGGTTGATATGCCGTAAAACAAAATAAACCAAACCAAATCTCCTACAAATTGATTTCTTACAAAGAATGTATATTCTATTCATACGAACCTACCCTAAAAATCTTCTCGGCATTAAATAACCCATTGAGGTTGATATGCCGTAAAACAAAATAAACCAAACCAAATCTCCTACAAACTCATTTCTTACAAAGAATGTATATTCTATTCATACGAACCTACCCTAAAAATCTTGTCGGCATTAAATAACCCATTGAGGTTGATATGCCGTAAAACAAAATAAACCAAACCAAATCTCCTACAAATTGATTTCTTACAAAGAATGTATATTCTATTCATACGAACCTACCCTAAAAATCTTGTCGGCATTAAATAACCCATTGAGGTTGATATGCCGTAAAACAAAATAAACCAAACCAAATCTCCTACAAATTGATTTCTTACAAAGAATGTATATTCTATTCATACGAACCTACCCTAAAAATCTTCTCGGCATTAAATAACCCATTGAGGTTGATATGCCGTAAAACAAAATAAACCAAACCAAATCTCCTACAAATTGATTTATTACAAAGAATGTATATTCTATTCATACGAACCTACCCTAAAAATCTTGTCGGCATTAAATAACCCATTGAGGTTGATATGCCGTAAAACAAAATAAACCAAACCAAACTCCTACAAATTGATTTCTTACAAAGAATGTATATTCTATTCATACGAACCTACCCTAAAAATCTTGTCGGCATTAAATAACCCATTGAGGTTGATATGCCGTAAAACAAAATAAACCAAACCAAATCTCCTACAAATTGATTTCTTACAAAGAATGTATATTCTATTCATACGAACCTACCCTAAAAATCTTCTCGGCATTAAATAACCCATTGAGGTTGATATGCCGTAAAACAAAATAAACCAAACCAAATCTCCTACAAATTGATTTCTTACAAAGAATGTATATTCTATTCATACGAACCTACACTAAAAATCTTGTCGGCATTAAATAACCCATTGAGGTTGATATGCCGTAAAACAAAATAAACCAAACCAAATCTCCTACAAATTGATTTCTTACAAAGAATGTATATTCTATTCATACGAACCTACCCTAAAAATCTTGTCGGCATTAAATAACCCATTGAGGTTGATATGCCGTAAAACAAAATAAACCAAACCAAATCTCCTACAAATTGATTTCTTACAAAGAATGTATATTCTATTCATACGAACCTACCCTAAAAATCTTCTCGGCATTAAATAACCCATTGAGGTTGATATGCCGTAAAACAAAATAAACAAAACCAAATCTCCTACAAACTGATTTCTTACAAAGAATGTATATTCTATTCGTACGAACCTACCCTAAAAATCTTGTCGGCATTAAATAACCCATTGAGGTTGATATGCCGTAAAACAAAATAAACCAAACCAAATCTCCTACAAATTGATTTCTTACAAAGAATGTATATTCTATTCATACGAACCTACCCTAAAAATCTTCTCGGCATTAAATAACCCATTGAGGTTGATATGCCGTAAAACAGAATAAACCAAACCAAATCTCCTACAAACTCACTTCTTACAAAGAATATATATTCTATTCATAGGAACCTATCCTAAAAATCTTGTCGGCATTAAATAACCCATTGAGGTTGATAGGCCGTAAAACAAAATAAACGAAACCAAATCTCCCACAAACTGATTTCTTACAAAGAATATATATTCTATTCATAGGAACCTATCCTAAAAATCTTGTCGGCATTAAATAACCCATTGAGGTTGATAGGCCGTAAAACAAAATAAACCAAACCAAATCTTCCACAAACTGATTTCTTACAAAGAATATATATTCTATTCATACGAACCTATCCTAAAAATCTTGTCGGCATTAAATAACCCATTGAGGTTGATAGGCCGTAAAACAAAATAAACCAAACCAAATCTCCTACAAATTGATTTCTTACAAAGAATGTATATTCTATTCATACGAACCTACCCTAAAAATCTTGTCGGCATTAAATAACCCATTGAGGTTGATATGCCTTAAAACAAAATAAACCAAACCAAATCTCCTACAAATTGATTTCTTACAAAGAATGTATATTCTATTCATACGAACCTACCCTAAAAATCTTGTCGGCATTAAATAACCCACTGAGGTTGATATGCCGTAAAACAAAATAAACCAAACCAAATCTCCTACAAATTGATTTCTTACAAAGAATGTATATTCTATTCATACGAACCTACCCTAAAAATCTTCTCGGCATTAAATAACCCATTGAGGTTGATATGCCGTAAAACAAAATAAACCAAACCAAATCTCCTACAAACTGATTTCTTACAAAGAATGTATATTCTATTCATACGAACCTACCCTAAAAATCTTGTCGGCATTAAATAACCCATTGAGGTTGATATGCCGTAAAACAAAATAAACCAAACCAAATCTCCTACAAATTGATTTCTTACAAAGAATGTATATTCTATTCATACGAACCTACCCTAAAAATCTTGTCGGCATTAAATAACCCATTGAGGTTGATATGCCGTAAAACAGAATAAACCAAACCAAATCTCCTACAAACTGACTTCTTACAAAGAATATATATTCTATTCATAGGAACCTATCCTAAAAATCTCGTCGGCATTAAATAACCCATTGAGGTTGATAGGCCGTAAAACAAAATAAACGAAACCAAATCTCCCACAAACTGATTTCTTACAAAGAATATATATTCTATTCATAGGAACCTATCCTAAAAATCTTGTCGGTATTAAATAACCCATTGAGGTTGATAGGCCGTAAAACAAAATAAACCAAACCAAATCTTCCACAAACTGATTTCTTGCAAAGAATATATATTCTATTCATACGAACCTATCCTAAAAATCTTGTCGGCATTAAATAACCCATTGAGGTTGATAGGCCGTAAAACAAAATAAACCAAACCAAATCTCCTACAAACTCATTTCTTACAAAGAATATATATTCTATTCATACGAACCTACCCTAAAAATCTTCTCGGCATTAAATAACCCATTGAGGTTGATAGGCCGTAAAACAAAATAAACCAAACCAAATCTCCTACAAATTGATTTCTTACAAAGAATGTATATTCTATTCATACGAACCTACCCTAAAAATCTTCTCGGCATTAATAACCCATTGAGGTTGATATGCCGTAAAACAAAATAAACCAAACCAAATCTCCTACAAATTGATTTCTTACAAAGAATGTATATTCTATTCATACGAACCTACCCTAAAAATCTTGTCGGCATTAAATAACCCATTGAGGTTGATATGCCGTAAAACAAAATAAACCAAACCAAATCTCCTACAAACTGATTTCTTACAAAGAATATATATTCTATTCATACGAACTTACCCTAAAAATCTTGTCGGCATTAAATAACCCATTGAGGTTGATAGGCCGTAAAACAAAATAAACCAAACCAAATCTCCTACAAACTGATTTCTTACAAAGAATATATATTCTATTCATACGAACCTACCCTAAAAATCTTGTAGGCATTAAATAACCCATTGAGGTTGATAGGCCGTAAAACAAAATAAACCAAACCAAATCTCCTACAAACTGATTTCTTACAAAGAATATATATTCTATTCATACGAACCTACCCTAAAAATCTTGTCGGCATTAAATAACCCATTGAGGTTGATATGCCGTAAAACAGAATAAACCAAACCAAATCTCCTACAAACTGACTTCTTACAAAGAATATATATTCTATTCATAGGAACCTATCCTAAAAATCTTGTCGGCATTAAATAACCCATTGAGGTTGATAGGCCGTAAAACAAAATAAACGAAACCAAATCTCCCACAAACTGATTTCTTACAAAGAATATATATTCTATTCATAGGAACCTATCCTAAAAATCTTGTCGGCATTAAATAACCCATTGAGGTTGATAGGCCGTAAAACAAAATAAACCAAACCAAATCTTCCACAAACTGATTTCTTACAAAGAATATATATTCTATTCATACGAACCTATCCTAAAAATCTTGTCGGCATTAAATAACCCATTGAGGTTGATATGCCGTAAAACAAAATAAACCAAACCAAATCTCCTACAAACTCATTTCTTACAAAGAATATATATTCTATTCATACGAACCTACCCTAAAAATCTTCTCAGCATTAAATAACGCATTGAGGTTGATAGGCCGTAAAACCAAATAAACCAAACCAAATCTCCTACAAATTGATTTCTTACAAAGAATGTATATTCTATTCATACGAACCTACCCTAAAAATCTTCTCGGCATTAATAACGCATTGAGGTTGATATGCCGTAAAACAAAATAAACGAAACCAAATCTCCTACAAATTGATTTCTTACAAAGAATATATATTCTATTCATACGAACCTACCCTAAAAATCTTGTCGGCATTAAATAACCGATTGAGGTTGATAGGCCGTAAAACAAAATAAACCAAACCAAATCTCCTACAAACTGATTTCTTACAAAGAATATATATTCTATTCATACGAACCTACCCTAAAAATCTTGTCAGCATTAAATAACCCATTGAGGTTGATATGCCTCGAAACAAAATAAACCAAACCAAATCTCCTACAAATTGATTTCTTACAAAGAATGTATATTCTATTCATACGAACCTATCCTAAAAATCTTGTCGGCATTAAATAACCCATTGAGGTTGATACGCCGTAAAACAAAATAAACCAAACCAAATCTCCTACAAATTGATTTCTTACAAAGAATATATATTCTATTCATACGAACCTACCTTAAAAATCTTGTCGGCATTAAATAACCCATTGAGGTTGATATGCCGTAAAACAAAATAAACCAAACCAAATCTCCTACAAATTGATTTCTTACAAAGAATGTATATTCTATGCATACGAACCTACCCTAAAAATCTTGTCGGCATTAAATAACCCATTGAGGTTGATATGCCGTAAAACAAAATAAACCAAACCAAATCTCCTACAAACTGATTTCTTACAAAGAATATATATTCTATTCATACGAACCTACCCTAAAAATCTTGTCGGCATTAAATAACCCATTGAGGTTGATATGCCTCAAAACAAAATAAACCAAACCAAATCTCCTACAAATTGATTTCTTACAAAGAATATATATTCTATTCATACGAACCTACCCTAAAAATCTTGTCGGCATTAAATAACCCATTGAGGTTGATATGCCGTAAAACAAAATAAACCAAACCAAATCTCCTACAAATTGATTTCTTACAAAGAATGTATATTCTATTCATACGAACCTACCCTAAAAATCTTGTCGGCATTAAATAACCCATTGAGGTTGATATGCCGTAAAACAAAATAAACCAAACCAAATCTCCTACAAATTGATTTCTTACAAAGAATATATATTCTATTCATACGAACCTACCCTAAAAATCTTGTCGGCATTAAGTAACCCATTGAGGTTGATATGCCTCAAAACAAAATAAACCAAACCAAATCTCCTACAAATAGATTTCTTACAAAGAATATATATTCTATTCATACTAACCTACCCTAAAAATCTTGTCGGCATTAAATAACCCATTGAGGTTGATATGCCGTAAAACAAAATAAACCAAACCAAATCTCCTACAAATTGATTTCTTACAAAGAATGTATATTCTATTCATACGAACCTACCCTAAAAATCTTGTCGGCATTAAATAACCCATTGAGGTTGATATGCCTCAAAACAAAATAAACCAAACCAAATCTCCTGCAAATTGATTTCTTACAAAGAATGTATATTCTATTCATACGAACCTACCCTAAAAATCTTGTCGGCATTAAATAACCCATTGAGGTTGATATGCCGTAAAACAAAATAAACCAAACCAAATCTCCTACAAACTGATTTCTTACAAAGAATATATATTCTATTCATACGAACCTACCCTAAAAATCTTGTCGGCATTAAATAACCCATTGAGGTTGATATGCCGTAAAACAAAATAAACCAAACCAAATCTCCTACAAATTGATTTCTTACAAAGAATGTATATTCTATTCATACGAACCTACCCTAAAAATCTTGTCGGCATTAAATAACCCATTGAGGTTGATATGCCGTAAAACAGAATAAACCAAACCAAATCTCCTACAAACTGACTTCTTACAAAGAATATATATTCTATTCATACGAACCTACCCTAAAAATCTTGTCGGCATTAAATAACCCATTAAGGTTGATATGCCGTAAAACAAAATAAACCAAACCAAATCTCCTACAAACTGATTTCTTAAAAAGAATATATATTCTATTCATACGAACCTACCCTAAAAATCTTGTCGGCATTAAATAACCCATTGAGGTTGATATGCCGTAAAACAGAATAAACCAGACCAAATCTCCTACAAATTGATTTCTTACAAAGAATATATATTCTATTCATACGAACCTACCCTAAAAATCTTGTCGGCATTAAATAACCCATTGAGGTTGATATGCCGTAAAACAAAATAAACCAAACCAAATCTCCTACAAACTGATTTCTTAAAAAGAATATATATTCTATTTATACGAACCTATCCTAAAAATCTTGTCGGCATTAAATAACCCATTGAGGTTGATATGCCGTAAAACAAAATAAACCAAACCAAATCTCCTACAAACTGATTTCTTAAAAAGTATATATATTCTATTCATACGAACCTATCCTAAAAATCTTGTCGGCATTAAATTACCCATTGAGGTTGATATGCCGTAAAACAAAATAAACCAAACCAAATCTCCTACAAACTGATTTCTAACAAAGAATATATATTCTATTCATACGAACCTATCCTAAAAATCATGTCGGCATTAAATAACCCATTGAGGTTGATATGCCGTAAAACAAAATAAACCAAACCATATCTTCTACAAATTAATTACTTACAACGAATATATATTCTATTCATACAAACCTATCCTAAAAATCTTGTCGGCATTAAATAACCCATTGAGGTTGATATGCCGTAAAACAAAATAAACCAAACCAAATCTCCTACAAACTGATTTCTCAAAAAAATATATATTCTATTCATACGAAACTATCCTAAATATCTTGTCGGCATTAAATAACCCATTGAGGTTGATATGCCGTAAAACAAAATAAACCAAACCAAATCTCCTACAAACTGATTTCTTACAAAGAATATATATTCTATTCATACGAACCTTTCCTAAAAATCATGTCAGCATTAAATAACCCATTGAGGTTGATATGCCGTAAAACAAAATAAACCAAACCAAATCTCCTACAAATTGATTTCTTACAAAGAATGTATATTCTATTCATACGAACCTACCCTAAAAATCTTGTCCGCATTAAATAACCCATTGAGGTTGATATGCCGTAAAACAGAATAAACCAAAAAAAATCTCCTACAAATTGATTTCTTACAAAGAATATATATTCTATTCATACGAACCTACCCTAAAAATCTTGTCGACATTAAATAACCCATTGAGGTTGATATGCCGTAAAACAAAATAAACCAAACCAAATCTCCTACAAACTGATTTCTTAAAAAGAATATATATTCTATTTATACGAACCTATCCTAAAAATCTTGTCGGCATTAAATAACCCATTGAGGTTGATATGCCGTAAAACAAAATAAACCAAACCAAATCTCCCACAAACTGATTTCTAAAAAAGAATATATATTCTATTTATACGAACCTATCCTAAAAATCTTGTCGTCATTAAATAACCCATTGAGGTTGATAGGCCGGAAAACAAAATAAACCAAACCAAATCTCCCACAAACTGATTTCTTACAAAGAATATATATTCTAATCATACGAACCTATCCTAAAAATCTTGTCGGCATTAAATAACCCATTGATGTTGATATGCCGTAAAACAAAATAAACCAAACCAAATCTCCTACAAACTGATTTCTCACAAAGAATATATATTCTATTCATACGAACCTATCCTAAAAATCTTGTCGGTATTAAATAACCCATTGAGGTGTTGATATACCGTAAACAAAATAAACCAAACCAAATCTCCTACAAACTGATTTCTTAAAAAGAATATATATTCTATTAATACGAACCTATCCTAAAAATCTTATCGGCATTAAATAACCCATTGAGGTTGATATGCCGTAAAACAGAATAAACCAAACCAAATCTGCTACAAACTGATTTCTTACAAAGAATATATATTCTATTCATAGGAACCTATCCTAAAAATCTTGTCTGCATTAAATAACCCATTGAGGTTGATAGGCCGTGAAACAAAATAAACCAAACCAAATCTCCTACAAACTGATTTCTTAAAAAGAATATATATTCTATTCATACGAACCTATCCTAAAAATCTTGTCGGCATTAAATAACCCATTGAGGTTGATATGCCGTAAAACAAAATAAACCAAACCAAATCTCCTACAAACTGATTTCTTACAAAGAATATATATTCTATTCATACGAACCTATCCTAAAAATCATGTCGGCATTAAATAACCCATTAGGTTGATATGCCGTAAAACAAAATAAACCAAACCAAATCTTCTACAAATTAATTACTTACAACGAATATATATTCTATTCATACAAACCTATCCTAAAAATCTTGTCGGCATTAAATAACCCATTGAGGTTGATATGCCGTAAAACAAAATAAACCAAACCAAATCTCCTACAAACTGATTTCTCAAAAAAATATATATTCTATTCATACGAAACTATCCTAAAAATCTTGTCGGCATTAAATAACCCATTGAGGTTGATATGCCGTAAAACAAAATAAACCAAACCAAATCTCCTACAAACTGATTTCTTACAAAGAATATATATTCTATTCATACGAACCTATCCTAAACATCTTGTCGGCATTAAATAACCCATTGAGGTGTTGATATACCGTAAACAAAATAAACCAAACCAAATCTCCTACAAACTGATTTCTTACAAAGAATATATATTCTATTCATACGAACCTATCCTAAAAATCTTGTCGGCATTAAATAACCCATTGAGGTTGATATGCCGTAAAACAAAATAAACCAAACCAAATCTCCTACAAACTGATTTCTTACAAAGAATATATATTCTATTCATACGAACCTATCCTAAAAATCTTGTCGGCATTAAATAACCCATTGAGGTTGATATGCCGTAAAACAAAATAAACCAAACCAAATCTCCTACAAACTGATTTCTCAAAAAAATATATATTCTATTCATACGAACCTATCCTAAAAATCTTGTCGGTATTAAATAACCCATTGAGGTGTTGATATACCGTAAACAAAATAAACCAAACCAAATCTCCTACAAACTGATTTCTTAAAAAGAATATATATTCTATTGATACGAACCTATCCTAAAAATCTTATCGGCATTAAATAACCCATTGAGGTTGATATGCCGTAAAACAGAATAAACCAAACCAAATCTGCTACAAACTGATTTCTTACAAAGAATATATATTCTATTCATAGGAACCTATCCTAAAAATATTGTCTGCATTAAATAACCCATTGAGGTTGATAGGCCGTGAAACAAAATAAACCAAACCAAATCTCCTACAAACTGATTTCTTAAAAAGAATATATATTCTATTCATACGAACCTATCCTAAAAATCTTGTCGGCATTAAATAACCCATTGAGGTTGATATGCCGTAAAACAAAATAAACCAAACCAAATCTCCTACAAACTGATTTCTAACAAAGAATATATATTCTATTCATACGAACCTATCCTAAAAATCATGTCGGCATTAAATAACCCATTGAGGTTGATATGCCGTAAAACAAAATAAACCAAACCAAATCTTCTACAAATTAATTACTTACAACGAATATATATTCTATTCATACAAACCTATCCTAAAAATCTTGTCGGCATTAAATAACCCATTGAGGTTGATATGCCGTAAAACAGAATAAACCAAACCAAATCTGCTACAAACTGATTTCTTACAAAGAATATATATTCTATTCATAGGAACCTATCCTAAAAATCTTGTCTGCATTAAATAACCCATTGAGGTTGATAGGCCGTGAAACAAAATAAACCAAACCAAATCTCCTACAAACTGATTTCTTAAAAAGAATATATATTCTATTCATACGAACCTATCCTAAAAATCTTGTCGGCATTAAATAACCCATTGAGGTTGATATGCCGTAAAACAAAATAAACCAAACCAAATCTCCTACAAACTGATTTCTAACAAAGAATATATATTCTATTCATACGAACCTATCCTAAAAATCATGTCGGCATTAAATAACCCATTGAGGTTGATATGCCGTAAAACAAAATAAACCAAACCAAATCTTCTACAAATTAATTACTTACAACGAATATATATTCTATTCATACAAACCTATCCTAAAAATCTTGTCGGCATTAAATAACCCATTGAGGTTGATATGCCGTAAAACAAAATAAACCAAACCAAATCTCCTACAAACTGATTTCTCAAAAAAATATATATTCTATTCATACGAACCTATCCTAAAAATCTTGTCGGCATTAAATAACCCATTGAGGTTGATATGCCGTAAAACAAAATAAACCAAACCAAATCTCCTACAAACTGATTTCTTACAAAGAATATATATTCTATTCATACGAACCTTTCCTAAAAATCATGTCAGCATTAAATAACCCATTGAGGTTGATATGCCGTAAAATAAAATAAACCAAACCAAATCTCCTACAAACTGATTTCTCAAAAAAATATATATTCTATTCATACAAACCTATCCTAAAAATCTTGTCGGCATTAAATAACCCATTGAGGTTGATATGCCGTAAAACAAAATAAACCAAACCAAATCTCCTACAAACTGATTTCTTACAAAGAATATATATTCTATTCATACGAACCTATCCTAAAAATCTTGTCGGCATTAAATAACCCATTGAGGTTGATATGCCGTAAAACAAAATAAACCAAACCAAATCTCCTACAAACTGATTTCTTACAAAGAATATATATTCTATTCATACGAACCTACCCTAAAAATCTTGTCGGCATTAAATAATACATTGAGGTTGATATGCCGTAAAACAAAATAAACCAAACCAAATCTCCTACAAACTGATTTCTTACAAAGAAGATATATTCTATTCATACGAACCTATCCTAAAAATCTTCTCGCCATTAAATAACCCATTGAGGTTGATATGCCGTAAAACAAAATAAACGAAATCAAATCTACTACAAACTGATTTCTTACAAAGAATATATATTCTATTCATACGAACCTATCCTAAAAATCTTGTCGGCATTAAATAACCCATTCAGGTTGATATGCCGTAAAACAAAATAAACCAAACCAAATCTCCTACAAACTGATTTCTCACAAAGAATATATATTCTATTCATACGAACATATCCTAAAAATCTTGTCGGCATTAAATAACCCATTGAGGTTGATATGCCGTAAAACAAAATAAACCAAACCAAATCTCCTACAAATTAATTACTTACAAAGAATATATATTCTATTCATACGAACCTATCCTAAAAATCTTGTCGGCATTAAATAACCCATTGAGGTTGATATTCCGTAAAACAAAATAAACCAAACCAAATCTCCTACAAACTGATTTCTTACAAAGATTATATATTCTATTCATACGAACCTATCCTAAAAATCTTGTCGGCATTAAATAACCCATTGAGGTTGATATGCCGTAAAACAAAATAAACCAAACCAAATTTCCTACAAACTGATTTCTTACAAAGAATATATATTCTATTCATACGAACCTATCCTAAAAATCATGTCGGCATTAAATAACCCATTGAGGTTGATATGCCGTGAAACAAAATAAACCAAACCAAATCTCCTACAAATTAATTACTTACAAAGAACATATATTCTATTCATACAAACCTATCCTAAAAATCTTGTCGGCATTAAATAACCCATTGAGGTTGATATGCCGTAAAACAAAATAAACCAAACCAAATCTCCTACAAACTGATTTCTCAAAAAAATATATATTCTATTCATACGAACCTATCCTAAAAATCTTGTCGGCATTAAATAACCCATTGAGGTTGATATGCCGTAAAACAAAATAAACCAAACCAAATCTCCTACAAACTGATTTCTTACAAAGAATATATATTCTATTCATACGAACCTTTCCTAAAAATCATGTCAGCATTAAATAACCCATTGAGGTTGATATGCCGTAAAATAAAATAAACCAAACCAAATCTCCTACAAACTGATTTCTCAAAAAAATATATATTCTATTCATACAAACCTATCCTAAAAATCTTGTCGGCATTAAATAACCCATTGAGGTTGATATGCCGTAAAACAAAATAAACCAAACCAAATCTCCTACAAACTGATTTCTTACAAAGAATATATATTCTATTCATACGAACCTATCCTAAAAATCTTGTCGGCATTAAATAACCCATTGAGGTTGATATGCCGTAAAACAAAATAAACCAAACCAAATCTCCTACAAACTGATTTCTTACAAAGAATATATATTCTATTCATACGAACCTACCCTAAAAATCTTGTCGGCATTAAATAATACATTGAGGTTGATATGCCGTAAAACAAAATAAACCAAACCAAATCTCTTACAAACTGATTTCTTACAAAGAAGATATATTCTATTCATACGAACCTATCCTAAAAATCTTCTCGCCATTAAATAACCCATTGAGGTTGATATGCCGTAAAACAAAATAAACGAAACCAAATCTACTACAAACTGATTTCTTACAAAGAATATATATTCTATTCATACGAACCTATCCTAAAAATCTTGTCGGCATTAAATAACCCATTCAGGTTGATATGCCGTAAAACAAAATAAACCAAACCAAATCTCCTACAAACTGATTTCTCACAAAGAATATATATTCTATTCATACGAACCTATCCTAAAAATCTTGTCGGCATTAAATAACCCATTGAGGTTGATATGCCGTAAAACAAAATAAACCAAACCAAATCTCCTACAAATTAATTACTTACAAAGAATATATATTCTATTCATACGAACCTATCCTAAAAATCTTGTCGGCATTAAATAACCCATTGAGGTTGATATTCCGTAAAACAAAATAAACCAAACCAAATCTCCTACAAACTGATTTCTTACAAAGATTATATATTCTATTCATACGAACCTATCCTAAAAATCTTGTCGGCATTAAATAACCCATTGAGGTTGATATGCCGTAAAACAAAATAAACCAAACCAAATTTCCTACAAACTGATTTCTTACAAAGAATATATATTCTATTCATACGAACCTATCCTAAAAATCATGTCGGCATTAAATAACCCATTGAGGTTGATATGCCGTGAAACAAAATAAACCAAACCAAATCTCCTACAAATTAATTACTTACAAAGAACATATATTCTATTCATACGAACCTATCCTAAAAATCTTGTCGGCATTAAATAATACATTGAGGTTGATATGCCGTAAAACAAAATAAACCAAAGCAAATCTCCTACAAACTGATTTCTTACACAGAATATATATTCTATTCATAAGAACCTATCCTAAAAATCTTGTCGACATTAAATAACCCATTGAGATATCGATATGCCGTAAAACAAAATAAACCAAGCCAAATCTCCTACAAACTGATTTCTTACAAAGAATACATATTTTATTCATATTGTGGTTGATATGCCGTAAAATAAAATAAATTAAAGGCAAACCTTGTGTCTTAGTGGCTTTACCATCTTAGATGGGGTGATATGATTATCAAAAGAAAATCAAATAGTTATGAATAGATCGATGAACTGACTTTAATAGATGTATTGATGAATGATTGTTTATTGACAATAAGCGTGAAAAAATAGAAATATCTTCTTAGATTAGACACATTGACATATCCCGGAGAAAAATAACAGTTATCCGAAATAAATAATTACAAAAAAAAAACAACAAAAAAAAAATGGCGTAAAATAATATGGATGTTCTCTCTTAAATATTGGCGTCGAAATGTACAGCCGATCATCGAATATGTGTTCGTTTATGATTGTAACTCCGTATACGGGTGCATATGTAAGGAGAATAATAGTGGCAAATACTGAGCATACCGTATTAAAATATTCTATTCTCATTTCTTTCGGAAAATCACAAGTATTATGCAGATATTCCTCGTTGATATTCCAGTGTGAGTTGATGCTCGTCTGCGTGTCTTTACGACACTGACACTGGCAACGACGATCCGGCTATTGATAAGCGGGGTATGAATCCTTTCTATTTGACGCGTACATGTCCCTTAGACAGAAATGGTACACAAGAGATTTCGTTGTAAATTGACTTTGTAGTGAAATCCTGATTGTTATCGAGATAACACGACGCTCCATTTGAGACAGATAAACGTTATTTTCACGCGGTGTTATTCATTAGACGATCGTCGTGCCCTCTCCAGCACCCTCCCTTTTTGCCCTTCTGCTTTTTCTTCCGATGTTTTTGAGCGAATGGGGTTAGAATGAACCGGAGAAGAAGAAGAAGAAGGGAATGAAATCAGAATGTGGTGGAAGAGAAGGAAGAGAAGACCCCCTCCATTCTCCCCACCAGAAGAAGCCATAGAAAGGGCGGGGCTGTGGGAAAGATGGAGGATTTGGGTAATGGAGGATAAAAGGTCATGGGGGGAGTTAGGGGTAAAAGGAAAGATCATAATGAAAGCTTGAAAATAAGGACATAAAAATAATGGGAGATGGATAGAAAGATTAAATAAGGGGTGAGAAAAGGAAAGAATGAAAGGGTGAAGAATAAGAGGAGAGGAAAGAAGAGAAAGAAAGAGAGTGGAAGGAATAAAGGGAAAGGAAAGAAAGGATAGACAGAAAGGGTAAGGAAGAAAGGGAGGCAAGAAAGAGGGGTAAGGAATAAGGGAAGAGGAAAGAAAGGAAAGAAAGAGAGGGTAAGTAATAAAGGGAGAGGAAAGAAAGGAAAGAAAGAGAGGGTAAGTAATAAAGGGAGAGGAAAGAAAGGAAAGAAAGAGAGGGTAAGTAATAAAGGGAGAGGAAAGAAAGGAAAGAAAGAGAGGGTAAGTAATAAAGGGAGTGGAAAGAAAGGAAAGAAAGAGAGGGTAAGTAATAAAGGGAGAGGAAAGAAAGGAAAGAAAGAGAGGGTAAGTAATAAAGGGAGAGGAAAGAAAGGAAAGAAAGAGAGGGTAAGTAATAAAGGGAGAGGAAAGAAAGGAAAGAAAGAGTGTGTTAAGAAGAATGGGTGAGTAAATGAACAAAAGAAAGAGTACGGGAGAATGAGTGAGAAAGGAATAGAAGTATAGAGAGGGTAGAAAGAAAGGATGAGGAAAGGAAGGAAAGAAAGAGAGGGTAAGTAGTAAAAGGGAGAGGAAAGAAAGGAAAGAAAGAGTTGGTAAGGAAAAATGAGCGAGAACAGAAGAGAAGAAAGAGAGGGTAAGGAAGAAGTGGTGAGGAAAGAAACAAAAGAAAGAGTGCGAGAGAATGAGTGAGAAAAGTGTTGACGTATAGAGAGGGAAGGAAGAAGGGGTGAAGAAAAGGAGGAAGGAAAGAGTGGGTCAATATAAATAGAGGAATACAGACATGATAAGAATGAATGGGTGAGGAAAAGAAAGAAAGAAAGAAAGAATAAGTAAGGAAGAGAGTGTGTGGAAAGGAACGTACGAGAAAATGAGTGAGAAAAAGATGGAAATATAGAGAGGGGATGAAGAAAGAAAGAGTGGGTAAGTGGAGTGAAGGGGAGGGAAAGAGAGAGAAGATAAGACTCAATTAATAAGGAAACGAGGGAAAGAGAGAGAAGATAGGGAAGAAAGAGAGGAAAAAGGAAATATAGAGAGGGTAAGAAAGAATGGGCGAATAAAGAAAAGAAAAAAGCGTAAGGAAGAAACGGCGAAGAAACGAACGCAAGAAAGAGAACGGGAGAATGAGTGAGAATGATGAAAAAATAGAGAGAAAAGAGAGAACGATGAGGGGTGGAAGGAAAGAAAAAGGGAATAAGAAGTAAATACAGAGTGGGTAAGGGAGAAGAGGTAAGAAAAGGGCTAAGAAGATTAGGCGAGAAAAAGAAAGGAAAGAAAGCGTAACAAGGAATTTGGTGGCGAAAAGACGGAAAAAGTGAGTAAAGAAGAATGAGTGAGAAAATGATGAAAATATAGAGAGGGAAGAGAGAAAGATGAGGAATGGACGGAAAAAAAGAGGGAGTAAGAAGTAAATATAGAAAGGGTAAGGAAGAAAAGGTGAGAAAAAGATGTAAAGAAAGAAAAGAATTGATGGTATAAAGAAGAAAAACGAGTGGGTAAGAAAGAATGGATCGAGAAAAGGAAAGAAAGATGGAAAGAGTTAGGAAGAAGCGGGTAAAGGAGAATGTATGAGAAGGAGGAGGAGGAGGAGAAAAAAGAGAGGGTAAAGTAGAAATAGTGAGAAAATGGAGGGTGGGGTATTGAAGCATTGAGTGTGATGTTCAGAGTGGGTGCTCGAAGGAACGAGAAAGAAATGAATGGCAAGAGAGAGGGAAGGAGTGAAGGAGTGAAGGAGTGAGTGAGAGAGAGAATGAGAGAGAGGGAGAGAGAGAGAGAGGGGGGGAATCAATGGACAAGAAACGCTCGGGAAGAGAGCAAAAAGAAGAGGAGGTTGAAAATAAAGCGAGAGAACCGAGAGGGATTTTTAAAAAAGAAAGAAGAATAATAGAAAATAAAAAAGAGGAGATGAAAAAAGGGAGAAATAACGGGGAAGAGAGAAAGAGTGTGTGTGTGTGAGAGAGAGAGAGAGAGAGAGTAAAGAGTAAATTGAAACAAGAGAGACGTGAAAAGAGAATTTCAAGGATAGAAACAATAGTAGATGAAAAAAATGTGTGTCTCTGTGTGTGTGTGTGTGTGTGCGTGTGTATGTGTATGTGTGTATGTGTGCATGATAGAGAGAGAGAGAAAGAGAGAGAAAGAGAGAAAGAGAGAAAGAGAGAGAGATTACGTAGAGAAAATTGTAGTAACACATACAGAGATAATTAGAGAGATAGAAACGACTGCAGAGATAGAGAGAGAGAAATATATATATATATATATATATATATATATATATATATATTGAGAGAGAGAGAGAGAAGGAATGTGTGTGCATGCAAGAGAGAAAAATTGAGATAACACAAGCCAAACATGACGCGAGAATTAGAGTGATAGAGACAATGGGAGAGAGAAAGACAAAAGCAGAGAGAAAGAGAGTACAAAGGAGATGAAGAGAGATTGAGAGAGATAGACAAGGGTTAGAGAGATGGAAAAATGAGAAGAAGAGTGAGAGTACCATAAAGATGGGAAGGTAGACAGTGCGGGAGACAGAGAGAGAGAGAGAGACATAAAGTGAGAATGGGAGAGACGGAGACAATGAAACAGAGAGTGAGATAATAGAGGGAGAAAGGGAACAAGTGAAAAGAGATCACATCTGAGAGAGAGTGAAGACGGTACGAAGGAGAGAAAGACTAGAGAACGTGCGAGAGACAGAAAGAGACATGAGAAGGGAATGAGAATGGGTGAGGGAGAGAAGGGGAAAGAAAAAAATAGAGGGATAGAAACAATGACATATATATATATATATATATGCATATATATATGTGTGTGTGTGCGTAGAGAGAGAGAGAGAGAGAGAGAAGAGTATGGGAGATCAATAATTATAGAACGAGAGAGGCAAAAGGAGTGAGCGAGTGTGAGAGATCGAAAGAGAGATCGATAGACGAGTAAAAAAGGCTATGATCGGAGAAAATAAAAAAAAACGGCTATGATTGGAAAGAAAGAAAAAAGGCTATGATTGCAGAGAAAGAAAAAAAAGGCTATGATCGGAGAGAAAGAAAAAAACGGCTATGATTGGAGAGAAAGAAAAAAAGGCTATGATTGCAGAGAAAGAAAAAAAAGGCTATGATTGCAGAGAAAGAAAAAAAGGCTATGATTGGAGAGGAAGAAAAAAAAGGCTATGATTGCAGAGAAAGAAAAAAAAAGCTATGATCGGAGAGAAAGAAAAAAAAGGCTATGATTGCAGAGAAAGAAAAAAAGGCTATGATTGGAGAGGAAGAAAAAAAAGGCTATGATTGCAGAGAAAGAAAAAAAAAGCTATGATCGGAGAGAAAGAAAAAAAGGCTATGATTGCAGAGAAAGAAAAAAAGGCTATGATTGGAGAGGAAGAAAAAAAAGGCTATGATTGCAGAGAAAGAAAAAAAAAGCTATGATCGGAGAGAAAGAAAAAAAAGGCTATGATTGCAGAGAAAGAAAAAAAAGGCTATGATTGGAGAGGAAGAAAAAAAAGGCTATGATTGCAGAGAAAGAAAAAAAAAGCTATGATCGGAGAGAAAGAAAAAAAAGGCTATGATTGCAGAGAAAGAAAAAAAGGCTATGATTGGAGAGGAAGAAAAAAAAGGCTATGATTGCAGAGAAAGAAAAAAAAAGCTATGATCGGAGAGAAAGAAAAAAAAGGCTATGATTGCAGAGAAAGAAAAAAAGGCTATGATTGGAGAGGAAGAAAAAAAAGGCTATGATTGCAGAGAAAGAAAAAAAAAGCTATGATCGGAGAGAAAGAAAAAAAGGCTATGATTGCAGAGAAAGAAAAAAAGGCTATGATTGGAGAGGAAGAAAAAAAAAGGCTATGATTAGAGAGAAAGAAAAAAAGGCTATGATTGGAGAGGAAGAAAAAATACTTATGATCGGAGAGAAAGAAAAAAATGGTTATGATCGGAGGGAAAGAAAAGAAGGCTATGATTGGATATGAAGAAAAATCGGCTATGATTGGAGAGGAAGAAAAAAGGCCATAATCAAAGAGGAAGAAAAGAAATAAAAAAGATTAAAGATTAATGTTCAAAGCATGTGTAATTAAAAATGAACGAGGTTGAAATAAATGAAAAGAACAGAAAGTTGGCAGAAAGAAAAACTTTAAGACCGACAAGAGAATAAAAAAGAAAAAAATGAAGGCAAAACTGACAGCAGAAAAGGAAAGGCTGTTGAAGTGGGATGAAAAGAAACGAATAAAGACGAAAGAAAAGGTTGGTGTCTATAAAATAAAAAGAAAGAAAGTACTTAAAAAATGAACATTTAAGAGGACATGCGAACAAAGTGAGAAAAACAAAACAAGATAGAAATATGCAGTTTTGGGAGAAAGCAGGGGTTACAGTTAGTGAAGATGTCTTAGGTTGGTCTAGGAGGAGGATTCTTATTCAGAAGTGAAGAAAAGGTAGCGGAAAGGCATCCACAACGATGGTAGCGAATAAAGTCATCGTTATCAACCCTTCCCAGCCGTCCCAGCCCAACGTTTCATTCAATAAATCCATGTCGAACGCGCCCAGCGTCTTTGTTTGCTTTAGCCATGTTTGTTAAGGTTTGGTTTTTGCATTCTCACCGGTAAATTCAATGGCCATTGCGGATTGAAGTATAAAAAAGACAAGGATATTTCAAAGAGCAATAAGATGGGAAGGTGACACCAATGTCAATATATATATATATTTTTGTCATCCACAGACAGACTGTTTCGCAGCTCATCAGTGTGGCTAGACGTCCGGTTACCTCTAGCTAGGATCGAAACCCGACTAAATTTGCGTCAGTCGGAACTTCTCCCACTAAGCCGTTGGCGTACGGCAGAGACGAAGGTGAATTTTAGCGTGTTTATTTTTAGATTTAGATAAACACACAGTGAATGACAGTGACTCAATTTTGCCGAAGAGTATGTACATATATATATATATATATATATATATATATATATATATATATATATATATATATTAAAAAGAAGAGAGGTACCGCAAACTTTTTTGGTTGTAATGTGGACTTTTAAAAAAAATATTATTCTTTATTTTTCATAATTTTACATAATTTTTTACATAATTTTATAATCGTAAAATTATGAAAAATAAAGAATAATATTTTTTTAAAAAAATCCACATTACAACCAAAAAAGTTTGCGGTAACCTCTCTTCTTTTTAATATACACTTTTCTCTCGTTGGAACCATTATAACCTCTTCATTATATATATATATATATATATATATATATATATATATATATATATATAGATAGATAGATAGATAGATAGATAGATAGATAGATAGTTAAATTCCCAGATCAATTCTGTGGACAAGACAAATTGGTATAAATAAACTGGAAATAAATCTTAGATTTTGCCGACGCGTTTCTTCCGACATTTTCAAGGCCAAAATGAAATCCAAATGTCTTTGTTGTTACAGTTACATTAAAAAATCCAAATTTAAAGAAATTGATCTGGGACTTTAAGTGTATTGTCGACACGGGAAAAAATCTCTTAGTATAAAGGAAATTTACATTAACCAGAAAAAGGCTTAGACAGAAGCATCTATCTTTTTAAATTTGGATATATATATAAAGATGCTTTGTAAAGAACTACATAGATAATATTGATTTCAACAATCTGTCATTCCTGAAGATTCGCTGTCGCCAAACATTTAGCAAATTGAAATAAGGAACATGATAATATTTTTTCTAAATAGCATATGCTTTTATGATGTAGGCATTCATGTCCATCGATAATTTTGTCTCTCTACTAAAAATTTTGTTTTGTTGTTCTAATTATCTTCTGATCATTTTCACCCCCTCTTTATCTCTGCTTAAAGAGGTGTAAGACAAGGATGTGTCATAACAGATTTATTCAACCTATATAGCGAGGTAATTCCGAGAGATTTAGAAGTCCTACCAGGATTGATTGTTGGCGGCTACATTCTTAATATAAGATATGCAGATGATTCAGTAGTGATAGTAGACACGAAAAGGAAACTACGACCCCCCTTACAGAATGTGGCGAAGAAAGCGAGGAGAAAGAACTAAGCATAAACTACAAGACAGAATGCATGGTTATCAACAAAAGGGGTGAGCCCAAAATGCAAATTACAGGTCGGGGATACTAAAATCAAGCAGGCACAGAAATTTGAATATCTGGGAAGTGTTCTAACAAAGAACGGAAAGTGAGATACTGAGATCCGAAGACGTATTGGGATGGCCAAAGATGTGTTCCAAAAGCTAAGCAGAGTATTAAGAGACTGAAAAATTTCGTTGAAATGTTACTAGATATTTGTTCTCCTGTATTACAACGAATGCTAGACAATTTCCTCAATAATGAAGAAGAGACTTGAAGCAACAGAAATGTGGTTCTACAGAAAGATGCTGAAGATACCATGGATCGAACATGTGAGCAACAATGAGGTTTTGGAGAGAATGGAAACAAATAGAAACTTATACTTAGTATCAAGAAGTGACAACTGAAATTTCTGAGGCACGTAATGAGGAACGAGAGTTTAGAAAACATGATACAAGACGGATTGAAGGCAAGAGGGTCAGAGGAAAACAACGTCTAACCTTCTTAGTGAGCTTGATGACGGAACAAGGTTTAGGAGAGATAACAAAAAGAAAAAATTTATTAAGAGCTTCAAAGGACAGGAAATTGTGGAGAGCCATGATCGCCAACGTCCTGAAGAGACACGGCACATAGAAAAAGTAGAAGAACGAGCTTGAGTAAATGGATGGCGGAACAAGGTTTAGGAGAGATAACAAAAAGAAAAAATTTATTAAGAGCTACAAAGTGCAGGAAATTGTGGAGAGCCATGATCGCCAACAACCTGAAGAGACACGGCACATAGAAAAAGTAGAAGAACGAGCTTGAGTAAATGGATGGTAGAACAAGGTTTAGGAGAGATAACAAAAAGACAAAATTTATTAAGAGCTGCAAAGGAAAGGAAATTGGGGAGAGCCATGATCGCCAACGTCCTGAAGGGACACGGCACTTAGTAAAAGTAGAAGAACGAGCTTGAGTAAATGGATGGCGGAACAAGGTTTAGGAGAGATAACAAAAAGACAAAATTTATTAAGTGCTTCAAAGGACAGGAAATTGTGGAGAGCCATGATCGCCAACGTCCTGAAGAGACACGGCACATAGAAAAAGTAGAAGAACGAGCTTGAGTAAATGGATGGCGGAACAAGGTTTAGGAGAGATAACAAAAAGACAAAATTTATTAAGAGCTGCAAAGGAAAGGAAATTGGGGAGAGCCATGATCGCCAACGTCCTGAAGGGACACGGCATTTAGTAAAAGTAGAAGAACGAGCTTGAGTAAATGGATGGCGGAACAAGGTTTAGGAGAGATAACAAAAAGACAAAATTTATTAAGTGCTTCAAAGGACAGGAAATTGTGGAGAGCCATGATCGCCAACGTCCTGAAGAGACACGGCACATAGAAAAAGTAGAAGAACGAGCTTGAGTAAATGGATGGCGGAACAAGGTTTAGGAGAGATAACAAAAAGACAAAATTTATTAAGAGCTGCAAAGGAAAGGAAATTGTGGAGAGCCATGCTCGCCAACGTCCTGAAGGGACACGGCACTTAGTAAAAGTAGAAGAACAAGCTTGAGTAAATGAATGGCGGAACAAGGTTTAGGAGAGATAACAAAAAGAGAACATTTATTAAGAGCTTCAAAGGACAGGAAATTGTGGAGAGCCATGATCGCCAACAACCTGAAGAGACACGGCACATAGAAAAAGTAGAAGAACGAGCTTGAGTAAATGGATGGCGGAACAAGGTTTAGGAGAGATAACAAAAAGAGAAAATTTATTAAGAGCTACAAAGGATAGGAAATTGTGGAGAGCCATGATCGCCAACGTCCTGAAGAGACACGGCACATAGAAAAATTAGAAGAACGAGCTTGAGATGGTGGAACAAGGTTTAGGAGAGATAACAAAAAGAGAAAATTTATTAAGAGCTTCAAAGGACAGGAAATTGTGGAGAGCCATGCTCGCCAACGTCCTGAAGAGACACGGCATATAGAAAAAGTAGAAGAACGAGCTTGAGTAAATGGATGGCGGAACAAGGTTTAGGAGAGATAACAAAAAGAGAAAATTTATTAAGAGCTACAAAGGATAGGAAATTGTGGAGAGCCATGATCGCCAACGTCCTGAAGAGACACGGCACAGAGAAAAAGTAGAAGAACGAGCTTGAGTAAATGGATGGCGGAACAAGGTTTAGGAGAGATAACAAAAAGAAAAGATTTATTAAGAGCTACAAAGGATAGGAAATTGTGGAGAGCCATGATCGCCAACGTCCTGAAGAGACACGGCACAGAGAAAAAGTAGAAGAACGAGCTTGAGTAAATGGATGGCGGAACAAGGTTTAGGAGAGATAACAAAAAGAAAAGATTTATTAAGAGCTACAAAGGAGAGGAAATTGTGGAGAGCCATGATCGCCAACGTCCTGAAGAGACACGGCACAGAGAAAAAGTAGAAGAACGAGCTTGAGTAAATGGATGGCGGAACAAGGTTTAGGAGAGATAACAAAAAGAGAAAATTTATTAAGAGCTACAAAGGAGAGGAAATTGTGGAGAGCCATGATCGCCAACGTCCTGAAGAGACACGGCACAGAGAAAAAGTAGAAGAACGAGCTTGAGTAAATGGATGGCGGAACAAGGTTTAGGAGAGATAACAAAAAGAGAAAATTTATTAAGTGCTGCAAAGGAAAGGAAATTGTGGAGAGCCATGATCGCCAACGTCCTGAAGGGACACGGCACATAGAAAAATTAGAAGAACGAGCTTGAGTAAATGGATGACGGAACAAGGTTTAGGAGAGATAACAAAAAGAGAAAATTTATTAAGAGCTGCAAAGGAAAGGAAATTGTGGAGAGCCATGATCGCCAACGTCCTGAAGGGACACGGCACATAGAAAAAGTAGAAGAACGAGCTTGAGATGGTGGAACAAAGTTTAGGAGAGATAACAAAAAGAGAAAATTTATTAAGAGCTGCAAAGGAAAGGAAATTGTGGAGAGCCATGATCGCCAACGTTCTGAAGGGACACGGCACATAGAAAAATTAGAAGAACGAGCTTGAGATGGTGGAACAAAGTTTAGGAGAGATAACAAAAAGAGAAAATTTATTAAGAGCTGCAAAGGAAAGGAAATTGTGGAGAGCCATGATCGCCAACGTCCTGAAGGGACACGGCACATAGAAAAATTAGAAGAACGAGCTTGAGATGGTGGAACAAAGTTTAGGAGAGATAACAAAAAGAGAAAATTTATTAAGAGCTGCAAAGGAAAGGAAATTGTGGAGAGCCATGATCGCCAACGTCCTGAAGGGACACGGCACATAGAAAAATTAGAAGAACGAGCTTGAGATGGCGGAACAAGGTTTAGGAGAGATAACAAAAAGAGAAAATTTATTAAGAGCTGCAAAGGAAAGGAAATTGTGGAGAGCCATGCTCGCCAACGTCCTGAATGGACACGGCACATAGAAAAATTAGGAGAACGAGCTTGAGATGGTGGAACAAAGTTTAGGAGAGATAACAAAAAGAGAAAATTTATTAAGAGCTGCAAAGGAAAGGAAATTGTGGAGAGCCATGATCGCCAACGTCCTGAAGGGACACGGCACATAGAAAAATTAGAAGAACGAGCTTGAGATGGCGGAACAAGGTTTAGGCGAGATAACAAAAAGAGAAAATTTATTAAGAGCTGCAAAGGAAAGGAAATTGTGGAGAGCCATGCTCGCCAACGTCCTGAAGGGACACGGCACATAGAAAAATTAGAAGAACGAGCTTGAGATGGTGGAACAAAGTTTAGGAGAGATAACAAAAAGAGAAAATTTATTAAGAGCTGCAAAGGAAAGGAAATTGGGGAGAGCCATGATCGCCCACGTCCTGAAGGGTCACAGTGCACGAAGAAGAAATCATGCAAGAAGTCAGTTGAAAACGTGATGCCTAAAAAGGCACAGTGAGACCGTCTCACAGAAACGAGCATCAAGCATTTATGTCGGGACGTTTCTCTATGTTGGTTAAAGGAGACCAGGTTAGTTTTGGAGGAAGAAGGTTCCACAATTGAGAAGTGCGAGAGAAGAAACTATTAGAATAGAACTTACGGTTGCATGCAGTTAGGCTGAAGTTTTTATAGTCACACATTTCTTGATATTTACAAAATTCTGGCAAAAGCCGAAACGAAAGAATGGGGAGAATGGAAGCCTAGTGAATCAGCATCCTACATTTCGGCTTTTCTTTGTATCTGGACACGGCCAACAGATTTTGGTGAAAATGCATAACACGTGTAACAAGAAGAAACAGTAAAGACGTGATTAAGACGTTGACCTTCTACACTTCTTCAAACAAAAGGCTAGGAAGGAAACCTCCCATCAATAATAGAAAAGAGAGACAAGAGTTTGTGGACTTGACAAACGTATTTTCCAGAAAAAATAATTTTAATAGAAGCGTTTCATAAATTTCAACCGACAATAGCATTGGCTGTTGGGTCAGTATAATTTAATATTTTAATAATATTAGCAGTAGATTTAGCCGCTGTGCCGAGAGTGAAGAAAAGCATATCTCAAGTAACACTAGCTTCTTGGTCAATGAATGCTGAATGTTTCTTTATAAAGAAAATGCTGATATTACCATTAGAGATAAGGAGAACAGATACTACACTTTGATCCCATCCTGATGGCCAGGGAGGAAAGAAAAACGTAGAGTAGAACTGGCTGCTTGGAATGTTTCCTTATAATGAAAAGGCTGATATTAGCATTAGAGATGAGGAGAACAGATACTACGCTTTGATCCCATCCTGATGGCCTAGGAGGAAAGAAAAGCTTAACTAGAGTAGAACTGGCCGCTTGGAATGTTTCCTTATAATGAAAAGGCTGATATTACCATTAGAAATAAGGAGAACAGATACTACGCTTTGATCCCATCCTGATGGCCAGCGAGTGAAGAAAAGCTTAACTAGAGTAAAACTGGCTGCTTAGAATGTTTCCTTATAAAGAAAAAGCTGATGATACTATTGGAGATGAGGAGAACAGATACTACACTTTGTTCCCATCCTGATGGCCAAGGAGGAAAGAAAAGCTTAACTAGAGTAGAACTGGCTGATTGGAATGTTTCCTTATAAAGAAAAGGCTGATATTTCCATTGGAGATGAGGAGAACACATACTACACTTGGTATTTACTTGACCCCCCCACTGAGTCAGGTTGTGACACAAGGTCGGTTTTTAACGTGGGAACCCGAGTGTTTTCACCCGGGCCGCTGGTCTTGGCTGGTCATAGCTTGTCCAAGCTGATCTAAGCTAGTCATACCTGGTCTTAGCCTGTCCAAGCTGGTCATAGCTAGTCTTGGCTTGTCATAGCTGGTCCAGTTCCGGAGCCGGTCCAAGCTAGTCGTAGCCATGATACTACCAGTGCAGGGACGAATCCCTACACCCGGTAAGTATCAAGTGAGACTCTCAGCCAAAAGGCCGACAAAGCGAGCGATCTGAGAACACATACTACACTTTCATCCCATTCTGATGGCCAGGGAGGAAAGAAAGAGCACAGATACTACCCTTAGATCTCAGCCGGATAGCCAGAGAGTGAACAAAAGCGTAACCCGAATAGCACTGGCTTCTTGTTCAATGAATGCTTAATGTTTCCTTTCGAGGAAACGTTTAATATTACCATTACTATTATGATTATTTCTTAAAGGACACGTTTCGCTGTCGCAAATGCATTCTTTTGCGTTGACACACATAAACGATATTTACATAAAGAAAAGAAAGTTTTTTTTAAGGTCATTACAAATAATGTGGGCAAGAATGTTTAAAAAATATCACATAAGTTTATTTTTTTCATTTTCTAAAATACTGTAATTGTGTTTATCACACTTCAGATCGCATCAGTCATGAAGACAAGTGGTCGATAGAGAAACGAAAGCATTATCTGATGTCTATCAGTCAGAAAACAAGATTTTAAAATGGAAATTGACGATTTCCATACAATTCCAGATATTAGCACCCAAAGGTGGATAAAAAGAAATTTACGAAAAAGAAAAAAACAAAACAAAAAACGCCTTGCTATTCAACGTGCCAATTAGAAAACAGATAATAAACCACACGATCAACACGTTGTAATTTCGGGCAAAAGCTTTTGATATATTTTATATTTTTATTGAATTTTGGTGAATTTTTCGGGAAATTTATTCCCTTTATCAGTTAAACATTTACATTGTATTATTTATTTTAGTTCAACTGTCAAATTACAGTATAGACTTGAAACGGACAATAATTCTGAAGAAGAAGAAGAAGAAGAAGAAGAAGAAGAAGAAGAAGAAGAAGTGTTTTTTTGTGGGTTGCGAGATGTAGCTGTAGACATTGTTTGTCATTTTTAAAATGGGATAATTTTACATGGTAACGGGGCACATTTTTTTAAAAAGTTCTCTGTGTTTTTCCAAATGATTTAGGACAACTTTTCACCGCTGAATCCGAAAATGGCATCCGTTTTTCTCGATCAGGTCAAGTTTTTTGTGCTAAGTTGAGGTTTTTAAAAATCCGATCTTCTTACTAAATCGATTACATTTTTTTGACATTATCGATTGAGTTTTGTTAATATTTCTCATACGAAATAAGTTTTTAAGCGGAAAGAAATTCTTTTCTAACACAATTTATTAATCAAATGTTACAAACATTGATTACAATAAATTGAATAGTATACATTGATAAATGTAAGTACATGTAAATTGCATGTTACGTCATCATTGTCCAAAATTCAGGGCTTGAAATTCCATTTATTCAAACCCTTAGAATGATCAGCGGCAGGGTTGCCACTCTTCAAAGTCCAGAAGTAATCAGCCATTATGATTACATCACAGCATCCCTGATACCTGGTCTCCATCTCGTTCATGCTCTGATGGAATCTCTCCTACTGTTCACCGAGCGTCAGAAATATGACAGTAAAATATAAACAGTGTAAATAGTTACAATAGCTCATCTCAGAAACATAGTCAAATCCTGAAGAAGGCCGGAGCGTACAACTGCCGAAACGTCGTGAATATGACAGTAAAGGCGAGGACAACAGTCCTAACAATGTAAATAGTGTAAATATTTACAATACGTCATCTCAGAAATATAGACAGCTCCTGAAGAAGGCTGGAGCGCACAAAAGCCGAAACGTCGTGAATATGGCAGTAAAGGTGTGGACAACAGCCAGAACAATATAAATAGTGTAAATACTTACAATACCTCATCTCAGATATATAGACAGATCCTGAAGAAGGCCGGAGCTCACAACAGCCGAAACGTCGTGAATATGACAGTAAAGGTGTAGACAACAGTCAGAACAATGTAAATAGTGTAAATATTTACAATACCTCGTCTGAGAAATACAGACAGATCCTGAAGAAGGCTGGAGCGCACAACAGCCGAAACGTCGTGAATATGACAATAAAAATGAGAAAAACAGTCCGGACAATGTAAATAATATAAATAGTTAAAATACCTCATCTCAGATATATAGACAGATCCTGAAAAAGGCTGGAGGGTACAACGGTCGAAACGTCGTGAATATGACAGTAAAGATGAGGACAACAATCCGAACAAAATAAATAGCGTAGTTTTCTTGTAGTTTCTATTTTTCTTTATCACTTCCTCTTTGCACAAATGTTTTGTCCATGGCCTTCTCAGCAATCGCCGATAGAATCACATCATTGTTGCTTCAAACCCTTGGTCAGCATTTACTGCCATATAGGAGATTAGATATTACATCGCAGTTCGGTAATCTTTTATTTGTTTCTAGTAAAGTTTTTCTATTGTTTAATATATTTGCTATTGTTTAATTATTTTTCTATTGTTTAATTAATTTGCTTAGATTCTGGAAGGCATATTTTGTTATTCTGATGCATATTAAGTTTTTTGTTTCCCAGATTCGTCCTTTTTTTTACTGCCCTATACCATTCGTCATTGCTTTGAATATTGCTCCCACATTTGGTCTGGTGTTCCTGCTTCATATTTAGAGATTCTCGATAAAATCCAAAGAATAATCTGCAATATTATAGATCCTGACATGGTATCTCAGCTTCAGGCCATTTCCCACCGCTGTAAAGCAGCTTCCCTGTACTTTTTCTATAAATATTTTCGTGGTTGGTTGATTGATTTTGTTTAGAGGTATATCAACACCTCTATGGGTTATTCAATGCCCAAATCTAAATATTTTGAACACGATTTTATGGCTTCAACTAAATATATTTTAAACGCATTTGTATGCCTTCAATTACAGATAAAATGTATTGTTGATCATTTTACTATAAATATGTATTGTTGGTTGGTTGATTTTGTTTAGCGGCATATCAACACCTCTATGGGTTACACAATGCCAAAATCTAAATATTTTGAACACAATTTTATGGCTTCAACTAATTATATTTTGAACGCAATTGTATGCCTTCAATTACAGATAAAATGTATTGTTGATCATTTTACTATAAATATGTATTGTTGGTTGGTTGATTTTGTTTAGCGGCATATCAACACATCTATGGGTTATTTAATGACGAAATCTAAATATTTGAAAACAACTTTATGGCTTCAACTAAATATATTTTGAACGCAATTGTATGCCTTCAACGACAGATAAAATGTATTGTTGGTCATTTTACTATAAATATGTATTGTTGGTTGGTTGATTTTGTTTAGCGGCATATCAACACCTCTATGGGTTATTCAATGCCAAAATCTAAATATTTCGAACACAATTTTATGGCTTCAACTAAATATATTTTAAACGCAATTGTATGCCTTCAACTACAGATAAAATGTCCCGATCAGAGCCCCACCCCCTTGCTAATTATCGCCATACCCAGGACAATACTTTCATGGTAATTGTTCTGATGAACTTTCTGCTATGGTATCTAGACTTTATGAATTTAAGTCCAGTGCCGGCAAGGTCTCATCATTTATAGCTGAAATGGCTAGATGTAACCGTAAGTTCTATGCTAACAGTTTCTTCTTTTGCACTTCTCGTATGTGGAACTCTGTTCCAGCTTCTTGCTTCCCAGTTAACTTTGATCTTCCAAAATTTAAATGCAATGTCTATTGTTATCTTCTGTGTTCTTAATTCTTGTTCTTTTATTTCCCTCTCTCGTTAATAAGTGTTTTTTTTCTCTTTCGTATTTTTTAACAAACTGTAACTACTTGCATCAAAGTGGCTTTATTCTGTTTCTTGGGGTGAAATGATTAAAAGAAACTCAGCAGGTAGTTATACCTTTGTATGTACCTGATTTTGTCGTTCCCACTTTGTGATTTCTCTTTTGCTGACAACCACGGTTTCTGTCTTAAATGTCCTTTTGTTTTGCTTTCTTTACGACATTGTCTAAGAGTTTTTCTTTCCGATTCTTTCTGAACCAGCTATCAACACTGTCATCCGCGAATCTTTTGTTGTTCGACAATCCGGAATCGATCCTCCAAATCAATAAATCGATCATTCGCCCTTGCATGGAGTATTGCTGCCATATATGGTCTGGAGTCTGTTTGCCTCAGGGTTCTTGATAAGATCCAGAGACGGATATGCAATGTAATTGGCCCTGATCTGTCATCTCGTCTGCAGTCGCTCTCTCACAGACGCGACGTTGCCTTGCTCTGTCTTTTTTACAAATACTTTCACGGTAATTGCTCCGAGGAGCTGCTTTCGCTGGTTCCCATGCCTCATGAATTTAAGCGTCCTACGAGGCTGGCATCCCGTTCCCACCCCTTCACCGTTGAAACTGTTAGATGTAGACGTCTCTTCTACTTCAATAGCTTCATGTCTCGCACATCTCGCCTGTGGAACTCCCTTCCTTATTCCTGTTTCCCTGACAAATACAATCTCCAACTATTTAAGTGTAACGTCAATCGACATCTCCAGTTGCCTTGATCTATCCACTTCCCTTCTCCACATACTTTCCCCTTTCATTCCTATCGGCTCTCGCTCCAAATCTTCTGTAACCCACTTGCCTTGATCGATCCATTATCTTTCTCCACATCCTCTCCTTTACCACTCCTATCTGCTGTTCCTCCAAACTTTCTGTAACCTTGCTTGGGGTGAAAAGCTTTAAAAAAAAAATCCTGCTAATTTTCTTATCAACTCTCTTAAAAAATGATCCAGTGTTGCAGAATATAATCAAACAAACGAATAATAATTTCCAGAGACTTAGCGAATCATTAAGGGGTTGGAAATAATATCTTTAGAAACAAAGAAAACAATCCAGGATTGTCAATTAATATCTAATTTATATGGCTATGAACACCGGATGACTTCTTACAAGTGTAAGAAAGACTTGAAGTGACAGAGATAAGATTACCCGGGCTAATTTTGGAAAACGGTGAGCGTGTATATGAGAAGTGAGAAGGTATTAAAAAGTAGAATGTGTTCTGTAAAAGAACTGTTACTAACAAACAGAAAGAGACAGCTTAAAATTTGGGGAGGCATGATAAGAAAAGAAGGCTTGGAGAGTTGAACACGCACACGGCATATAGAAAGTAAGAGAAGAAGAGGACAGAAGCGAGTTTGATAGGTTTGTGCAAACGGATGGTGAGATAAATGCCATAAAAAGTTGAATCGTAAAGAAACAATTATTGCGGAAAGGAACAAAAGAGACGAAGCTATCGAAAGCCATGATCGTCAACAAGTTTCTGAAGGAACATGACAGAGAATAAAAGGGAGAGAAAGTTTCAGATTTTGGTATTAAATACAGATATACAGATGTTTCCAAAACTCTTTTATAAGTCTTGATGGCTAACCTGAAAGGACTAAAAATCGTTGTATTTTTGACATTAGTTCTGTACATCTATCGATAACACGAATTCGTTTCCTGCGAATATAAATGATGTAAAACGGGGTCTGCTTGTATTTTAAACACAGGTTAATTAATTTGAATTTTAATTGGATGAAATATTACCAAACGTTATTCATTTTTGACTAGTATTTACTTTCATCTTTCAATTGCATTATTTCCACTAGTAGTATTAGTAATAGCAAAATTATCTGCAATTTTTATTAGTTGAATCAGTACAATATATTGTGAAGCATTGTCAACAATTATAAATTTTTGACTAATACTTACTTTCATCTTCATTTTTTATTAGATGAAGCATTGTCAACCATCATTATTAATTTTTGACTAGTATTTACTTTCATCTTCATTTTTTATTAGATGAAGCAATGTCAGCCATTATTATTAATTTTTGACTAGTATTTACTTTCATCTTCATTTTTTATTAGATGAAGCAATGTTAGCCATTATTATTAATTTTTGACTAGTATTTACTTTCATCTTCATTTTTTATTAGATGAAGCATTGTCAACCATCATTATTAATTTTTGACTAGTATTTACTTTCATCTTCATTTTTTATTAGATGAAGCATTGTCAACCATCATTATTAATTTTTGACTAGTATTTACTTTCATCTTCATTTTTTATTAGATGAAGCATTGTCAACCATCATTATTAATTTTTGACTAGTATTTACTTTCATCTTCATTTTTTATTAGATGAAGCATTGTCAGCCATCATTATTAATTTTTGACTAGTATTTACTTTCATCTTCATTTTTTATTAGATGAAGCATTGTCAGCCATTATTATTAATTTTTGACTAGTATTTACTTTCATCTTCATTTTTTATTAGATGAAGCATTGTCAACCATCATTATTAATTTTTGACTAGTATTTACTTTCATCTTCATTTTTTATTAGATGAAGCATTGTCAGTTATTATTATTAATTTTTGACTAGTATTTACTTTCATCTTCATTTTTTATTAGATGAAGCAATGTCAGCCATTATTATTAATTTTTGACTAGTATTTACTTTCATCTTCATTTTTTATTAGATGAAGCATTGTCAGCCATTATTATTAATTTTTGTCTAGTATTTAATTTAATGTCTATTTTTTTTCGATAAAGCATTGCTAGCCATTATTAATCTGTGACTTGTCTTCTTACCATCTTAAGTTTTTCTTGCAAATATAAGAACATGTCAATCTTCAGCCATTATGATGTACACTGGTCGTAAAAATAGAAAAACTTCTATGCGAAAACGGGAACTTTCACCCGTTTTATCTGCTTGATCGTTTGGTCAGATTTAAGCCTATAAATTCATTCCTCGATGTCTGGGCATTTATTTAATGAAATATTTTAAGAGACTGAAAGTATTTAACGATTTTGGGAGAAAAAAAAGAGAAAAAAAACAAAATTTGCTGAGGAAGAATTTTTATTTATCATAAGTTTGTCAGTATAAATATGAAATAAGACCAGACTGAAATATTGGCATAACAAAATGAATTAGTCATTTGATCAGAATTTTTGAAGTGGGTTTGTCAAAAATTCCCCTCACCCTCTTATATATATATATATATATATATATATATATATATATATATATATATATATATTGAGACATGTTTCATTGAAACATATTTCATTGAATAATTTAGACAAATTTTGTCTATTTCATGTTCACGGACAAGCTTTTTTGGTGTTATTATTAAATGAAGAGAGAAAACTACCATGTTGATATATATCATTTGTTTATTCCGAGTACTTTCGACATTAGCCCAATGTCATCATCAGAGTATTGTTTTATCAAGACAAATATAGCAGTGTTTAACATTTTCAAAGACAAAATTGCTGTGTTCATCTGAAAGTTAAGAAGTTTCTTTTTTTTTTACTAGTGAAGTGAAGAACTCTAAGTAAAGTAGAATTAGCGAGTAACGTTTCAGGGGAGGTAACTATGTTATGCTGTGTCGAATATATTTAAAAAAATATGTATTAAGAACTATTGGTACAAAGCTCAATATTTTAACCTATCTACTGTACCCATTTTAAAACATTGGTGCAGTATTCATAACTAATTGTATTAAGGTTTGTTTTCAGTTTCTGAATACAGATAGCTTCAAGAATTTTTAGTTTATGTTTATTGTTTTCATGAAAAAGTATAGATGTATTTTCGACAATATTTTTTTCTGAATTGAGAATATGGACATGTATGTTGTTGTAAATGTTTATATATTTTTTCTTTTTATGTGCCATCTCTTTCAGGACGTAGGTGATCATGGCTCTCCACCTCCCTCTATCCATTGCAGCTCTCAACAAGTTCCTTCCCTTTGCTTCTTCCCCCAGACCACGTTCTGTCATTCACTTGCTTAAGCCCGCCAGGTATGCCACGTGTTGCGTTTCCCATGTCTCTCTTTCCCTCTATTCGACCCGTGAGTATCAGATTCTTCAGACCCTCCTTCCTCATTATGTGTCCCAGAAACTTTAGCTGCCCCTTCCTGATGTTAAGTATAAGCTTTCTCTTTGTTTGCCTCCTCTCTAAGACCTCATCGTTGCTCACACGCTCGGTCTATGTTATCCTTGACATCCTTCTGTAGAAGTGTTTATATATATATATGTATATATGTAATGTTCAATATGGGGAATAAGTTGTGTGTAATAATAAAAGTGGACACTGAGGTCAACAACAAAAGGAAACACTTATATATATATATATATATATATATATATTTATATATATATATACATATATATACATACATACATACATACATATATATATATATATATATATATATATATATATATATATATATATATATATATATATATATATATATATAGTCCCCTCCAAAAGTATTGTAACGGCAAGACCAATTCCTTTGTTGTTGTTCACTGAAGACATTTGGGTTTAAAATCAAAAGATGAATATGTGATGAGTTCAGAATTTCAGCGATTATTTCCTGGTATTTTAATTTAGATGCGTTAAACAACTTAGGACATACCACCATTTGTTTGAACCCACACATTTTTCAAGTGAGCAAAGCTATTGGAACACAATACTGACCGATGTTTCTTGTTACCTTTTAGATTGATTGTTTAAACATTAAATAGCTCTGAATGACTACTCTTGGTTTTAGTCTTGGTTTGTCTGTAAAGACTGTATTTCTTGTTAAAACTGAAAAATCAACATGAAGACGAGAGGGCTATGGGAGAAAAGCAAGCCATTTTGGAGCTGAGAAAAGAAGGAAAATCTATCAGAGACATTGGATAAACATTGGGCATAGCCAAGATGAAAATGCTCCGAAAAGGAAAAAAAATACTGATGTAATGATCAACAGACGTAGATGAAGTCGGCCCATGAAAATCCTCAATACTCTTTTTCTAATAATTTCTTCCTCATACTTTCACATCATCAAGCAGTCTTTGTGACACTTCTTACGCCTAGTGGGCTTTTAGCCCTTCTAAACGAGCAAACTTTTCTTGGGATCTGGATTTTCCGCAAAGAGATGATGTTTCCGACACAAGGATAACTTCTCTTGCTTAGATTTCTGGGCAACAACTTCATTTAGTAATACTCTACCTTCTGTGACTCTAAGGCTTTTTATTGGGTGAAAAATAGTAAAAAGATCCCACCATTTATTGAGTAAAATTTGGGTTTTGTGGTGGGTGAAAAATAGTAAAAAAAAATCCAACCGCTTATTCAGTAACATTTGTGTCTTCTGGTGGGTGAAAAATAGCTTATTCAGTAAAATTTGGGTCTTATGGTGAGTGAAAAATAGTAAAAAATCCCACTGCTTATTCTGTAAAAATTTGGGTTTTGTGATGGGTGAAAATAGTAACAAAATCCCACTGCTTAATCAGTAACATTTGTGTCTTGTGGTGGGTGAAAATAGTAAAAAAAACTCACCGCTTATTCAGTAAAATTTGGTGTTTGTGGTGTGTGGAAAATAGTAAAAACATCTCACCGCGTATTAAGTAAAATTTTGGTTTTTTGGTGGGTGAAAAATAGTAAAAAATCCCACCGCTTATTCAGTAAAATTTGGGTCTTGTGATGGGTGAAAAATAGTAAAATATTCCACACCTTATTCAGTGAAAAATAGTAAAATGAAAATCCCAAACTTCATTTAGTAATACACTATCATGAGTTAGCCTTTGCATTGGGTGAACAAGAAAGAAAAATAATTACGCTACAAAAATATACAGGAATACATGAGAACACGTTTCGACGTTTCAAAAAAATAATACTTTGATTAATCGTAATACATATTGCCATTCAGTAAAGAAAGCAATGTGTTCGTCTCCGGCATTTATTTCTCGTTGTTTATATAATGCTAGAAATAACCTGTTAATAGATGCCTGTTTATTTTTGACCGCAATTGTTGCTGTTGACATCCGGCCTAAGCAGTTCTTTGCTTAGGAGAACGGACGAAACGATGGCTTCATTGATAAGATCAAATTCTCGGTGCGGAAAACTCATGTTGTAAGGGTATGCAGAGGCGGTGAAGAGGGCGGGAACAGCTGCGCCCAATGTTTTCGCCGGCGGCGGGGGGGGGGGGGCTGTGGCTCGGATTTTTTGAGTACGTTTATTGGAAAACGATAGGACACTGTAGCTAAACATGACAAACGATAGCAATGTGATTTCAAGAAACTGATATTTTAATTAATATTTGAAAAGACCAAATCCTGATAAGAATGGCGTTTATGAAAGGAAAAGAGAATTTGATGTATGCAAAAGTCGAAGAACTCGAGACAAACTGTTATCTTTTAGATTGGTCGATAGATACGTAAGTATCTGGGCTGATGGTTGATGGAAGTTTTGTCAGAAAATGATAAGAATGAGTTAAATAAGTGTACATTGTATGTGTACTGTATTTAACGCGTGTGTGTGTGTATGTGTACTCCAGGGTGTCATGAATGAAAAACTGTAAAAATCTGTTTACTGTCCGCAGGGCGTCCATCTGTTGGAGTTGCGGATAAAATCAAACAAAAGCCTGGAAAATGTTTTCGATTATTACTTCTATAAACTTCCTTGTGGTGTACTTCATAGCCCCAGGGAGAGAGGCTGTTTTAATAAAACGAAATCTATAAACGCACGAAGTATTCAAATTTAGCCAAAAGTAATATCCAGAACATGTCGGTGAAAAACAAAGAAAAGAAGAAAAAAAAGTTAAACAGTCGTAAGAGTCTTGTAATAATAATCATTATATACTTGAATTTAATATTAAACCATGTAAACGTATTTTAAAATATAAAATGAATTCTTTGATTTATTTCAGTAATTTAAAAAATAAATAATCGTTTCTAGCAGGTATATTGGATTTTACAATAGAACATCAAGCCTAAATAGTTTATAAAAGCAAGACGATAATGCCACTTTCTATATATATATATATATATGTATGTATATATATATATATTGTGTGTATTTAGGCAGCATTTTTTCATTCATACATGTTTCATTAAATAATATAGACAAGTGTTGTCTATATATTTTATGCAAGTTTTTTTCATATCGTCTGATAAGCGTGATAACATTATCATTAAACAATGAAAGAAAATCACAATATTGATACATATTTTTTAATCCAATCTAAGCTTTCGGCTGACATAAGCCATTATCAAAGATGACAATTACACAATATATTTAAGCAATACACGAACAAGAAATTGATGATAGTCTTGTTTGTTTACATGGATGATTTCCAAGCAACGATAAACACGTGCATATAAAACGCTGAAAGCGAAAATCACACAACAGCTCATGACGTCACACATGACCACGCGAGAGTGAATCCGATGAGTATTGAGTATATATATATATATATATGTGTGTGTGTGTGTGTGTGTGTGTAAATAATTAAAAAAACAAAACGATAATGCCAATATATATGTATCTATCTATCTATCTATCTATCTATCTATATATATATATATATATATATATATATATATATATATATATATATATATATATATATATATATATATAAATATATAAATAATTTAAAAAAGCAAAACGATAATCCCACTACATATACATAAAAGAACATTCGGACAGTTTTTATATAATTTATCATCTGAAAAGAAAAACTTTATTAGATCGCACGAGAAATTATATAAAAAAAAACTAAAAAAAACCTAAATAAAAGCACCTTCTCAGTCGTTTTTAATGAAATATATATATATATATATATATATATATATATATATATATATATATATTTTCAAATGTAAAAGAACGAAAAGAATAAAATTCTAACGTTCATATCATTAATTTAAAAAGGGCTCAATACAAGAGTAGCGCAATAAATATTTATTAAAAACTGTTACATCAGAAGATACAAGTTACTGCTACAAACAGTCATTAATAACCACCTGATGAGATGTGTTAAACATTAAAACAAAATATGCAATTTTGTGGTAGTAACTTGCATCTTCTAATGTAACAGTTTATAATATATATATGTGTACCTGGTTTAAGATCAAAATTGTCAAAATCGTATAGCAGCATAATTGTCCATCTCACAAAATGTTTAATATCTAAAAAACAAAACAAAAACAAAAAAAGTTTTTGTCAGGTTTTAAGATAAGACGTTTAGCCATCTTGAAACCATTTGTCGAAGGCATCGCTTAAAAATCCGTTGAGTTATTCTGGTAGAAAGAGAACAGGTTTAAATCGTTTTGTGTAAGCCCAACTGAGCAATGGTGAGAGGAAACAGATCATTCAGGCCTTCAGTAATGGTACCAACATTCATACACTCGCTTCGATCTTCAATGTCCATCAAGAGAATGGTGAACAAGTTTAAAAAAGATAGAGCAGTAGAGAGGAAAACTGGATCAGGATGTCACATCAGGATGAGGTATCATCATTTCAACTTAGAGCTAAAGAGATCAATTAGAAAAGATCCAACTCAATCCATATGACATTTGGCATGTGAGAGAGGAGTTTCAAATATGACAGTCCAAAGAGCAATGAAAAAAAGACTTGAAAATGAAATTGTAAGTGAAACGTGTGAGACAACTTATTACACCAGGAAGGAAAGTTAGAAAGTTAAGGAGGGCGAAGATCATCTTGAATCTTGAATAAGTTGGAAAATGATACTGGAATAATATATATATATATATATATATATATATATATATATATATATATATATATATATGAAGAAATATACTCTTAAAGTGTGCTATATTTATGGGATAAAATGCTCAATATCAGAGATAGAGCGTGTGTAAATATAAAAGTGAACATAGAAGTCAACACTTAGAGGCGACAGTCTGTTTCATGCTGGATGCAATCGTCAGGCAACTCTCTCTCTCTCTCTCTATATATATATATATATTTCAAGATTCATGCACTTCCGATTGCTACCTATGATTAATTAATGATGAACATGCCATTTTCGTTTATGACCAATTTCATTATGATTTTTCTGTTAAGCTTGGGGAGTAATTAACATAATTTTTGTTTAAAGTAGAGTCCAATAGTGTTATAAAAACCTCGGAGAATTCCAGTAAGATACCTTTAATCATTTCTAAGATAAAACGGTTCAAAACTTAATCTAAAATTTGCACAAGGAATCAAACCTGTATCCTACGTGGAACCATCATATAGCCTGATGTGCTATACTATTTAGCGATATAGGAAGCATCTAGTCAATAAAGTCAAATTACTGTTTTTAAACAACAAATTTCAATTTGCTAACTAGACGCTTCCTCTGTCGCCTAAATGGTATAGCACATCAGGTTCCGTGTAGGATACAGGTTCGATTCCTGTCGAAGGACACATATTTTTACGATATTTCTCGGACATTCTGGCTGATAAATGTAGTTAATACTGTTTATTATAAACAGAGCATTTACAGAAAATATAAACAGAATATATATATATATATATATATATATATATATATAGTCATCCATAAACTGTTTCGCAGTATCACAGCCCCTCAGTGTGACTAGACGTCCAATTGCTTCAAGCCGAGATCGAAACCCGACTGATTTGACAACAGTCAGATATCTTACCCCAAGGTGTGTGTGTGTGTGTATATATATATATATATATATATATATATATATATATATATATATATATATATATATATATATATATATATATATATATATATATATATATATATATATATATATATATATATCAGGTCATCCCATAAGTTCTGTCCGAATTTTGAATAAAGAAAACAAGTGACCAAATGTTACATTTAATTACAGATTCAATCAACAATGTATTTTCCCTGATTATCTATGACTTCCTTCCATCTATTAACAAGCTTACTAATTCCATTACCGTAAAATTCCTTTGGCTTTGATTCGAAGAACTCACAAATGTCAGTTTTAACCTCTTCCTGTGTTACAAAAGCTGTTTCTTCTAAATGATTCTGTAAGCTACGAAACAAATGGTAGTCTGAAGGAGCAAGGTCGGGAGAATAAGGTGGATGAGGAGTTTTCTCCCAACCAATTTCTTCGATCATTTTGTGACGTGATTCTTGCTGTATGTGGTCGCGCATTGTCCTGATGAAACATCACCCGTTTTCGATTCACTAGAGCAGGTTTTTTTCCTCAAAGCTTGGTTCAAACGCTCTAATTGCTGACAGTATATTTGAGCATTAATTGTTGCATTAGGTGGTAAGAATTCAAAGTGGATTATTCCTTGACAATCCCACCAGATTGAAAGAAGAACCTTTTTCCCATGAAGTTCCCTTCTCGGCTGTGGCTGGGGTCCTTCCCCTTTACCAAGCCACTGTCTACGACGCTTAACATTTCGATAAAAGATCCATTTTTCGTCGCCAGTCACAAGTCTTTCCCAAAAAGGTGAAACAAGTTGGCGAGAATGGAGAGAAGAGCAGATGTCAACTCGGTATTTGAGGTTGTTTTCAGACAATTCATGAGGCTCCCATTTTCCAAGTTTAGGAACTTTTCCAAGTTGTTGAAGATGACGATGAACAGTTGTATGGTTTGAACTGAGAACCACTGCCAATTCCTCAACTGATAAAGCAGGATTTTCTTCGAGGGCTGCTTCAAGAAGCTTTTCATCAAACTCAACTGGACGTCCGGTTTGATCTTCATCTTCAAGGGTGAAATCTCCACCTCTGAATTTTGCAAACCATCTTCTGCCAGTTCTTTCATTCACACATTCCTCTCCATAAACTGAGTGAATGTTTCTAGTCGCTTCGGCTTCTGAGTTTCCTTTCTTGAACTCATAAAGCATTATGTGCCTCAAATGATTCTTGGGTACTTCCATGTTAGCAGGGTTTTAATCAAACAAAATTTAATTTTATTGTTCTCTGAAATAAAATTTGATCTAAACATAAAAATAATGTTCAGCTCCATTAGACATTATAAAATACTCTTTAAATTTCGTTCATTCATCCTGTTATATATATATATATATATATATATATATATATATATATATATATATATATATATATATATGGGATGCGATGGATAAATTGTCTAAATAACGCAAAAAGTAAAATAACACTTACATCTCATTTTAACAGATATATTTACCAAAGTTTTACAAAAATATCTTGAAATTCTAAAGAATAAATTTATTCAATAAAATCTCCATTGCCTTCAGCTATGGCTTCCAGACGATTTCGAGATCTCCGGCAACTCTTCTCGACGGTCTCCATGTTTAAATTGGTGAATGCTGCCATAATCCTTGCTTTCAGTTCAACTTTGGTGTTACAAAGAATTTTGTTCGTCTCTCACTCAACGGTGCCCCACACATAGTAATGAACCGAACGATAGGCGAACATATTTAATCTTGTTGAGGAGAAAAATCTTCAGACGAAGACGTTAGAGACGTTAAAAGTATAGAATTGAAGTAGACTTTATAAAGAACCGGAAACCCAATCCTAAACAGGAAACAAGTGACAAGCATCAACTCCTGTTCAAAAGACCGGGGAGGAGTGTGAACCGGACGATAGGTAAACCTATCTACTCTTACTGAGGAAAAATAAAATGTTTAAAATAAAAAATAAAATAAATAATAATAATAATAATAATAATAAAAAAATAATGAATAAATTTCAAGAGTTTAGGCGGAGACGTTAAAAATATAGAGTTGAAGTAGACTTTAGAAGGAACTGGTAACCCAATCCTAAACAGGGAACAAGGGATAATCCTCTACTCTTATTCAAAAGGCCGGGAAGGAAGGTCGACCGGATGACGGGTGAACCTATTGAGGAAAAAAAATACCGTAATTCCCCATGTATAATACGCCTCCATCGTTAATACGCACACCTAAAACTATGCTGAAAGTGTGGGAAAATGCTTCTATTCCTGCATAATACGCACCCTTTATTTGGTAATCAAACCTCATTGTACCTCTCCTTTTCATTACGGCCAGCGTTTCCTACACTTGTTTTTTAAAAAAATGTTTATCAACATACAATAATATAATTCTAATTTAGTTTTATGACAATTGTTATTTTATTTTACGGCAATTTTTTTCTAGCAGTGCATAATACGCGCCCCTGATTTTGCTTATTATTTTCTAGAAAAAAATGCGTATAATGCATGGGGAATTACAGTAGATATTAAATAACAATTCAGAGTTTAGGCGGAGACGTTAGAATTAGAGAATTGAAGTAGATTTTAGAAGCAACAGGAAACTCTATCCTAAACAGGTAACAAGGGATAATCCTCTACTCCTGCCCGAAAGAAGCGGAGGAGTGTGAACTGGGCGATACGTGAACCGAGATACTCCTATTTATTATTTGCCGATTTACTTTTTATTATTACGTGGACTAATGTATAAGTATCGTAATGGTTATCAATGCGGTCAGTGGAATCGGCGGACATGGTTCAAACCGCTGCATAGTCTGTTGAATTCACTATCGCACTAATTGGAATCAGTCTATTTTTCTATCGCTATGGGTTAAATAGAAGTTAGTACTCGGCCCTAGACAGTTGGATAGTGACCAATCTAAGTGAAAAACAAATTCCAAAATGTGGAGTAGGAAGCGAGTTAAACTAATTTTTCACCAAGACATCATCGCAATTCACAAATATTAAAAGAAAAGTTAATCTGCGGGAAATTCGCGCTCGGCAGTGATCTTACACTAAAAAGACGACTGAAGTATTAAATAGGAATAGATGCCTGTCGATTTAAATGTTTAAAAAAAAAACGGCGTTCATGTTGTATCCGAAGAGCGTGTCCTCGTCCTCGTCGGGGACAAAATATTTTATACTCTACAACCCCTTTCCTAGGGACGAAACGTTGCAAGCGTCTCGTTGCTATGTCGCGATTTTCATGGAAAGCGTTCCTAAGTCCTGCCATTTCTAACGTTCACGGCTAGGACACGGCATAGCACGAACATTGTTGCGAACGACGCTCATTCCCTTTCGTATTTCACTGGTGACAGGTAAATTGAAATGGAAAAGCTTTTTTACCCAAGAACCGTTGATTTCAGGAAACGATTCCCAGGAAAATGCATCCCCGAACACTGTAATCTTAACCTGCATTATAAACTACAATGCATCATTTTATATACTTAGCAATTTTCACCGCTGCGTTGCTGGCTGGATGTATTGGCCTATTTTCTGAAAAAAAGAAAATGGCTGTTTATTGGATTAAAAAGTTACTGACGTCGATTTCTCTTCGGTGTCGCCATTTAGGTTTCGATCTGATATTCTGAAATATCGATTAAACTTAGCAGTACTCAGCAACATACGATATGATAAAAAATATTGCAAATCAATAACTATAAAGATACGGATTCGGATATCTCTTCGATGTCGCAATTTTGGCTTCGATCAAATATTCTACATTATCGATTAATCTAAGAAGCTCACAGCAACATAAGATATGATAAAAATATTGCAAATTATTAACTATTAAAATACAGACATGTATTTCTATTCGGGGTCGCCATTTTGATTTCGATCAGATACACTGCAACATCGATTAATCTAATAAGCCCCCGGCAACATACAATATGGAAAAATATTGCAAATTAATACCTATAAAGATACGGACACAGATTTTTCTTCGGTGTCAATATTTTGGTTTCGATCAGATACACTGCAATATCGATTAATATAAGCATCTCCCAGCAACATACGATATGTCAAAAATATTGCAAATTAATACCTATAAAGATACGGACACGGATTTTTCTACCGTGTCACCATTTAGATTTCAATCAGATACCCTGCAATATCGATTAATCTAACCAGCTTCCAGTAACATACAATAAGATAAAAATATTGCAAATTAATAACGATAAGGAAAGGGACACGGATTATTCTTGGGGGTCACCATTTGGATTTCGATCAGATACTCGGCAATATCGATTAATATAAGCAGCTCACAGCAACATACAATATGATAAAAATATTGCAAATTAATAACTATAAAGATACGGACAGGCATATCTCTTCGGTGTCGCCATTTTGGTTTCGATCAGATACTCTGCAATATCGATTAATCTAAGCAGCTCCCAGCAACATACAATATGATAAAAATATGGCAAATTAATAACTATGAAGATACGGACAGGCATATCTCTTCGGTGTCGCCATTTTAGTTTCGATCAGATACTCTGCAATATCAATTAATCTAAGAAGCTCCCAGCAACATACAATATGATAAAAATATTGAAAATTAATAACTATAAAGATACGGACAGGCATATCTCTTCGGTGTCGCCATTTTGGATTCGATCAGATACCCTGCAATATCGATTAATCTAAGCAGCTACCAGCAACATACAATATTATAAAAATATTGCAAATTAATAACTATAAAGTTGCGGACAGGCATATATCTTCGGTGTCGCCATTTTGGTTTCGATCAGATACTCTACAATATCGATTAATCAAACAGCTCCCAGCAACATACAATATGATAAAAATATTGCAAATTAATAACTATAAAGATACGGACAGTCAAATCACTTCGGGGTCGCCATTTTGGTTTCGATCAGATACTCTGCAATATCGATGAATCTAATCAGCTCCCAGCAACATACAATATGATAAAAATATTGCAAATTACTAACTATAAAGATACGGACAGTCAAATCACTTCGGTGTCGCCATTTTGGTTTCGATCAGATACTCTGCAATATCGATGAATCTAATCAGCTCCCAGCAACATACAATATGATGAAAATATTGCAAATTACTAACTATAAAGATACGGACAGTCAAATCAGTTCATTGTCGCCATTTTGGTTTCGATCAGATACGCTGCAATATCGATGAATCTAATCAGCTCCCAGCAACATACAATATGATAAAAATATTGCAAATTACTAACTATAAAGATACGGACAGTCAAATCACTTCGGTGTCGCCATTTTGGTTTCGATCAGATACTCTACAATATCGATTAATCAAACAGCACCCAGCAACATACAATATGATAAAAATATTGCAAAATAATAACTATAAAGATACGGACAGGCATATATCTTCGGTGTCGCCATTTTGGTTTCGATCAGATACACTGCAATATCGATTAATATAAGCAGCTCCCAACCACATACAATATTATAAAAATATTGCAAATTAATTACTATAAAGATACGGACAGTCAAATCACTTCGGTGTCGCCATTTTGGTTTCGATCAGATACTCTGCAATATCGATTAATCTAATCAGCTCCCAGCAATATACAATATGATAAAAATATTGCAAATTAATAACTATAAAGATACGGACAGTCAAATCACTTCGGTTTCGCCATTTTGGTTTCGATCAGATACTCTGCAATATCGATGAATCTAATCAGCTCCCAGAAACATACAATATGATAAAAATATTGCAAATTACAAACTATAAAGATACGGAAAGTCAAATCACTTCGGTGACACCATGTTGGTTTCGATCAGATACTCTGCAATATCGATGAATCTAATCAGCTCCCAGCAACATACAATATGATGAAAATATTGCAAATTACTAACTATAAAGATACGTACAGTCAAATCAGTTCATTGTCGGCATGTTGGTTTCGATCACATACTCTGCAATATCGATGAATCTAATCAGCTCCCAGCAACATACAATATGATAAAAATATTGCAAATTACTAATTATAAAGATACGGACAGTCAAATCACTTCGGTGTCGCCATTTTGGATTCGATCAGATACCCTGCAATATCGATTAATCTAATCAGCTCCCAGCAACATACAATATGATAAAAATATTGCAAATTACTAACTATAAAGATACGGACAGTCAAATCAGATCGGTGTCGCCATGTTGGTTTCTATCAGATACTCTGCAATATCGATGAATCTAAGCAGCTCCCAGCAACATACAATATGATAAAAATATTGCAAATTACTAACTATAAAGATACGGACAGTCAAATCACTTCGATGTCGCCATTTTGGATTCGATCAGATACCCTGCAATATCGATTAATCTAATCAGCTCCCAGCAACATACAATATGATAAAAATATTGCAAATTACTAACTATAAAGATACGGACAGTCAAATCACTTCGGTGTCGCCATTTTGGATTCGATCAGATACCCTGCAATATCGATTAATCTAATCAGCTCCCAGCAACATACAATATGATAAAAATATTGCAAATTACTAACTATAAAGATACGGACAGTCAAATCACTTCGGTGTCGCCATTTTGGATTCGATCAGATACCCTGCAATATCGATTAATCTAATCAGCTCCCAGCAACATACAATATGATAAAAATATTGCAAATTACTAACTATAAAGATACGGACAGTCAAATCACTTCGGTCTCGCCATTTTGGATTCGATCAGATACACTGCAATATCGATTAATCTAATCAGCTCCCAGCAACATACAATATGATAAAAATATTGCAAATTACTAACTATAAAGATACGGACAGTCAAATCACTTCGGTGTCGCCATTTTGGATTCGATCAGATACCCTGCAATATCGATTAATCTAATCAGCTCCCAGCAACATACAATATGATAAAAATATTGCAAATTACTAACTATAAAGATACGGACAGTCATATGTCTTCGGTGTCGCCATTTTGGATTCGATCAGATACCCTGCAATATCGATTAATCGAATCAGCTCCCAGCAACATACAATATGATAAAAATATTGCAAATTACTAACTATAAAGATACGGACAGTCAAATCACTTCGGTGTCGCCATTTTAGTTTCGATGCGATACTCTGCAATATCGATTAATCTAAGCAGCTCCCAGCAACATACAATATGATAAAAATATTGCAAATTAATAACTATAAAGATACGGACAGTCAAATCACTTCGGTGTCGCCATTTGGGTTTCGATCAGATACTCTGCAGTATCGATGAATCTAAGCAGCTCCCAGCAACATACAATATGATAAAAATATTGCAAATTAATAACTATAAAGATACGGACAGTCAAATCACTTCGGTGTCGCCATTTTGGATTCGATCAGATACCCTGCAATATCGATTAATCTAATCAGCTCCCAGCAACATACAATATGATAAAAATATTGCAAATTACTAACTATAAAGATACGGACAGTCAAATCACTTCGGTGTCGCCATTTTGGTTTCGATCAGATACACTGCAAGATCGATTAATCTAAGGAGCTCCCAGCAACATACTATATGATAAAAATATTGCAAATTACTAACTATAAAGATACGGACAGACATATCTCTTCGGTGTCGCCATTTTGGTTTCGATCAGATACTCTGAAATATCGATTAATATAATCAGCTCCCAGCAACATACAATATGATAAAAATATTGCAAATTACTAACTACAAAGATACGGACAGTCAAATCACTTCGGTGTCGCCATTTTGGATTCGATCAGATACTCTGCAATATCGATTAATCTAATCAGCTCCCAGCAACATACAATATGATAAAAATATTGCAAATTACTAATTATAAAGATACGGACAGTCAAATCACTTCGGTGTCGCCATTTTGGATTCGATCAGATACTCTGCAATATCGATTAATCTAATCAGCTCCCAGCAACATACAATATGATAAAAATATTGCAAATTACTAAATATAAAGATACGGACAGTCAAATCACTTCGGTTTCGCCATTTTGGATTCGATCAGATACTCTGCAATATCGATTAATCTAATCAGCTCCCAGCAACATACAATATGATAAAAATATTGCAAATTACTAACTATAAAGATACGGACAGTCAAATCACTTCGGTGTCGGCATTTTGGTTTCGATCAGATACTCTGCAATATCGATGAATCTAATCAGCTCCCAGCAACATACAATATGATAAAAATATTGCAAATTACTAACTATAAAGATACGGACAGTCAAATCACTTCGGTGTCGCCATTTTGGATTGGATCAGATACTCTGCAATATCGATTAATCTAATCAGCTCCCAGCAACATACAATATGATAAAAATATTGCAAATTACTAACTATAAAGATACGGACAGTCAAATCACTTCGGTGTCGCCATTTTGGTTTCGATCAGATACGCTGCAATATCGATGAATCTAATCAGCTCCCAGCAACATACAATATGATAAAAATATTGCAAATTACTAACTATAAAAATATCGGACAGTCAAATCACTTCGGTGTCGCCATTTTGGTTTCGATCAGATACACTGCAAGATCGATTAATCTAAGGAGCTCCCAGCAACATACTATATGATAAAAATATTGCAAATTACTAACTATAAAGATACGGACAGACATATATCTTCGGTGTCGCCATTTTGGTTTCGATCAGATACTCTGCAATATCGATTAATATAATCAGCTCCCAGCAACATACAATATGATAAAAATATTGCAAATTACTAACTACAAAGATACGGACAGTCAAATCACTTCGGTGTCGCCATTTTGGTTTCGATCAGATACGCTGCAATATCGATGAATCTAATCAGCTCCCAGCAACATACAATATGATTAAAATATTGCAAATTCATAATTATAAAGATACGGACAGTCAAATCACTTCGGTGTCGCCATTTTGGATTCGATCAGATACTCTGCAATATCGATGAATCTAATCAGCTCCAAGCAACAAACAATATGATAAAAATATTGCAAATTACTAACTATAAAGATACGGACAGTCAAATCACTTCGGTGTCGCCATTTTGGATTGGATCAGATACTCTGCAATATCGATTAATCTAATCAGCTCCCAGCAACATACAATATGATAAAAATATTGCAAATTACTAACTATAAAGATACGGACAGTCAAATCACTTCGGTGTCGCCATTTTGGTTTCGATCAGATACGCTGCAATATCGATGAATCTAATTAGCTCCCAGCAACATACAATATGATAAAAATATTGCAAATTACTAACTATAAAGATACGGACAGTCAAATCACTTCGGTGTCGCCATTTTGGTTTCGATCAGATACACTGCAATATCGATTAATCTAAGGAGCTCCCAGCAACATACTATATGATAAAAATATTGCAAATTACTAACTATAAAGATACGGAGAGACATATCATTTCGGTGTCGCCATTTTGGTTTCGATCAGATACTCTGCAATATCGATGAATCTAAGCAGCTCCCAGCAACATACAATATGATTAAAATATTGCAAATTAATAATTATAAAGATACGGGCAGTCAAATCACTTCGGTGTCGCCATTTTGGATTCGATCAGATACTCTGCAATATCGATTAATCTAATCAGCTCCAAGCAACATACAATATGATAAAAATATTGCAAATTACTAACTATAAAGATACGGACAGTCAAATCACTTCGGTGTCGCCATTGTGGTGTCGATCAGATACTCTACAATATCGATTAATCTAAGCTGCTCCCAGAAACATAAAATATGATAAAAATATTGCAAATTAATAACTATAAAGATACGGACAGTCAAATCACTTCGGTGGCGCCATTTTGGATTCGATCAGATACTCTGCAATATCGATTAATCTAATCAGCTCCCAGCAACATACAATATGATAAAAATATTGCAAATTGCTAACTATAAAGATACGGACAGTCAAATCACTTCGGTGTCGCCATTTTGGATTCGATCAGATACTCTGCAATATCGATTAATCTAATCAGCTCCCAGCAACATACAATATGATAAAAATATTGCAAATTACTAACTATAAAGATACGGACAGGCATATATCTTCGGTGTCGCCATTGTGGTTTCGATTACATACTCTACAATATCGTTTAATCTAAGCAGCTCCCAGCAACATACAATATGATAAAAATATTGCAAATTAATAACTATAAAGATACGGACAGTCAAATCCCTTCGGTGTCGCCATTTTGGTTTCGATCAGATACTCTGCAATATCGATGAATCTAAGCAGCTCCCAGCAAAATACAATATGATAAAAATATTGCAAATTAATAACTATAAAGATACGGACAGGCATATCTCTTCGTTGTCGCCATTTTGGTTTCGATCAGATACTCTGCAATATCGATTAATCTAAGCAGCTCCCAGCAACATACAATATGATAAAAATATCGCAAATTAATAACTATAGAGTTACGGACAGGCATATCGCTTCGGTGTCGCCATTTTGGTTTCGATCAGATACTCTGCAATATCGATTAATCTAATCAGCTCCCAGCAACATACAATATGATAAAAATATTGCAAATTACTAACTATAAAGATACGGACAGTCAAATCACTTCGGTGTCGCCATTTTGGATTCGATCAGATACTCTGCAATATCGATTAATCTAATCAGCTCCAAGCTACGTACAATATGATAAAAATATTGCAAATTACTAACTATAAAGATACGGACAGTCAAATCACTTCGGGGTCGCCATTTTGGTTTCGATCAGATACTCTGCAATATCGATTAATCTAAGAAGCTCCCAGCAACATACAATATGATAAAAATATCGCAAATTAATAACTATAAAGATACGGACAGGCAAATCACTTCGGTGTCGCCATTTTGGATTCGATCAGATACTCTGCAATATCGATTAATCTAATCAGCTCCCAGCAACATACAATATGATAAAAATATTGCAAATTACTAACTATAAAGATACGGACAGTCAAATCACTTCGGTGTCACCATTTTGGTTTCGATCAGATACTCTGCAATATTGATGAATCTAATCAGCTCACAGCAACATACAATATGATAAAAATATTGCAAATTAATAACTATAATGATACGGACAGGCATATCTCTTCGTTGTCGCCATTTTGGTTTCGATCAGATACTCTGCAATATCGATTAATCTAAGCAGCTCCCAGCAACATACAATATGATAAAAATATTGCAAATTACTAACTATAAAGATACGGACAGTTAAATCACTTCGGTGTCGCCATTTTGGTTTCGATCAGATACTCTGCAATATCGATTAATCTTAGCTGCTCCCAGAACATACAATATGATAAAAATATTGCAAATTACTAACTATAAAGATACGGACAGTCAAATCACTTCGGTGTCGCCATTTTGGATTGGATCAGATACTCTGCAATATCGATTAATCTAATCAGCTCCCAGCAACATACAATATGATAAAAATATTGCAAATTACTAACTATAAAGATACGGACAGTCAAATCACTTCGGTGTCGCCATTTTGGTTTCGATCAGATACGCTGCAATATCGATGAATCTAATTAGCTCCCAGCAACATACAATATGATAAAAATATTGCAAATTACTAACTATAAAGATACGGACAGTCAAATCACTTCGGTGTCGCCATTTTGGTTTCGATCAGATACACTGCAATATCGATTAATCTAAGGAGCTCCCAGCAACATACTATATGATAAAAATATTGCAAATTACTAACTATAAAGATACGGACAGACATATTTTTTGGTGTCGCCATTTTTGTTTCGATCAGATACTCTGCAATATCGATGAATCTAAGCAGCTCCCAGCAACATACAATATGATTAAAATATTGCAAATTAATAATTATAAAGATACGGACAGTCAAATCACTTCGGTGTCGCCATTTTGGATTCGATCAGATACTCTGCAATATCGATTAATCTAATCAGCTCCAAGCAACATACAATATGATAAAAATATTGCAAATTACTAACTATAAAGATACGGACAGTCAAATCACTTCGGTGTCGCCATTGTGGTTTCGATCAGATACTCTACAATATCGATTAATCTAAGCTGCTCCCAGAAACATAAAATATGATAAAAATATTGCAAATTACTAACTATAAAGATACGGACAGTCAAATCACTTCGGTGTCGCCATTTTGGATTCGATCAGATACTCTGCAATATCGATTAATATAATCAGCTCCAAGCTACGTACAATATGATAAAAATATTGCAAATTACTAACTATAAAGATACGGACAGTCAAATCACTTCGGGGTCGCCATTTTGGTTTCGATCAGATACTCTGCAATATCGATTAGTCTAAGAAGCTCCCAGCAACATACAATATGATAAAAATATCGCAAATTAATAACTATAAAGATACGGACAGGCAAATCACTTCGGTGTCGCCATTTTGGATTCGATCAGATACTCTGCAATATCGATTAATCTAATCAGCTCCCAGCAACATACAATATGATAAAAATATTGCAAATTACTAACTATAAAGATACGGACAGTCAAATCACTTCGGTGTCGCCATTTTGGTTTCGATCAGATACTCTGCAATATTGATGAATCTAATCAGCTCACAGCAACATACAATATGATAAAAATATCGCAAATTAATAACTATAAAGTTACGGACAGGCATATCGCTTCGGTGTCGCCATTTTGGTTTCGATCAGATACTCTGCAATATCGATTAATCTAATCAGCTCCCAGCAACATACAATATGATAAAAATATTGCAAATTACTAACTATAAAGATACGGACAGTCAAATCACTTCGGTTTCGCCATTTTGGATTCGATCAGATACTCTGCAATATCGATTAATCTAATCAGCTCCAAGCTACGTACAATATGATAAAAATATTACTAACTATAAAGATACGGACAGTCAAATCACTTCGGGGTCGCCATTTTGGTTTCGATCAGATACTCTGCAATATCGATTAATCTAAGAAGCTCCCAGCAACATACAATATGATAAAAATATCGCAAATTAATAACTATAAAGATACGGACAGGCAAATCACTTCGGTGTCGCCATTTTGGATTCGATCAGATACTCTGCAATATCGATTAATCTAATCAGCTCCCAGCAACATACAATATGATAAAAATATTGCAAATTACTAACTGTAAAGATACGGACAGTCAAATCACTTCGGTGTCGCCATTTTGGTTTCGATCAGATACTCTGCAATATTGATGAATCTAATCAGCTCACAGCAACATACAATATGATAAAAATATTGCAAATTAATAACTATAATGATACGGACAGGCATATCTCTTCGTTGTCGCCATTTTGGTTTCGATCAGATACTCTGCAATATCGATTAATCTAAGCAGCTCCCAGCAACATACAATATGATAAAAATATTGCAAATTACTAACTATAAAGATACGGACAGTTAAATCACTTCGGTGTCGCCATTTTGGTTTCGATCAGATACTCTGCAATATCGATTAATCTTAGCTGCTCCCAGAACATACAATATGATAAAAATATTGCAAATTACTAACTATAAATATACGGACAGTCAAATCACTTCGGTGTCGCCATTTTGGTTTCGATCAGATACTCTGCAATATCGATTAATCTAAGCTTCTCCCAGCAATATACAATATGATAAAAATATTGCAAATTACTAACTATAAAGATACGGACAGACAAATCACTTCGGTGTCGCCATTTTGGTTTCGATCAGCTACTCTGCAATATCGATTAATCTAAGCAGCTCCAAGCAACATACAATATGATAAAAATATTGCAAATTACTAACTATAAAAATATCGGACAGTCAAATCACTTCGGTGTCGCCATTTTGGATTCGATCAGATACTAAGCAATATCGATTAATCCAATCAACTCCCAGCAACATACAATATGATAAAAATATTGCAAATTACTAACTATAAAGATACGGACTGTCAAATCACTTCGGTGTCGCCATTTTGGTTTCGATCAGATACTCTGCAATATCGATGAATCTAAGCAGCTCCCAGCAACATACAATATGATAAAAATATTGCAAATTGCTAACTATAAAGATACGGACAGTCAAATCACTTCGGTGTCGCCATTTTGGTTTCGATCACATACTCTGCAATATCGATGAATCTAATCAGCTCCCAGCAACATACAATATGATAAAAATATTGCAAATTAATAACTATAAAGATACGAAAAGGGATTTCTCCGCGGTATCGCCATTTTGGATTCGATCAGATACTCTGCAATATCGATTAATCTAAGCAGCTCCCAGCAACATACAATATGATAAAAATATTGCAAATTACTAACTATAAAGATACGGACAGTTAAATCACTTCGGTGTCGCAATTTTGGTTTCGATCAGAAACTCTGCAATATCGATTAATCTAAGCTGCTCCCAGAACATACAATATGATAAAAATATTGCAAATTACTAACTATAAAGATACGGACAGTCAACTCACTTCGGTGTCGCCATTTTTGTTTCGATCAGATACTCTGCAATATCGATTAATCTAAGCTTCTCCCAGCAATATACAATATGATAAAAATATTGCAAATTACTAACTATAAAACTACGGACAGACAATTGACTTCGGTGTCGCCATTTTGGTTTCGATCAGATACTCTGCAATATCGATTAATCTAATCAGGTCCCAGCAACATACAATATGATAAAAATATTGCAAATTAATAACTATAAAGATACGGACAGGCATATCTCTTCGGTGTCGCAATTTTGGATTCGATCAGATACTCTGCAATATCGATTAATCTAAGAGGCTCCCAGCAACATACAATATGATAAAAATATTGCAAATTAATAAATATAAAGATACGGACAGGCATATCTCTTCGATGTCGCCCTTTTGGTTTCGATCAGATACTCTGCAATATCGATTAATCTAAGCTGCTCACAGCAACATAAAATATGATAAAAATATTGCAAATTAATAAATATAAAGATACGGACAGGTATATCTCTTCGGTGTCGCCATTTTGTTTGGGATCAGATACTCTGCAATATCGATTAATCAAACAGCTAACAGCAGCATACAATATGATAAAAATATTGCAAATTAATAAATATAAAGATACGGACAGGCATATCTCTTCGGTGTCGCCATTTTGGTTTCGATCAGATACTTTGCAATATCGATTAATCTAATCAGCACCCAGCAACATACAACATGATAAAAATATTGCAAATTACTAACTATAAAGATACGGACAGTCAAATCACTTCGGTGTCGGCATTTTGGTTTCGATCAGATACTCTGCAATATCGATGAATCTAATCAGCTCCCAGCAACATACAATATGATAAAAATATTGCAAATTACTAACTATAAAGATACGGACAGTCAAATCACTTCGGTGTCGCCATTTTGGATTGGATCAGATACTCTGCAATATCGATTAATCTAATCAGCTCCCAGCAACATACAATATGATAAAAATATTGCAAATTACTAACTATAAAGATACGGACAGTCAAATCACTTCGGTGTCGCCATTTTGGTTTCGATCAGATACGCTGCAATATCGATGAATCTAATCAGCTCCCAGCAACATACAATATGATAAAAATATTGCAAATTACTAACTATAAAAATATCGGACAGTCAAATCACTTCGGTGTCGCCATTTTGGTTTCGATCAGATACACTGTAAGATCGATTAATCTAAGGAGCTCCCAGCAACATACTATATGATAAAAATATAGCAAATTACTAACTATAAAGATACGGACAGACATATATCTTCGGTGTCGCCATTTTGGATTCGATCAGATACCCTGCAATATCGATTAATCTAATCAGCTCCCAGCAACATACAATATGATAAAAATATTGCAAATTACTAACTATAAAGATACGGACAGTCAAATCACTTCGGTGTCGCCATTTTGGTTTCGATCAGATACACTGCAAGATCGATTAATCTAAGGAGCTCCCAGCAACATACTATATGATAAAAATATTGCAAATTACTAACTATAAAGATACGGACAGACATATCTCTTCGGTGTCGCCATTTTGGTTTCGATCAGATACTCTGAAATATCGATTAATATAATCAGCTCCCAGCAACATACAATATGATAAAAATATTGCAAATTACTAACTACAAAGATACGGACAGTCAAATCACTTCGGTGTCGCAATTTTGGATTCGATCAGATACTCTGCAATATCGATTAATCTAATCAGCTCCCAGCAACATACAATATGATAAAAATATTGCAAATTACTAATTATAAAGATACGGACAGTCAAATCACTTCGGTGTCGCCATTTTGAATTCGATCAGATACTCTGCAATATCGATTAATCTAATCAGCTCCCAGCAACATACAATATGATAAAAATATTGCAAATTACTAACTCTAAAGATACGGACAGTCAAATCACTTCGGTTTCGCCATTTTGGATTCGATCAGATACTCTGCAATATCGATTAATCTAATCAGCTCCCAGCAACATACAATATGATAAAAATATTGCAAATTACTAACTATAAAGATACGGACAGTCAAATCACTTCGGTGTCGGCATTTTGGTTTCGATCAGATACTCTGCAATATCGATGAATCTAATCAGCTCCCAGCAACATACAATACGATAAAAATATTGCAAATTACTAACTATAAAGATACGGACAGTCAAATCACTTCGGTGTCGCCATTTTGGATTGGATCAGATACTCTGCAATATCGATTAATCTAATCAGCTCCCAGCAACATACAATATGATAAAAATATTGCAAATTACTAACTATAAAGATACGGACAGTCAAATCACTTCGGTGTCGCCATTTTGGTTTCGATCAGATACGCTGCAATATCGATGAATCTAATCAGCTCCCAGCAACATACAATATGATAAAAATATTGCAAATTACTAACTATAAAGATACGGACAGTCAAATCACTTCGGTGTCGCCATTTTGGTTTCGATCAGATACACTGCAAGATCGATTAATCTAAGGATCTCCCAGCAACATACTATATGATAAAAATATTGCAAATTCCTAACTATAAAGATACGGACAGACATATCTCTTCGGTGTCGCCATTTTGGTTTCGATCAGATACTCTGCAATATCGATTAATATAATCAGCTCCCAGCAACATACAATATGATAAAAATATTGCAAATTACTAACTACAAAGATACGGACAGTCAAATCACTTCGGTGTCGCCATTTTGGTTTCGATCAGATACGCTGCAATATCGATGAATCTAATCAGCTCCCAGCAACATACAATATGATTAAAATATTGCAAATTAATAATTATAAAGATACGGACAGTCAAATCACTTCGGTGTCGCCATTTTGGATTCGATCAGATACTCTGCAATATCGATGAATCTAATCAGCTCCAAGCAACAAACAATATGATAAAAATATTGCAAATTACTAACTATAAAGATACGGACAGTCAAATCACTTCGGTGTCGCCATTTTGGATTGGATCAGATACTCTGCAATATCGATTAATCTAATCAGCTCCCAGCAACATACAATATGATAAAAATATTGCAAATTACTAACTATAAAGATACGGACAGTCAAATCACTTCGGTGTCGCCATTTTGGTTTCGATCAGATACGCTGCAATATCGATGAATCTAATTAGCTCCCAGCAACATACAATATGATAAAAATATTGCAAATTACTAACTATAAAGATACGGACAGTCAAATCACTTCGGTGTCGCCATTTTGGTTTCGATCAGATACACTGCAATATCGATTAATCTAAGGAGCTCCCAGCAACATACTATATGATAAAAATATTGCAAATTACTAACTATAAAGATACGGACAGACATATTTTTTGGTGTCGCCATTTTTGTTTCGATCAGATACTCTGCAATATCGATGAATCTAAGCAGCTCCCAGCAACATACAATATGATTAAAATATTGCAAATTAATAATTATAAAGATACGGACAGTCAAATCACTTCGGTGTCGCCATTTTGGATTCGATCAGATACTCTGCAATATCGATTAATCTAATCAGCTCCAAGCAACATACAATATGATAAAAATATTGCAAATTACTAACTATAAAGATACGGACAGTCAAATCACTTCGGTGTCGCCATTGTGGTTTCGATCAGATACTCTACAATATCGATTAATCTAAGCTGCTCCCAGAAACATAAAATATGATAAAAATATTGCAAATTACTAACTATAAAGATACGTACAGTCAAATCACTTCGGTGGCGCCATTTTGGATTCGATCAGATACTCTGCAATATCGATTAATCTAATCAGCTCCCAGCAACATACAATATGATAAAAATATTGCAAATTGCTAACTATAAAGATACGGACAGTCAAATCACTTCGGTGTCGCCATTTTGGATTCGATCAGATACTCTGCAATATCGATTAATCTAATCAGCTCCCAGCAACATACAATATGATAAAAATATTGCAAATTACTAACTATAAAGATACGGACAGGCATATATCTTCGGTGTCGCCATTGTGGTTTCGATTACATACTCTACAATATCGTTTAATCTAAGCAGCTCCCAGCAACATACAATATGATAAAAATATTGCAAATTAATAACTATAAAGATACGGACAGTCAAATCCCTTCGGTGTCGCCATTTTGGTTTCGATCAGATACTCTGCAATATCGATGAATCTAAGCAGCTCCCAGCAAAATACAATATGATAAAAATATTGCAAATTAATAACTATAAAGATACGGACAGGCATATCTCTTCGTTGTCGCCATTTTGGTTTCGATCAGATACTCTGCAATATCGATTAATCTAAGCAGCTCCCAGCAACATACAATATGATAAAAATATTGCAAATTACTAACTATAAAGATACGGACAGTCAAATCACTTCGGTGTCGCCATTTTGGATTCGATCAGATACTCTGCAATATCGATTAATCTAATCAGCTCCAAGCTACGTACAATATGATAAAAATATTGCAAATTACTAACTATAAAGATACGGACAGTCAAATCACTTCGTGGTCGCCATTTTGGTTTCGATCAGATACTCTGCAATATCGATTAATCTAAGAAGCTCCCAGCAACATACAATATGATAAAAATATCGCAAATTAATAACTATAAAGATACGGACAGGCAAATCACTTCGGTGTCGCCATTTTGGATTCGATCAGATACTCTGCAATATCGATTAATCTAATCAGCTCCCAGCAACATACAATATGATAAAAATATTGCAAATTACTAACTATAAAGATACGGACAGTCAAATCACTTCGGTGTCGCCATTTTGGTTTCGATCAGATACTCTGCAATATTGATGAATCTAATCAGCTCACAGCAACATACAATATGATAAAAATATCGCAAATTAATAACTATAAAGTTACGGACAGGCATATCGCTTCGGTGTCGCCATTTTGGTTTCGATCAGATACTCTGCAATATCGATTAATCTAATCAGCTCCCAGCAACATACAATATGATAAAAATATTGCAAATTACTAACTATAAAGATACGGACAGTCAAATCACTTCGGTTTCGCCATTTTGGATTCGATCAGATACTCTGCAATACAGATTAATCTAATCAGCTGCAAGCAACATACAATATGATAAAAATATTGCAAATTACTAACTATAAAGATACGGACAGTCAAATCACTTCGGGGTCGCCATTTTGGTTTCGATCAGATACTCTGCAATATCGATTAATCTAAGAAGCTCCCAGCAACATACAATATGATAAAAATATCGCAAATTAATAACTATAAAGATACGGACAGGCAAATCACTTCGGTGTCGCCATTTTGGATTCGATCAGATACTCTGCAATATCGATTAATCTAATCAGCTCCCAGCAACATACAATATGATAAAAATATTGCAAATTACTAACTGTAAAGATACAGACAGTCAAATCACTTCGGTGTCTCCATTTTGGTTTCGATCAGATACTCTGCAATATTGATGAATCTAATCAGCTCACAGCAACATACAATATGATAAAAATATTGCAAATTAATAACTATAATGATACGGACAGGCATATCTCTTCGTTGTCGCCATTTTGGTTTCGATCAGATACTCTGCAATATCGATTAATCTAAGCAGCTCCCAACAACATACAATATGATAAAAATATTGCAAATTACTAACTATAAAGATACGGACAGTTAAATCACTTCGGTGTCGCCATTTTGGTTTCGATCAGATACTCTGCAATATCGATTAATCTTAGCTGCTCCCAGAACATACAATATGATAAAAATATTGCAAATTACTAACTATAAATATACGGACAGTCAAATCACTTCGGTGTCGCCATTTTGGTTTCGATCAGATACTCTGCAATATCGATTAATCTAAGCTTCTCCCAGCAATATACAATATGATAAAAATATTGCAAATTACTAACTATAAAGATACGGACAGACAAATCACTTCGGTGTCGCCATTTTGGTTTCGATCAGCTACTCTGCAATATCGATTAATCTAAGCAGCTCCAAGCAACATACAATATGATAAAAATATTGCAAATTACTAACTATAAAAATATCGGACAGTCAAATCACTTCGGTGTCGCCATTTTGGATTCGATCAGATACTCTGCAATATCGATTAATCTAATCAACTCCCAGCAACATACAATATGATAAAAATATTGCAAATTACTAACTATAAAGATACGGACTGTCAAATCACTTCGGTGTCGCCACTTTGGTTTCGATCAGATACTCTGCAATATCGATGAATCTAAGCAGCTCCCAGCAACATACAATATGATAAAAATATTGCAAATTGCTAACTATAAAGATACGGACAGTCAAATCACTTCGGTGTCGCCATTTTGGTTTCGATCACATACTCTGCAATATCGATGAATCTAATCAGCTCCCAGCAACATACAATATGATAAAAATATTGCAAATTAATAACTATAAAGATACGAAAAGGGATTTCTCCGCGGTATCGCCATTTTGGATTCGATCAGATACTCTGCAATATCGATTAATCTAAGCAGCTCCCAGCAACATACAATATGATAAAAATATTGCAAATTACTAACTATAAAGATACGGACAGTTAAATCACTTCGGTGTCGCAATTTTGGTTTCGATCAGAAACTCTGCAATATCGATGTATCTAAGCTGCTCCCAGAACATACAATATGATAAAAATATTGCAAATTACTAACTATAAAGATACGGACAGTCAACTCACTTCGGTGTCGCCATTTTTGTTTCGATCAGATACTCTGCAATATCGATTAATCTAAGCTTCTCCCAGCAATATACAATATGATAAAAATATTGCAAATTACTAACTATAAAACTACGGACAGACAATTGACTTCGGTGTCGCCATTTTGGTTTCGATCAGATACTCTGCAATATCGATTAATCTAATCAGGTCCCAGCAACATACAATATGATAAAAATATTGCAAATTAATAACTATAAAGATACGGACAGGCATATCTCTTCGGTGTCGCCATTTTGGATTCGATCAGATACTCTGCAATATCGATTAATCTAAGAGGCTCCCAGCAACATACAATATGATAAAAATATTGCAAATTAATAAATATAAAGATACGGACAGGCATATCTCTTCGATGTCGCAATTTTGGATTCGATCAGATACTCTGCAATATCGAATAATCTAAGAGGCTCCCAGCAACATACAATATGATAAAAATATTGCAAATTAATAAATATAAAGATACGGACAGGCATATCTCTTCGATGTCGCCCTTTTGGTTTCGATCAGATACTCTGCAATATCGATTAATCTAAGATGCTCACAGCAACATAAAATATGATAAAAATATTGCAAATTAATAAATATAAAGATACGGACAGGTATATCTCTTCGGTGTCGCCATTTTGTTTGGGATCAGATACTCTGCAATATCGATTAATCAAACAGCTAACAGCAGCATACAATATGATAAAAATATTGCAAATTAATAAATATAAAGATACGGACAGGCATATCTCTTCGGTGTCGCCATTTTGGTTTCGATCAGATACTTTGCAATATCGATTAATCTAATCAGCACCCAGCAACATACAACATGATAAAAATATTGCAAATTAATAAATATAAGGATACGAACAGGCATATCTCTTCGGTGTCGCCATTTTGGTTGCGATCAGATACTCTGCAATATCGATTAATCTAAGCTGCTCCCAGCACATTACACTATGATAAAAATATTGCAAATTAATAAATATAAAGGTACGGACAGGCATATCTCTTCGATGTTGCCATTTTCGTTTCGATCAGATACTCTGCAATATCGATTAATCAAACAGCTCCCAGCAACATACAATATGATAAAAATATTGCAAATTAATAAATATAAGGATACGGACAGGTATATCTCTTCGATGTCGCCCTTTTGGTTGCGATCAGATACTCTGCAATATCGATTAATCTAAGCTGCTCCCAGCAACATACAATATGATAAAAATATTGCAAATTAATAAATATAATGATTCGGAAAGGTATATCTCTTCGGTGTCGCCATTTTGGATTCGATCAGATACACTGCAATATCGATTAATCTAAGCAGCTCCCAGCAACATACAATATGATAAAAATATTGCAAATTAATCACTATAAAGATACAGACAGGCATATCTCTTCGGTGTCGCCATTTTGGTTTCGATCAGATACTCTGCAATATCGATTAATCTAAGCAGCTCCCAGCAACATACAATATGATAAAAAAATTGCAAATTAATAACTATAAAGATACGGATAGGCATATCTTTTCGGTGCCGCCGTTTTGGTATCGATCAGATACTCTGCTATATCGATTATTCTAAGCCGCTTCCAGCAACATACAATATGATAAAAATATTGCAAGTTACTAACTATAAAGATACGGACAGTCAAATCACTTCGGTGTCGCCATTTTGGTTTCGATCAGAGACTCTACAATATCGATTAATCAAACAGCTCCCAGCAACATACAATATGATAAAAATATTGCAAATTAATAAATATAAAGATACGGACAGGTATATCTCTTCCCTGTCGACATTTTGGATTCGATCAGATACGCTGCAATATCGATTAATCTAAGCAGCTCCCAGCAACATACAATATGATAAAAATATTGCAAATTAATAACTATAAAGATACGGACAGGCATATCTCTTCGGTGTCGCCATTTTTGTTTCGATCAGATACTCTGCAATATCGATTAATCTAAGCAGCTCCCAGCAACATACAATATGATAAAAATATTGCAAATTAATAAATATAAAGATACAGACAGGCATATCTCTTCGGTGTCGCCATTTTTGTTTCGATCAGATACTCTGCAATATCGATTAATCTAAGCAGCTCCCAGCAACATACGATATGATAAAAATATTGCAAATTAATAACTATAAAGATACGGACAGGCATATCTCTTCGGTGTCGCAATTTTGGATTCGATCAGATACTCTGCAATATCGATTAATCTAAGCAGCTCCCAGCAACATACAATATGATAAAAATATTGTAAATTACTAACTATAAAGATACGGACAGTCAAATCACTTCGGTGTCGGCATTTTGGATTCGATCAGATACTCTGTAATATCGATTAATCAAACAGCTCCCAGCAACATACAATATGATAAAAATATTGCAAATTAATAAATATAAAGATACGGACAGGCATATCTCTTCGATGTCGCCATTTTCGTTTCGATCAGATACTCTGCAATATCGATTAATCAAACAGCTCCCAGCAACATACAATATGATAAAAATATTGCAAATTAATAATATAAGGATACGGACAGGTATATCACTTCGATGTCGCCCTTTTGGTTGCGATCAGATAATCTGCAATATCGATTAATCTAATCTGCGCCCAGCAACATACAATATGATAAAAATATTGCAAATTAACAACTATAAAGATACGGACAGGCATATCTCTTCGGTGTCGCCATTTTGGTTTCGCTCAGATACTCTGCAATATCGATTAATCTAAGCTGCTCCCAGAACATACAATATGATAAAAATATTGCAAATTAATAACTATAAAGATACGGACAGTCAAATCACTTCGGTGTCGGCATTTTGGATTCGATCAGATACTCTGCAATATCGATTAATCTAAGAGGCTCCCAGCAACATACAATATGATAAAAATATTGCAAATTAATAAATATAAAGATACAGACAGCTATATCTCCTCGCTGTCGCCATTTTGGATTCGATCAGATAGTCTGCAATATCAATTAATCTAAGCAGCTCACATCAACATACAATATGATAAAAATATTGCAAATTAATAAATATAAGGATACGGACAGGAATATCTCTTCGGTGTCGCCATTTTGGTTGCGATCAGATACTCTGCAATATCGATTAATCTAAGCAGCTCCCAGCAACATACAATATGATAAAAATATTGCAAATTAATAAATATAATGGTACGGATAGGCATATCTCTTCGATTTCGCCATTTTCGTTTCGATCAGATACTCTGCAATATCGATTAATCAAACAGCTCCCAGCAACATACAATATGATAAAAATATTGCAAATTAATAAATATATGGATACGGACAGGTATATCTCTTCGATGTCGCCCTTTTGGTTGCGATCAGATACTCTGCAATATCGATTAATCTAAGCAGCTCCCAGCAACATACAATATGATAAAAATATTGCAAATTAATAACTATAAAGATACGGACAGGCATATCTCTTCGGTGTCGCCATTTTGGATCCGATCAGATACTCTGCAATATCGATTAATCTAAGCAGCTCCCAGCAACATACAATATGATAAAAATATTGCAAATTAATAACTATAAAGATACGGACTGGCATATCTCTTCGGTGTCGCCATTTTTGTTTCGATCAGATACTCTGCAATATCGATTAATCTAAGCAGCTCCCAGCAACATAAATATGATAAAAATATTGCAAATTAACAACTATAATGTTACTGACAGGCATATCTCTTCGGTGTCGCCATTTTGGTTTCGCTCAGATACTCTGCAATATCGATTAATCTAAGAAGCTCCCAGCAACATACAATATGATAAAAATATTGCAAATTACTAACTATAAAGATACGGACAGTCAAATCACTTCGGTGTCGCCATTTTGGATTCGATCAGATACTCTGCAATATCGATTAATCTAAGAAGCTCCTAGCAACATATAATATGATAAAAATATTGCAAATTAACAACTATAATGATACGGACAGGCATATCTCTTCGATGTCGCCATTTTGGTTTCGCTCATATACTCGGCAATATCGATTAATCTAAGCAGCTCCCAGTAACATACAATATGATAAAAATATTGCAAATTACTAACTATAAAGATACGGACAGTCAAATCACTTCGGTGTCTGCATTTTGGATTCGATCAGATAATCTGCAATATCGATTAATCTAAGCAGCTCCCAGCAACATACAATATGATAAAAATATTGCAAATTAATAACTATAAAGATGCGGACAGGCATATCTCTTCGGTGTCGCCATTTTGGATTCGATCAGATACTCTGCAATATCGATTAATCTAAGCAGCTCCCAGCAACATACAATATTATAAAAATATTGCAAATTAATAACTATAAAGATACAGACAGGCATATCTCTTCGGTGTCGCAATTTTGGATTCGATCAGATACTCTGCAATATCGATTAATCTAAGCAGCTCCCAGCAACATAGAATATGATAAAAATATTGCAAATTAATAACTATAAAGATACAGACAGGCATATCTCTTCGGTGTCGCAATTTTGGATTCGATCAGATACTCTGCAATATCGATTAATCTAAGCAGCTCCCAGCAACATACAATATGATAAAAATATTGCAAATTACTAATTATAAAGATACGGACAGTCAAATCCCCTCGGTGTTTGCCATTTTGGTTTCGCTCAGACACTCTGCAATATCGATTAATCTAAGCAGCTCCCAGCAACATACAATATGATAAAAATATTGCAAATTACTAACTATAAAGATACGGACAGTCAAGTCACTTCCGTGTCGGCATTTTGGATTCGATCAGATACTCTGCAATATCGATTAATCTAAGGAGCTCACAGCAACATACAATATGATAAAAATATTGCAAATTAATAAGTATAAAGATACGGACAGGCATATCTCTTCGATGTCGCCATTTGGATTCGATCAGATACTCTGCAATATCAATTAATCTAAGAGGCTCCCAGCAACATACAATATGATAAAAATATTGCAAATTAATATCTATAAAGATACGGACAGGCATATCTCTTCGATGTCGCCATTTTTGTTTCGCTCAGATACTCTGCAATATCGATTAATCTATGCAGCTCCCAGCAACATACAATATGTTAAAAATATTGCAAATTAACAACTATAATGATACGGAGAGTCAAATCACTTCGGTGTCGGCATTTTGGATTCGATCAGATACTCTGCAATATCGATTAATCTAAGCAGCTCCCAGCAACATACAATATGATAAAAATATCGCAAATTAATAACTATAAAGATACAGACAGGCATATCTCTTCGGTGTCGCCATTTTGTATTCGATCAGATACTCTGCAATATCGATTAATCTAAGCAGCTCCCAGCAACATATAATATGATAAAAATATCGCAAATTAATAACTATAAATATACGGACAGGCATATCTCTTCGGTGTCGCCATTTTGGATTCGATCAGATACTCTGCAATATCGATTAATCTAAGCAGCTGCCAGCAACATACAATATGATAAAAATATTGCAAATTAATAAATATAAAGATACGGACAGGCATATCTCTTCGGTGTCTCCATTTTGGTTTCGATCAGATACTCTGCAATATCGATTAATCTAAGCAGCTCCCAGCAACATACAATATGATAAAAATATCGCAAATTAATAACTATAAAGATACGGAGAGGCATATCTCTTCGGTGTCGCCATTTTGGATTCGATCAGATACTCTGTAATATCGATTAATCTAAGCAGCTCCCAGCAACATACAATATGATAAAAATATTGCAAATTAATAACTATAAAGATACGGACAGGCATATCTCTTCGCTGTCGCCATTTTGGTTTCGATCAGATACTCTAAATTATCGATTATTCTAAGCCGCTTCCAGCAACATACAATATGATAAAAATATTGGATATTATTAAATTTAAAGTCATGGACAGGCATATCTATTCGGTGTCGCCATTTTGATTATGATCGGATACTCTGCAATATCGATTAATCTAAGCAGCTCCCAGCAACATACAATATGATAAAAATATTGCAAATTAATAACTATAAAGATACGGACAGGCATATCTCTTTGATTTCGCCATTTTAGTTTCGATCAGATACTCTGCAATATCGATTAATCTAAGCAGCTCCCAGCAACATACAATATGATAAAAATATTGCAAATTAATTACTATAAAGATACGGATAGGGATTTCTACTCCCTGTCGCCATTTTGATTTCAATTATATACTCTGCAATATCGATTAATATAAGCAGCTCCCAGCAACATAAAATATGTCAAAAATATTGCAAATTAATAACTATAAAGATACGGACACTGATTTTTCTTCGGGGTCACCATTTTATTTCGATCAGATACTCTGCAATATTGATTCATCTAAGCAGCACCCATCAACATACGATATGTCAAAAATATTTCAAATTAATAACTATAAAGATACGGGCAGGCATATCTCTTCGATGTCGCCATTTTGGTTTCGATCAGATACTCTGCAATATCGATTTAACTAAGCAGCTCCCAGCAACATACAATATGTTAAAAATATCGCAAATTAATAACTATAAACATACGGACAGGCATTTTTCTTCGGTGTCGCCATTTTGGTTTTGATCAGATACTCCGCAATATCGATTTAACTAAGCAGTACCTATCAACCTATGGTATGATAAATATATTGCAAATTAATAACTATAAAGATATGGAGAATGATTTCTCTTCGGTGCCGCCATCTTTATTTCGATCATATCCTATTCAGTACAGACTTGGCTAGACAAGTTCCTCAACGCACAATAGAATAAAAATACTTCATAAAACAGGTCTTATTTTACATTGGAAATGTCACTAAGTGTTATTTAGGTTATAACGCAAAAGCTATGAGCCGACATTTCACGGTGTCTTGTTATATGTCGACAGCAGACAATGTAATTTTTGCAAAGACGTATAAGTAGGTCAACAGAAGCGGAAGTGTGAATAAAATGTTTCACTCTAACATTTATCCTTTTATGTATCAACTTAAAATGAATTAAAAAAAAATGAATTTGATAAGTTGTGAAAACGGTCAGGCATAACTATTTTAAGCCAACCCAGAATTAATATAAATTGTAGGATTTAAAGAAATGTATATATTCATCAGATTAGCGGAGAATCAAGTCAGAATGAAGGATGTGAGGTGATACACTTCAATACCTGACAAGGTGAAATCCTAATTTCAAAATATGACTAAGTTAGCGAGATAACCTATTACAAAAAAATAAATGAAAACGTTTAAATCCATGACCTCACATTATTCAAAAGTTATAACATATAATTCAATATATATATGACGTCATGAGCTGTAGTGCGATTTTCGCTTTCAGCGTTTTATATGCACGTGTTTATCGTTGCTTGGAAATCATCCATGTAAACAAATAATACTATCATCAATTCTTGTTCGTGTATTGCATAAATATATTGTGTAATTGTCATCTTTGATAATGGCTTATGTAAGCCGAAAGCTCAGATTGGATTAAATAAAGAAAAGTATGTATCAATATTGTGATTTTCTTTCATTATTTAATGATAATGTTATTAAGATTATCAGACTATATGAAAAAAACTTACATAAAATATATAGACAACGCTTATCTGTATTATTTAATGAGACATGTATTAATATATATATATATATATATATATATATATATATATATATATATATATATATATATATATATATATATATATATATATATATGTGTGTGAAATTTGTCAATTAGCTGATTTATGTTACCTTCAGCGTCCTGAGTTTCGTAGACGGACACTCCTTTCACTCGTCAGTGGGTATCAGCAAGAAAGAGAGAGAGAGAGAGAGAGAGAGAGAGAGAGAGAGAGAGTAGGCATTTAACATTTGTAATATATATATATATATATATATATATAAAATTATAAAATTATTGGTAGTCTGTATGGAATTTTCAAAACGATATTGATCCCTTGAGAGCTCTATGTGAAAGAAAGAGCAAAAATTATTATATAACTAGAAACAAACACTTAAAAAGCCATAAGTAATATTTTTTAGATTGATCACCACGGGTCCTAATATCAGTTAATACAAGGATACGCCATTTACTTTGCCCCCACCTTCATACACGAAAATAACTATATATTTATTTCTCCCACTCTCTCAATATGAAATCACTATTTTTAATTTTTTTAACCAGGAGTGAATTTTTCCATTTTCATTTGCTTTAGAGGTCTGAAGATTTGAAGCCGTTTATTATCGAAATAAATATTACCTATCGTTTTTTAAGTGTTTGTTTGGCATTATATATATATATATATATATATATATATATGAAGAAATATAGTCTTAAGATGTGCTATATTTATGGGATAAAGTGCTCAATATAAGAGATAGAGCGTGTCTATATATATATATATATATATATATATATATATATATATATATATATATATATATATGCATGTTTCATTACAAACGACAGACAAGGTACTACGGTTAGCTTTTTTATATAATTTTTCTTGTGTTCGCACAAGAGCTTTCCTTTTTGGACACAGAGTAGTGTGTAGAAACTGTTCGATAGTTCCAAGCGCTTTCGGCTATACTTTTAGCCATTACCAAGGATGCTTTTATTTTTCAGTTTAATTGAGTGTGTGCGTTATGTGTATGCTTTTAGTGTGTTATAGAGGTGTTTTTATTTTCCGAACACGGTTAGCATGTTGTGGCCGTGTTCGTAGTTAATATTGTTAAGAGTTGGCTAAAGCAAAAGCCAATTCTTAACAATATTATTTTTACATCGCAGAAAGCTCAACCGAAGGAAGTTTTTTCAGGAACATACATATTGTGACCCACAGACAAACTGTTTCACTGTATTACGTTTCATCAATGTGGCTAGAAGTCCGGTTGCCTCTAGCTAGGAGAGAAACCCGACTGAATTGGCGTCATTTTATATTTACATACGCTCTATCTCTGATATTAAGCATTTTAATTTATAAATATAGCATACTTTAAAACTATATATATATATAGATATATACGAGGGTCATTCAATAAATAAGGTGACTTTTTCGGTATAGGGACTTCTAATACAGAGAGAAGCTTACTTTTTTCTTCAACGTAGTCTCCCAGCACTGTCACACACTTTTCCCATCTGTGCACAAGCTTCCGTATTCCCTCAGCGTAAAAATCTTTGCACTGATGTCTCAGCCAGTCGCTCACAACACTTTTGACTTCATCGTCACTTTTAAACTTCGTGCCTCTCGTGAACGCTTTCAAGGGACCAAACAGGGGGTGAAAGTCTGAACGGGCTAGGTCTGGGCTGTAAGGGAGATGAGGGAGCAGTTCCTAGCCCAGCTCGTTGATGGTTTGCACCGTTTGGGCTGCTGTGTGAGGCCTTGCGTTGTCATGATGCAAGATGACTCCTTCTGACTGATGACCCCAGCGTTTGTCCCAACAGATAAAGCTCAAAGTCCTTGCAATGTCATCCACTGTCACCCTTCTGTCAGACTGAATGAGGTCATTGACTGATTTGATCACCTCATGAGACCTCACTTCTGTAGGCCTCCCAGGCCTGTCTTCATCCTCAACACTGCTCCGTCCTTCTTTAAACAATTTAGCCCACTTGTAGACATTTGTTTGGCTGAAACATGTGGCACCATACACAGTTGACATTCTCCTATGAATTTCAACTGGTATGCACCCTTCAGCAACCAAAACCTTGATAACTGACTGCAGTTCAATCCTGGAGCATGCTTCTTAGTCGGCCATCTTTGTTAATCGCCAAAACTCTCAAAGTTTTTTTTTAATCTACAAAAGAAATTAAATCCATGTGAAAAAGAATAAAAAAGAGTAAGCTTCTATCTGTATTAGAAGTCCTTATACCGAAAAATTCAACTTATTTATTGAATGACCCTCGTATATATATATATATATATATATATATATATATATATATATATATATATATATATATATATATATATATATATATATATATATATATATATATATATATATATATATATATATATAATGCATAAAAGGTTAACGGTCACAGTTGAATCAGACCAGCAAAGTGTAGTATTAAAAAGTCATCACTACAAAAATAAAATAAAAATATAAATAACATGTAGAGCCTTTTCCTGATTTTTAAAGTATATATATATATATATATATATATATATATATATATAGAGAGAGAGAGAGAGGGGGGGGGGAGAGAGAAAAAGCTATATTCGAAAAAGTTTCCAAACCCTAGTATTCAAAAGTTTAATAATAATTTTTTTAACCTACTAAAAATGTATTTCTAAAATAAAAAGGACCATTGTATCAAGGGAATAGATGTTCAAGTGTAATTTATTTCAGTAACATTTTTCATTGTATATTTTTTTTTATATATATATTACAGGTTACGTATGTTTTCAGGAGTTTTAATTAAGGACCCCCCCTCGCCATGACCGCCGATCCCAATTGACAGCTGTCGTCACTGACCGATTGAAAATCGCGATAAAAAAAGAAAATCTGTCAGTTCAATGAAACTAATTTGAATAGAGCGCTAAAATAAATAAATAGATTTACTTTCCATTGTATAACGTCAACAGAAAAGCAGAAATCACTATTCCTTAGTACAAAAGTTCATAGCACTTAGGAAACAAGATTTAAAAATTCACTATTTCCTATATAAGTATATTATATAAGCATTATATAAGTGCGTATTATAAGTATTATGTAAGTATATTATATAAGAATATAATGAAATGGACAAAGTCCGACAATTATTTTAAGACATTTTTTATGTTTATACGTTCTTTTTATAGATACAAATATTTAAGTAAATGCTCTGTTTATAATAAAAAGTATTAATAACATTTTATTTATAAACAGAGTATTTACTTAAATATTTGTATCTATAAAAAAGGAACGTATAAACATAAAAAATGTCTTAAAAATAATTGTCGGACTTTATCCATTTTATAATGTGTGACGTCATTTGTTTACATTTGGATACGCATCGAGCAGATATGAATGTACGAGAGAAAATCATGGAGAATTGTGGTTTAAAAACAGTAAAATCAACCTTGCTAACCGAAACACTCCTCTGTGGCTCAATCGGTAAAAGAACGTCAGACTATATAATCGTTCCGTATAGGTTACAGGTTCGATTCCTGCCGGAGGACGCATATTTTCTATGACAATTTCTCGGATATTCAGTCTGGTTAATACTGTTTATTATAAACTTAAATATTTGTAGATATAAAAAGAACGTATAAACTTAATATAAGTATATTATATGGAAAATAATGTATTAAAATAAATTCGGGTAGATTTTAAATCAAATATTAGGGCCTAAAGTCAGATATTAAGTTTGAACCATTCCTAAATCTTTCTATTTTTTATATAATCTTGTATGTTTTAAATCTATTAAATTTATAAATATTCATTTTTTTTTAATATCAAATATTAAATTTTTAAATCTCTTAAATATATATTTTTTAAAAACTTTTATATTTTTTATCTTGTCTTCTCATAAAATAAACATTTTTAATCTATCATTCTGCGGTAAAAACTTTTATTTTAATTTTAAATTTTTCATTTAGTTTCACTTCTCAGTATCTTTTCAGCAAACACGACCCCCACTTGCAGAAAATCGTAAAATAAAAATAAGAAATAAGTAAAAAATACTAAGATATTTTCCATTGAAAATTAATGACAGGAATGGTTTTCGACAAATGGCGCAATTCAACTCGACTTGTTAGAATCTGAGTGCAAGAACTGTTTCGGTTCAAGTTTCAGCGAAATGGTGAAGGCTCTGAAGACCACTTCACTTCTTTTATAGTGTAGATGTCTGCCCATCGATAAAAAATTCAATGTGTCTAAGTCATTTTCTGATTTGGAAGACTCTTAATTATTTTTATAAATAAAATATATTATGGATACTGTCTTAAGAAAAATATCTTTTCCAAGAATAATGAATTTTTACAAGAATTTTTGTCATTATTTAAATATTAATTATAAAAATTTATAAACTTTTAACATTCTACTTTATTTTGTAGCGGCCAAGCGATATTGTTATTCAATTCAAACTGTATTTACTAATCATAAATGAAAAAAGCTCACTACAATCCAACAACCCGTAGTATTTTAAAAACAATTTTGGAATTTTTTTATGTGCATATAAACGTATAAATCTTTGTAAATGCGGATTGTCCCTGGCTCCAAAGTCATGAACCCAAAACTCGTACTTGGTTAGGACACGTTCAAGGAAACCAGCTTAATCTGTCTCAAACAATATCAAATTTTCTCGTGATGTGATCAGCCTGGTGCGCTTTTGATCAGATGTCAGAAGACGTGGCACCCACCGACCAGAAACCTTCGTCATGCCAAGTTCATGTATCTTTCGATACAAGACTGACGAGGGATATTTTTTCCAGCAGTAGATTGCCATTTCTTTCTGCGGTAGACCAGTTGCCATCCAAGGCTATAGAACCCGGTCTGTCCTGCTATTTACCCATAGCAAGGTGTGGGGGGAGAAGAAGAGGATTCATACCTTTCCCAAGGGTAGGGTATTAGCACGTAAGTGAATGTAATGGATTCGACTGGAATTCGAACTCGGCTCTCCGATTCATTTATGAGCCATGCGTGATACACGCGTAGGCGTTCATGTATCTTTCGGTACATGACCGACGAGGCAGAGTTTTTTTCCTGCAGTAGATTGCCATTTCTTTCTGCGGTAGACCAGATGCTATCCAAGGCTATAGAACCCGGTCTGTCTTGCTATTTACCCATAGCAGTGGGGGAGAGGATTCATACCTTTCCGAATGATATTAGCACGTAAGGATTTCGAACTAGGCTCTCCGCTTCCTCAATCCGAGCTGCTATTCATTACTCCAACTAGTACTTTATAAATCTTCCTTGAACAGGTATATACCACTTTGTCTGGAAAGGAAAAATGCAGCTCTTAATAAGAGAAGTAGAAATTTATGCTTGCAAGATTTCGCAGCTTCTGCATCACTCCTTCACATTCAGACTATGAAAATTTTCAGCTCACTTTTGTAACGAGGAATATATGTATTTCTTAGATTAAGAGCCTCACCCCATGCAGACTTTGAAGCTAGCTCCTGCCCCCCCGGGGGGGGGTAATTAGGCCCCGGACCTAAATTAAAGGGAGCTTTGGTCCAGCTTAGAAAACAATAATGAGAATTTTGAAGAAACAACTTTGAATTCCTCAATTCGCTCAATGGAACTTCAAAACCTCACTTTAACTCTGATTCGGGCTAGAAGCCCATTTGGGCCGGAACTTCGATTTGGGCCAAAATTCCAATTAAGGCAGAAAATTGAGCTCTTCGTATCACAAACTCGGTGGAACTTCAATTGAATTGGGTTCTTCAAATCACAGACTCTGTGGATCTTCAAAACCTCACTTCACGAAGCCTCTCAGTTTAAAACTGATTCCTTGTAATTCTGAAGAAATAAAATTGATTCCAATTCACAAAGTTTTGGAGATAATTTTAAACTAAATTTAAAACAATTTAAAAAAAATATATTACAAAGTTTTTGTGTTAATTTAAACTCAATATAGATTAAAAACTTCTAAAATCACCAATTTTCTCTAAGTTATTTTAAAATTTGAATTTTTAACTGTTCCTTTCTAATCCGGTCGCAAATCCGAACCCTCGATGTTCAAGCACCAGATAAAAGTCAGATTTTCAATCTCGGGATCATCCTGATTCCGAAAAGGTATAATTTTCTATGTGGAGCAAGTGTGGCCCAATTTTGAGGGAGAATTTGTCGTTTATTTATTTAAATTTCAACTGAAAAAATTTGTCACAAATTTTAACTTAAAAGCGGGAAAAAAACTTTTTTTTCTCTTGACACCGCTATTACCGTATGTCTTCCTCGTTTTTTTTATTGATTTAAAAAATTATTTTTACAGTGTTTTTATTTGTTACTTCACAAATATTCTTCTTTCTTTCTTAATAATTTTTCAATCCTTGGAAATTGTTTTCTACCATCATCGAATGACATTAAGTAATATAAAATACAGAAAGTGCACTGATCTCTATAAATATTTCTGGCAATTAAAGTATAATGGCAGTTCCCCTTTTTGGTTTGTTTTGTTTTACGGCATATCAACCTCAATGGGTCATTTAATGCAGACTTTTTTTCTTTTCTTCTGGTAATATTTTTGTTTTGACAAAAATCCATTTCTGTTAATATTTTTTTATCAAAAAAGTATAGCTGATAATATTATTTTTTCAAAAACGTATTATCAGAGGCCTTGCTGTTGGACGTAGTTTATCGTCTTACCCAGGACGCGGAACTAGTTTATCGTCATACCCAGGACGCAGCAGTTCCCCTTCTATTAACTTCAACTTGTGACTTGTTGAAAAATGGTTATTTTAAAATACTTAACTCGAACTATTAAACAAGAGAAATAAATTTATGTTTAACTGTAGGCATAAAAATAAATATCTGCTTAAATACGTTGATCCAGATTAATTTTTAATGTAAATTACGGTTTCTTTTCAATGTAAATTACTGTTTATTGTTAATATAAATGACTATTTAAAAAAAAAAAAGAATAAGTAATCTTCCTTTAATTAAAAAATGAATATTCACAAGTCAAAAATTACTTTTCTTTTACATACATATCCAAATCACGTTTATTTCAATTACGAAATATAATTTTTAAAATGAAAGAACTATAACCACAATATAATATATAACTGCGCCAGCATTGTGATAACCATATATATATATATATATATATATATATATATATATATATATATATATATATATATATATATATATATATCAATTCAAATTGCGTAACGGTCAGTCCGTACACAGGACTTGAAGATTGCATTATGCATGAAATTCCGAGTTGTGCTAGCAGTGAGAGATAATATATACATACACACACACACACACACACACACACACACACACACACACACACACACACACACACACATATATATATATATATATATATATATATATATATATATATATATATATAAAAATTCAAATTGCGTAACGGTCAGTCCGTACACAGGACTTGAAGATTGCATTATGCATGAAATTCCGAGTTGTGCTAGCAGTGAGAGATAACACACACACACACACACACACACACACACACACACATATATATATATATATATATATATATATATATATGCATGTGTGTGTGTGTGTATATAGAAGTAGGTAAATCAAATAACTAGATATTAGAAACTGTATATGCGTGTTTCCGTGCGCACGCAGGTAAGCAAATAAATATTTACCAAATATAACTTAAGGTGTAAACAGGAGAGTGCTCAATGTGTTTATACAGATCTAAGAAATATGTATATATATATATATATATATATATATATATATATATATATATATATAGTTTACGAAAAACTAGGTAATCCGTATGGGTAGACCCAATGAGGATAAAATCCAGAGAGCTCAATGTAAATCAGAGCTAATAATTTAAATAAAAACAGATTACTTTAAGTTAGATGTAACAATAGAAATGTTACATCTAACTCAATGCTGTCTCTCTACCCCCTACACTGCTCCCACTTCGTTAATTTCCTTATTATTGCCCGTCATAAATGTGTAAATTTATTTTCATTTTTTCATTTCAACATTTGGAAATAAATCTGATGATCCACTGTCCTTTGGAAGGGCTGTGGTGAAATAATTTATTATATGGAAATTACAATGGTGTTTCGCAGACTGATCGGAGATATGAGACTGCCCTCGTTTAGGGACGACCCAACAGAGCTGCAGGAATGGATACTGTCGATCCAAAAGAAACAAGTCGTGTATGGCTTGTCGGACCTGGAGATGGTCCTACTGGCATACGAATCAGCGACCGGTCCAGTGTCCAAATATGTCGGAGGGTTATATAGGGAGAACCCTGCCCTAACTCGGACAGAGCTGAAGTCTGCCCTGGTCCGTCAGTACGCCAGTGAGCGCACGGCCATTGAGGCAGTTAGGAAGTTGTTCAGACTCCGGCAGGGAGATAAGGAAGCCATGGAGGATTGGGGAGAAAGAATAGCGGGCTTAGCGGCACTGGCTTTCCCGGAGCTGGCGACCCGAAACAGTGGTCCAATACAGGCCCTGTTAGCCGACGTATATATGGATGCGTTGAGCGATAGGGAGCTGCGGGGTGACGTCCTGAATGAAGGACCGAGCACCCTGGCCGCGGCCATTGAAGCGGCGCGCAACAGTGAACGACTTTGGGACAGAATAAGGGGGAGTAACCAGGGACCCCAGGGGGACCAAGATAATGAAAAAGGAGAAGGTTCGGGCACGGGACCCGGAAGAAGAAGTAGAAGAAAATTGGGAATTGGAGGCAGATTCGAATAAACGAGAATGGGACTTGCGGTATGGATTCTGTAAATCCACGCCAGGCCGGTATGGGCTGGTGTGCTGGACGTGTAAATACGCTGGGCACAGGGCTCGGGACTCTTCAATCAATTGGGCAGGAGACCCCAGGTCTCTGGGACCCAATTGTACGACCTATGGCGAATACGGGAACAAATATCGGTGGTGTACGGCGGCAGGGGACCGTAAATTAGGCATTAAGCGGACTAACGCGCTGTTACCACCCATCAGGAAAGCAAAGAGCCCGGGAAACGCCGCTGGGTCACCCATGAAGGAGTAGGAGACAGGGTGGCCCAAGTCCGAGCAAGACCTCTGAGATGATGGACGTGTGGAGTGGTTGGTCATTATTCGGCCGATTGTCAGCGGATAAGATGCTGGCATTGTGGGGGGGGGGCAGGCCACATGAGGCGAACGTGCCCCCACAGGGGAAGGAATCCCCAAAGACGAACCGGTCGGGATAGGAATGAAATGGAGGGACAGAGGGGTAGAGCGCTATCATCCAAACCCCATCCCAGACAGAGGGGCCCCCAGACGAGAAGTGGGACCTCAAAGAAATAAGGAACCCCCGTTGCTGGCCCCCGCCTCTCGGTGGTACAGAAGGGAGGCGAATAGGAAAGAATTTGGAGATGGAAGGGAGGCCCGAGTGTACAATTTGCTGAAGGAGGGGCCGGATTTCACCTGCAATGTCTTGCTGGGAGGCAGGAAAGTTAGGGCCCTGGTTGATACTGGAGCATCGGTATCACTGGTTAGTTCGAGGACCTACAGACAGTTAGGGAGATGGGGAAAGTTGAGGCCAGTAGATTTATCCATAAGCCAGGCCGATAGCAGTAGGATGAGGATAGAGAGCATGACATGGCTGCCGTTTCAATTAGCAAGGACTAGAGGTATCATGAAAGTATATGTAGCGCCTGACTTGTGGGGCGAGTTGATTCTGGGGAGTGACTGGCTTAAACAGCACAAGGCCCAGATCCATTTCGACCCAGCCACCCTGACCTTGGAAGGGTAGAAATACTGCTGGGGGAAGACAATTACGAGCAGCTACTTGTAGTAGCCCAGGCAGATATAAAGTTGCCCCGAAGGCGAAATTATAGTAGAGGGAGCCCTGAATGACGGCTTGTATCAGGTGACCCCTACGGACGGGTATGATAATAATGAGGGAGAAGTGACAGTATGTAGTTCATTAGTGAAAGGATCAAGGACCGTTCGCCTGCTTCTGACTAATTTGGCTAATAAAACCGTCAGAATAAAGCGAGGAGAAGAGTTAACACGGGCTTGCCCCGTAAGGGAAGTCGAACAGGTGAGGATAAGAAACGAAGATAGGTCTCGGAACAAGACAGAGATTAGCGAATTAAGGGACGAAGACATAACGGTCCCTGAATGTTATGGAAGAGAATTAAGGGGTTTGCTAAGTAGAAACCGGGAGGTTAACAATGACGGATAAGGAGCTAGGACAAACAGAGACAGTGGAGATGTGAATAAACACCGGTGACCATCCACCTATCAAGTTAAGGTCATATAGAACCCCAATCCACAAAAGGAAATTAGTAGAGGAGGCAGTGAATGAGATGATGGACTCGGGAATAATTGAGAGATCCAAATCTCCCTGGAGTTTCCCTATAGTGATAGTTGAAAAGAAAGATGGTGGACACAGATTTTGTGTGGACTTTCGCCAGCTGAACGCGATTACAAAACCGCTAGCAGTGCCCCTTCCCCTGATTGATGACATTTTGGCTCTCCTAGGGAAATCTAAGTGCTTTTCTACCTTGGATTTGAGATCGGGTTATTGGCAGGTGGCCCTGAACAAGGAGGAGCAAGAAAAGACCGCATTCACTTGTCACATGGGACTTTTCAATTTTAGGGTTATGCCGTTTGGGTTGGCAAATGCCCCGGGTGTGTTTAGTCAGCTCATGTCCATAGTGTTAAATGGCATGGAGATGTTTGCCATGGCATATCTAGATGATATCATGGTATTTTCAAAATCACCTGAGGAGCATTTTGAACACCTGCAGCGGGTGTTCGACCGCCTAAGGAGGCATGGCTTGAAGCTGAAGCTGTCAAAATGTCAGCTTCTAAGAGAGGAGACAAAATACCCAAGGTTCGTGATAAATAAAGACGGAATAAAGACCGAACTAGACAAGGTAGAGGTAATAAGGGCCATGCCCGCGCCGAAAACTGTAAAGTAGATAAGGGGCTTTATAGGAGCCATAGGATATTATAGGAGGTCCATACCCGCATTTAGTCGGTTGGAGGGTCCTCTGATAGCCCTGACGAAGAAATACGCCAGGTTTAGGTGGACGGAGGATTGCCAGCGTGCATTTGAGGCTTTAAAGTACTAGCTGACTTCTGTGCCCTTGTTAGCGTACCCAGACTTAAATAAGCCCATGGTGCTGTACACTGATGCTAGTGATAGGTGCATCGGAGAAGTACTCACGCAACCCTGTCCCGATAAGGATGGACCTGTGCCGGGGATGCCTGAAGAGGTACCAATCTATTTCCTTTCTCATCGGCTTTCCGAGAAACAACAAAGATGGCCGGTGATAGAGAAGGAGGCGTTCGCCATCCTGTATGCTGTGCAGAAGTTGGACTATTATCTGAGTGGGGAAGTATTTACCATTAAGACTGACTACCAGCCCCTCAAATACCTGCTAGAGGCAGAGTGGACGAACAAAAAGATCCAACAGTGGGCACTGAAGTTAACTGGGTACAACTGTAAAATAGAGTACCTAGCCGGGAGGGATAACACCTGTGCTGATTTGCTATCGAGGATACCGAAACAGTTGGAAACGGAGTCCATCAAGTTAGAGCCAGGTGTGGACGATAAAGCCTTCAAGATTTATGTAATTAACTCACATGGGTTAGAAGGGAGATCTAATTGGGAAGATCAGGAGCGGGGAGAAACAGACCATTACGGACCCCCACTGGATAGACATGGTTAGACAAAGTCAAGGGGATAGTGACATAGCAGCCATTAGGTCCAGGGTAAAGGCAGGAAATACCTCCAAGTACGAGAATATTAAGCCTAGTGATGGCGGAGAAGAAGACGGATCGAGCAATTGGGATCCTGACGACGAGATTCCGTTAGCTCAATTACGTAATCAACGGCAGACTGAACAAGCGCCTGATTATGAGGAGGAGTTGCCAATGAAGCTGCGATTGCGAGGAGCAACGCCTTTCGAGTCGGCCGATTAAATAGAAAATCTGTGCAGAGGTTGTGTTGAACGAGTGACAGTCTGGGGTCGATTGTGAAGTTGTCGTCGGCGTTACGCAGGCCGCGTGGAAGGACCCCTGCGCGGACTCGGCGCTGGCGGTGGTGTGGGTTGGTCCTGGATGTGTCACTCCGCAATGCAGCCGTCTGACGAAAAAAATAAATAAATAGTTAATTATGTAAGATAGACTGTTCTCTCCGTCTCTTTCCGACATGGACGAGAAGGAGTATTATGGGTTGCTGGTGATGCTGATTTTGGCTGCTAATGCCTGGGAGCACAGTGAAAATACCGTATTTAAGAAGACGAGCCAAGTGATCATAACTAGATCAAAGTGGTTAATCACGTTAGTGATAGATTTACAGCCGTATGAATTGCTACAAGCCCAGTTAATGGTCGAGATAGATAAGTTAGGGGCAGTCAGGACACAAGTCGCCGGAGAATATTCACAAGGTCTAAACTACCACCGTGTGTTGTACTCCTTAACTCAGGAGTCCCTAATACTTGAGAGGCAATGGAAGGAGATGAGCGATTATTTAAAGGGAATTAAGTTGTTGAGAACTAGACAAAAGAGGGCAGTGTTACCTATAATAGGTAAGGCATTAGGTGTGTTATTTGGCACGGTGTCTGAAGATGAGGTAAGGTTGATCAAGAGGAAGCTGACGCAGGTAGAGCAGAGGCAGCAATCGATGGCCCAGGTAGTTAAGGAAAGCGTATCGATACTTAATGTTACTAGGTTGGAAGTGGCTAAGAACAGAGAGAGTATTAATTGGTTAATTGCATACCTGCATGATCTTAGGCAAGAGCTGGCGAATGTAACCACAACTATAACAACTGAATACCGGGAGCTGGAGAGTTTCTTGCTAAAGCATCTCCAGTTGTTAGCTATAGTGAATAGGGTACGCCAAACCAGATACGTTAACGGTGTTGTTAGAGCATGTAAGAGCACAGTTGGATATGTTGTCTATGAGACACCTATCCCCGAGTATAATAACCCCAGAACGACTAAGGGCGGCACTGTTGGAGATACAGTCCACCCCCCATCATCTTGGTTTGCCGGCGGACCCCACCCAACAATTATGGAAGTATTATAGTACCTTGGGATGTGTTACCCTGTTAGAAAGAAGTAAATTGTTGGTACTAGTATGTTCCCCTATTAAACCGAGACAGTATTTTCGAAGTTTACCAGGTATTAAATCTGCCTCTTCCTTACCCAAAATCAACCCCAACGTTAGAGGCAGTAGCTGGGTACAAAGTAGAGACAGTATTCCTGGCTCTAAACGTAGCCAGGACAAAATTTATGTTACTGACAGTATTTAGTGTCCTCCCCACGAGGGACAGATGTGGCACAAGGCCGGGTTTAAAGTGGGGTACCCGAGCCCGTAGGCTCGGCCAAAAATAGCCCGTAGATCCCGTATAAACGGGATCGGGGTGGTCAACCACCTCGAACGAGGCTCTGCCCTTCGGCGGAGCCTCGTCCGAGTTCCTCTCTGCCCAAAGATTTATGTTACTGACAAGGGAAGAAGCACAGAGGTGCGAGAATAATGCTCTGGGCACTTGTGCGTCTGCAAGTCCCATTTATGTAACAGGTAGCCATGAATTGTGTGTGATAGACTTGTTTAGAAAAAATAAGAAGGGAATTAGAGACCATTGCCAGGTAGAGATACTGACTGGCGTAATGTTACCCGCAGCTGTTAGCATTGCAGACGGGATGTGGGCAGTGGCCACTCAGGGTGAAATGGAGCTCTCTAAGGTCTGCGAGAATGAAGTGACAACAACAATGAGAGTTATTCCCCCCTGACCATTCTAGCCTTACCCCTCGGCTGTGGTGCACACGGGCTGACCATATCCTTACTCCCACTACTATCAAGCAGAAGAGAGATTCGAAAGGAATGAGGCGTTGTTGAAATTGGTAGGATCAAATGAAACTGGATGGGCTAAATTATGGGATCCAGTTACGAAAGAGTTTCCCCATTTTTCGTTAAGGAAAATGCCGGGGTTACTGCAACCTGTTGATAAGATTGATTTCGGGCGACTGAAGTTAGAATTAACTAGGCTAAGTGAGCAAGACTGGGACTGGAGAGAGAGAATGGTTACCATAGTAGCCTGGCCAACGCTTGTGGGGATTATATTAATTATAGGTATGGTTTCTTTGGGTTGGTGGTGGTGGAAAAAGAGACAAGTGAGAATGTCTAGTGTGGAAGTTGAACTGGCAGAAAGTGGAAGTGCGGAGCGTACTGGGAAACCAATTGGTGCGCCTTACCAAGACCAAGATGCATTAGAACCTGCAGCCGATGTGGAAGAACAGTCCACAGTTGCTGTGAGGGAGTTGGAACCGGTAAAACGTCTAACGAGGCCTGTTGTGAAGACCTGGACCAATCGTAAGACAAGGTTGTGAAAAAAATATATAAAAGGGACTAATTAAGTAAAATATGTAGTTGAAAAAAGAAAACAATGAGTGGTTAATCTTCAAAGAAAAAAAAATGGTGTTTAAATTTAAAAAACCCCAAAAAGACGAGTGTTTAATTTTGAAAAAAAATGATAAGCGTTTATTAATACAAAAACAAATGAGTGTTTAATTTTGAAAAAACTTGTATGAACACAATACATATGTAGATGAATGAAGAGACAAATGAGTTGGTGAAGATATGGGAGTCTCCCAAGTAGTGAACTGGATGGAAATACCAATAGTTGTGAGATCAATGAAAACATATATTCTCATAGTAACCAAACTTTTTTTTTTCATGTGAAAAATCTGAACAATGAACCTTATTCAGTGAAAGCACGAAAATGTGCTTTATAAAGACGCTGGGGAAAAAACCCAGAAAAGGACTCAGAACATTATATCTCGACTTTTGTTTTGTTTTTCTCTTGCCTGGTCTTGTTCATGTTTTATTGCTAGAATTGTTCGCAGTTGAAGTCAGACCGGGTTGCCAGAAGACCATGAACTTCCAGCGAGGACAGCTGAACGACCCTGTGTCTATTATCGTCTTATTTTTTTTGTATGGCATCTCATGTGTCATTTATTAGTAAATGACAGATGGATAGGGGAGGAATTGTGACAGGGAGAGAGAGAGAGAGAGAGAGAGAGAGAGAGAGAGAGAGAGAGAGAGAGAGAAAGAGAGAGAGAGATAGAGAGAGAGAGAGAGAGAGAGAGAGAGAGCCCTCCAAGGTGGATTTAGTAATCAACAGTTCTAAAGAATTAGGATGAAGGTGCTAATTACTTGGGTAGAAGGGATTTCGGAGTAATTCCAGAAATAAGTTTGTTTTTTTTCCTTGTTTTTTCTTCTTCTTAATAATTGTTTCTGGGGTTGAGTTATTAGTTAATTAAATGTAATAATTCCAGAGTGATTAAGAGACGGGTTCGTTAAAGTAAAGTTTATGATAAATGGCGAATTGGACTTTAGGGTGGTCTAACACACGGACTTCAACCAGACGGGATAAGTGGTTTTGGCAAAACTCAAGTGGATGATGTCTACGGAAAACCCGGCAGGGAGCCCAAATTCATTTTTAGTACCATTTGAGAAGTGGTTTCCTGCGGAGTTTCGGAGACCAGCAAAACTTGCATGGTGGTCAAGGCGATTTGCATATTAAAATTCGTGGGCGGTGCCTAGAAGTTGTTTAGCTCCACCTCTCTCTATATAAGCGGCTTGCACGCTTGAGTTATATAGCGGGGATCAGAGACAGATCAGATCGGATCGAAGAACGCGGAAGAGACGGCTTGTTGGAATTTGCGGGTGTGGTTGGTTGGTTGTCACGTGCCAAAAAGGTCCGATCCGAACCCAGAAGTAGAAATAGACCCTGAAGGAAACCAGTTAATTTTGCCAACAAAGCTGAGAAAGCAAACTGCTATAATTACACGCTCCGACGAAGATCCCCGAATTACTTCCCTTAGAATTATTTAGGCAGAATTTTTCCTACTCTCTTTCTGTCACTTCCGACCCCAAGAAAGTGAACCTCGTTACGACATTCTGTACTCGTGTAAATTCTTCGGTAGTGACATAAAAACAGTGTCCTTAAAAGGCTCTTTGTACAGGAACCGAAAGAGTTGCTTATTTTTTCTTTTTCATGTCTTTGCGACTACGACAAGAACTTTTTTCTGCATGAATAGTGATTTCCTTTCAGCGTAATACCCAGCCATTTCCTCCCCCTTCCCACCAGACCATTCTGGGGAGACCGATACACTGCTGTTCGGATCAAGAATTCACAATGTGGCGAATAGTGGTGGTTCCTTCAGTTCACCGGTGGGGGGGGGGATCGGGTGGATTTCTTTTTCGGTCAGAACCATCGGGGAGACAGGGCATAGCTGCAACAGGCAGGGTGTTTTACGTTAGACTTTTGCATTGCTCCATCTTCATATTAAGTTTAGACAATGTCTAAATATTGTAAAGGGGGGGGGTGTCCTATGAATTTGCAATGCGTGACCTATTTGAGCAAACTGTATTATCGAGAAAAATATTTATTTTCTCGACAGATTTTTTCGTCACTAAGTTGCCAAGTTTTTTTTTTTTTTAATGCGAATCCGAGACTTTGTCGCCGAAGTTATTGTAGCGAGCGAATTTTTTCTTCCTCCGTATGAGTGCGAATCCTCGTCGCCAAAGTTGTTGTGGAGTTATTTCGCAGTGGAGGCTTGTATTTGTACTAAAATCGGTCTTAAATAAGTTCGACGTACCAAACGTTAGGAACTTGATATAATAGGTATTACGCAGAGTAATTTTGTTGTGGTCGCTGATTACTTTCGTATCCGACTAACTGTCGACTAATTGTCGTCCGATATCGACTGACCCTCATTCCTCTTACTACTTCTACTTATATTAGGTGGGAGAGTCTAATAACTATAGAATAGATGTGTTTCACCATAACACCTTCTCAGGACAACGCTCTCTACCGAAGGCGAAACTGTCCTTCTCAGGACAGGGCTCTCCATTGTCTACTAAAACGCTATTTATCACCCTCTACATAAGCATGCAGAGTTACCTTTGGCCTCGTTTAACATGATTTTACTTTATGCATTCTTCTTTAAGAAAAATAACTTTTCTTTTTACTCATGTCTTTGTTTTTGTTATTGCCATTCGATATCTGTTTGCAGATCAATATACCATCCGCAATGTCATAGGTCCTGACCTGGCATCTTGTCTACAGTTACTTTCTCACAGACATGCCGTGGCTTTCCTCTGCCTTTTCTACAAGTATTTTCACGGCAACTGCTCCGACGAGCTATTTTCACTGGAACCCAAACTGTAAGAATTTAAGCGTGCTACTAGTTTGACATCTTGGTCCCACCCTTTCACTGACGAAACAATTAAATGTAACCGCCTCTTCCACTCCCAACTGCTTCTTTTCTCGCACTTCCCGACAGTAGAACTCCCTTCCTCTTACTTGCTTCCCTGACAGCTACAATCCTCAAATATTCAAATGTAATGTCAATCGACATCATCTGATGCCTTGATCCTGACCCCCCGTCCTTCTCTATATCCTTTCCTCAAACAGCCCTCCTTACTCTAGCTCTCACTCTCTCTAAATCCTTGCGTGCTAGTGGCACACCCACCTTGCTTGGGGTGAAATGAAAGTTTAATATCTATCCCAACGTAAGTGAATATAACAGACTTGACATTAATTTCAACTCGAACTGCTGTTTATTACTCCGCCGTGCTCCCAGTGGCATATGTTATGATGTTATTTAGAATCCTAAAAATAGCTTTTTAAAACAATAAATGTTACTGAGGGACTATACGATAAAGGCGGTGGCAATTGAAAAAACGTTCGTCTGATACAACGTTATTTTATACAACTATATACATTTTAATGTTATAATTTATTTATATAGACAGAAACATTTAAGTAAATGCTCTGTTTTATAATAAGCAGCATTAACCGGCCTTAACGTTCGAGAAATTTTCATAGAAAATATGCGTCCTCCGACAGGAATCGAACCTCTATTCTACACGGAAACGTCACATAGCCTGACGTGCTATACCATTTAGCAACAGAGGAGCGTCGTGATTAACAAGGTCGATTTTACTGCTTTTAAATTACAAACTACCTATGATTTCCCTAGAATATTCATATCTGCTCGAAGCGTATCTTAACGTAAACAAATGACATCACAGACTACGAAATGGACAAAGTCCGACAATTATTTTAATATATTTTATTGTTATACGTTATTTATATAGACACAAATATTAAAAGTAAATTCTTTGTTTATAATAATTTCAGGCTATATGACGTTTCCGTGTAGGATACAGGTTCGATTCCTGTCGGAGGACACATATTTTCTATGAAAATTTCTTGTGTTCAGGCCGGTAAATGTTGTTAATACTGTTTATTATAAACAGAGCATTTACTTAAATTTTTGTGTCTATATAAATAACGTGTAACAATGAAATATATTAAAATAATTGTCGGACTTTGTTCATTTCGTAGCGTGTAACTATATATATATATATATATATATATATATATATATATATATATATATATATATATATATATATATATATTTGATACAATGTTATTTTATTTTTGTCTGTTCGTTAATTAAACGGATTTTCCTTTATTGTGTGTTAGTAAATAAATATAAAATTTATGCGCATTTATGAAATGTGTGTTTGAATAATTAGCGTTTATGGGCATTTAGATTTGTAAACGCATGTTACATTCAAAAGAAAGTCACTCGCGAAAATTAAGTAATTATTGTTTTAGACACGCGCAGATATTTAACAGATTCAGTTTGAAGACAGTGTTAATCGGTTGGAACATTGTCCATCAGAGCCATTTAGAGAAATTCATAGACATGTTTAAATGTCGCTAAACGGCGTCACACACGCGCATGCGCGTGCGCGCACGCACACACACACACACACACACACACACACACACACACACACACACACAAACAAACAAAAAAACGCACATACACAAACAAGTGGAAGGAGGGAAAAAAGTTATTGGTGAGGTGGAGATGGGTGCCGGTTCGAAGGTTTGTCGTCTACCGTATTTTCTATTTCAGTCTTTCATCGCCCGCAATGTCTTCAGTGTCTCTTTGTTTTTTTTTTTGTTTTGTTTTTTGCAGACAGACATCGGTGAACGGCTAACATGCAAATCTCCTGGCAAGACATGCGGTTGGCCATTTTGACGCCAGCTCAAAGCACGTGCGAATCGGACAGGACCGCGTGTAGATCCGCGCGAGTCGCGTGCCTGGAAGCGAGCAATACCCCCTTTCGGCTGATTTGCTTGCCAGCCCACCGCCGTCAAGCACACGCGTATCTACGGCGCACGTTTCCAAGCCATCCATTCTATCGGGCGGGCCACTTCGACGTGGAGTAATAGCTAGCAAGCTTGTCTCCCTAGATCAATTACGAGCGAATAGTGAGTTCAATCCTCACTGGGTGCGCCATACTTTCGACTGTTTAGAAAATCGCTATACGTTCATTCTTCCACTCGCCGATATCCCTGATGCGAACTAATAAAACTTCATGTATTATTATATGAAACATTGTCAGCCATTATTATTAATTTTTGACTAGCATTTACTTTCATCTTCATTTTTTATTAGATGAAACATTGACAGCTATTTTTAATTTTTGTCTAGAATTTACTTTCATCATTATTATTAAATTTTCACTAGTATTTATTTTCATCATTATAATTAATTTTTGACTAATATTTACTTTCATCATTTTTTATTAGATCATGCATTGTCAGTCATTACTATTAATTTTCGTCTAGTATTTACGTTCATCTTCATTTTTTATTAGATGAAACATTGTTAGCCGTTATTATTCATTTTTGACTAGTATTTACTTTCATCTTCATTTTTTATTAGATGAAGCATTGTCAGCCATTATTATTAATTTTTGACTAGTATTTACTTTCATCTTCATTGTTTATTAGATGAAGCATTGTCAGCCATTATTATTAATTTTTGACTAGTATTTCCTTTCATCTTCATTTTTTATTAGATGAAACATTGTCAGCCATTATTATTAATTTTTGACTAGTATTTACTTTCATCTTCATTTTTTATTAGATGAATCATTGTCAGCCATTATTATTAATTTTTGACTAGTATTTACTTTCATCTTCATTTTTTATTCGATGAAGCATTGTCAGCCATTATTATTAATTTTTGACTAGTATTTACTTTCCTCTTCATTTTTTATTAGATGAAGCATTTTCAACTATTATAATTAAATTTTGTCTAGAATTTACCTTCAACATGATTATGATTTTATTTAGTATTTACTTTCATAATTATTATTAATTTTTGACTAGAATTTACTTTCAGTATGATTTATTATTAATGTATTTTCAATATTTTTGATTTTTATTAATATTTGCTTTCACTACTACAAGTCATGTGTCAACATATCATTGCATATGTGTTGTGGGTTCTCCCGGGATTCATACCTTTTCCACTTATGTGAATGTAATGAACTCGACTGAAATTCGAAGTCGGCTCTCCGATCTTTGACACTAAAATGGCAAGCTTTTACGGTGCCGATACCGGCGAGATCATAGGTATATATTTACAACATGAACTAAGCCAAATAATAAATAAAAATGATACAGGACTCTACAGGGACGACGGTCTCATAATCTTAAGAAACTATAACAAACATAACACAGACAAAACTAGATAAGCAATAATAAAGATTTTAACAAATAACGGATTTGCCAATAGATATAAAAACTAACGTAAACGAAGTAGATTTTCTAGATGTTACCTTCAACCTAAGGAAAGGGACATATAAACCCAATGATAAACCACTGTACATACACACATCTTCCAGTCACTCGCCTTCAATAATCAAACAGATACCAAAATCGATTAACTGCAGACTTTCTGACAATTCTTGCAATGAAATCATATTTAACGAAGCTAAGAAAGACTACGAAACAGCCCTAAAACCTAGTGGATTCCCGACAACGCTCGCATACTCACTACAGAGCACAAAAAAGGCCAACAGGAAAAGAAATATATGTTTCAACCCACCGTACAGCAAAAACGTAAAAACAAACGAAGGTAAAATATTCTTCAAACTCTTAAACAAACACTTCCCAGAATCAAGCACTCTACAAAAAATATTCAATAAAGACACTGTAAAAATCAGCTACAGTTGCACCGAGAACATGGTACAAATAATAAAAAAAACACAATAGGAAAACTATCAACAAACCACCGAACAAATTTAACCTTCGTGTAACTGTAGAATAAAGAATGAATATCCCTTAAACGGTAATTGCTTACAAAACAACGTAATATACCAAGCCACGGTAAAATCACCAGATAATGAAGAAAAAGTATACATAAGAGTAACTGAAGGACCCTGGAAAGAAAGAAACTATGCATACAAAACATTTTTCACAAATAGTAAATACGCGAACAGCACAATGATTTCCAAGTATATCTGGGAAATTAAAAACAAAAAACCAATCATACCAAAAATATCATGGAAAGTAAGGAAAAGATCATCAGCCTACAACAATCAATCCAAAATCTGCAGACTTTGCTTGGAGGAAAAAATAGCTATTATTAACTTTTCAGACCAAACTAAAATACTAAATAAACGATCTGAGCTCATCTCAAAATGCAGACATGAAAACAAATTTTTACTACATTACTTAAAAATCGAAAACTGAAATGAATAAATAAAAATAAACAATATAATATAAAAAATAAGTAAAATAAATTAACCCAAACAAATAATAAACAAATTAACAAACCTCTCCCGTTAGAATAGACGAAATATAATTAAAAAAATACATAAAAACAAGTAAAAATAATTAACCCAAATAAATAAATAAAGTAAATAATAATAATAAACAAATTAACAAACCAATCCCGCCGAAATAAATGTTAGAATAGACTACAGCAATCAACCCAAAATTGGACGAAAAATAGCTATAACTGCTATATAATGATAAAAAATTACTACGTTATTCAAAAATCGAAAACCGTATATAGTAAATAAAATTATACAAAAAATTAAGTAAATAAATAAGAAAAAACAAGTAAAAATTTATTCAAATAAATGAATCCCACTAAAATAACCGTTAGACGTAATAAAATCAATATAAATAAGCAAAAACAAGAAAAAAATAATCAATCAAAATAAATAAATAAATAATAAACGAAATAAAAACTCTCTCCCCACCAAAATAACAGAATGGACTACGGCAATCCATCTAAAAATAGGGCGAATAAATAGCTTTATCTTCCCAGACTAAAACAAACTATTAAATAAGCGACATAAACAAATCCCCACCCCTAAATGTTTTACTACGTTAATAAAATATCGAAAACTGAAAAGAATAAATAAATATATAAATTACAAAATGAAAATAAAAACAAATAAATTAACCCAAATAAATAAATAAACAAGCCACTCCCTCCAAAACAACCGCCAGAATGGATTACCCACAATGAACCACTAACCCATATATATAAATAGTCGAGAAAAATCCAACACTCGCAGCCTGACGATTGCATCTAGCATGAAACAGTCTGTCGCCTCTGAGTGTTGACTTCAATATTCACTTTTATATTTACATACGCTCTATCTCTGATATTGAGCACTTTATCCCATAAATATAGCACACCTTAAAACTATATATATATATATATATATATATATATATATATATATATATAGCCTTGTGCCACATCTAAGACGCGCTTAAAAAAAACAGTACATATATATATATATATATATATATATATATATATATATATATATATATATATATATATATATATATATTAAACCAGACCATATTTGGAGTTAAGAAGAGATAGGTTAATGGTTTTCCCCAGGGTATTAGCGTAAAAACGAACAGAGCAGGCTACACTGGAATTGGAACTCGGTTCGACCATTCAACTTAGCGTAAAGAGCCTTTGCGCCACCCGCACAGTATCAGCAGAAAATAAATAGTGTTTGAATGCGTTTTTGATCCGATTTCGTGCCGATAGATTTTTCTCAAAACTCATAAAACCCAAACGAATTCAAATATTTTTGGTTCGTATCAGTTTAGACGTAGGCATACGGCCACATCAAGTTGAAGTTAAGCAAAAAAGAGACTGGTCAGCACTTACATGGGTGTCCCTCTCGGAATACCAGGTGTTGTAAGCTTGGATGTGCGGGTGGTATAGATTACGGACGTATCCCGTTGAAATATTTATTCCTGTATGATCACAGAATTTAAGCAACATCTAGTCTAGTCAGTACTTAAAGGGGTGAGGGCATGAGAATATCAGGTGCAATAACATGGGTTGTGCGGTTGGTGGGATGTGTAATGATGTATTTCTTTTCATCACTTTTCATTGATGAAGAATTGTTATTATTAATTTTTGACTAGTATTTACTTTCATCTTCATTTTTTATTAGATGAACCATTGTCAGACATTATTATTAATTTTTGACTAGTATTTACTTTCATCTTCATTTTTTATTAGATGAAGCATTGTCAGCCATTATTATTAATTTTTGACTAGTATTTACTTTCATCTTCATTTTTTATTAGATGAAGCATTGTCAGACATTATTATTAATTTTTGACTAGTATTTACTTTCATCTTCATTTTTTATTAGATGAAGCATTGTCAGCCATTATTATTAATTTTTGACTAGTATTTACTTTCATCTTCATTTTTTATTAGATGAACCATTGTCAGCCATTATTATTAATTTTTGACTAGTATTTCCTTTCATCTTCATTTTTTATTAGATGAAGCATTGTCAACCATTATTATTAATTTTTGACTAGTATTTACTTTCATCTTCATTTTTTATTAGATGAAGCATTGTCAGACATTATTATTAATTTTTGACTAGTATTTACTTTCATTTCATTTTTTATTAGATGAACCATTGTCAGCCATTATTATTAATTTTTGACTATTATTTACTTTCATCTTCACTTTTATTAGATGAAGCATTGTCAGCCATTATTAGTAATTTTTGACTAGTATTTACTTTCATCTTCATTTTTTGTTAGATGAAGCATTGTCAACCATTATTAGTAATTTTTGACTAGTATTTACTTTTATCTTCATTTTTTATTAGATGAAGCATTGTCAGCCATTATTATTAATATTTGACTAGTATTTACTTTCATCTTCACTTTTATTAGATGAAGCATTGTCAGCCAATATTAGTAATTTTTGACTAGTATTTACTTTTATCTTCATTTTTTATTAGATGAAGCATTGTCAGCCATTATTAGTAATTTTTGACTAGTATTTACTTTCATCTTCATTTTTTATTAGATGAAGCATTGTCAGCCATTATTATTAATTTTTGACTATTATTTACTTTCATCTTCATTTTTTATTAGATGAAGCATTGTCAGCCATTATTAGTAATTTTTGACTAGTATTTACTTTCATCTTCATTTTTTATTAGATGAACCATTGTCAGCCATTATTATTAATATTTGACAAGTATTTACTTTCATCTTCACTTTTATTAGATGAAGCATTGTCAGCCATTATTAGTAATTTTTTACTAGTATTTACTTTCATCTTCATTTTTTGTTAGATGAAGCATTGTCAGCCATTATTTGTAATTTTTGACTAGTATTTACTTTTATCTTCATTTTTTATTAGATGAAGCATTGTCAGCCATTATTTGTAATTTTTGACTAGTATTTACTTTTATCTTCATTTTTTATTAGATGAAGCATTGTCAGCCATTATTATTAATTTTTGACTAGTATTTACTTTCATCTTCACTTTTATTAGATGAAGCATTGTCAGCCATTATTAGTAATTTTTGACAAGTATTTACTTTCATCTTCACTTTTATTAGATGAAGCATTGTCAGCCATTATTAGTAATTTTTGACTAGTATTTACTTTTATCTTCATTTTTTATTAGATGAAGCATTGTCAGCCATTATTAGTAATTTTTGACTAGTATTTACTTTCATCTTCATTTTTTATTAGATGAAGCATTGTCAGCCATTATTATTAATTTTTGACTAGTATTTACTTTCATCTTCATTTTTTATTAGATGAAGCATTGACAGCCATTATTAGAAATTTTTGACTAGTATTTACTTTCATCTTCATTTTTTATTAGATGAACCATTGTCAGCCATTATTATTAATATTTGACAAGTATTTACTTTCATCTTCACTTTTATTAGATGAAGCATTGTCAGCCATTATTAGTAATTTTTGACTAGTATTTACTTTCATCTTCATTTTTTATTAGATGAAGCATTGTCAGCCATTATTATTAATATTTGACTAGTATTTACTTTCATCTTCATTTTTCATTAGATGAAGCATTGTCAGCCATTATTAGTAATTTTTGACTAGTATTTACTTTCATCTTCATTTTTTATTAGATGAAGCATTGTCAGCCATTATTATTAATTTTTGAATAGTATTTACTTTCACCTTCATTTTTTGTTAGATGAAGCATTGTCAGCCATTATTATTCATTTTTGACTAGTATTTACTTTTATCTTCATTTTTTATTAGATGAAGCATTGTCAGCCATTATTATTAATATTTGACAAGTATTTACTTTCATCTTCACTTTTATTAGATGAAGCATTGTCAGCCATTATTAGTAATTTTTGACTAGTATTTACTTTCATCTTCATTTTTTATTAGATGAAGCATTGTCAGCCATTATTATTCATTTTTGACTAGTATTTACTTTCATCTTCATTGTTTATTAGATGAAGCATTGTCAGCCATTATTATTAATTTTTGACTAGTATTTACTTTCATCTTCATTTTTTGTTAGATGAAGCATTGTCAGCTATTATTATTAATTTTTGACTAGTATTTACTTTCATCTTCATTTTTTATTAGATGAAGCATTGTCAGCCATTATTATTAATTTTTGACTAGTATTTACTTTCATCTTCATTTTTTATTAGATGAAGCATTGTCAGCCATTATTATTAATTTTTGACTAGTATTTACTTTCATCTTCATTTTTTATTAGATGAAGCATTGTCAGCCATTATTATTAATTTTTGACTAGTATTTACTTTCATCTTCATTTTTTATTAGATGAAGCATTGTCAGCCATTATTATTAATTTTTGACTAGTATTTACTTTCATCTTCATTTTTTATTGGTTGAAGCATTGTCAGCCATTATTATTAATTATTGACTAATATTTACTTTCAGTCTGATTTATTATTAATGTATTTTCAACAAGTTTTGATTTTTATTAATATTTGCTTTCACTACTATAAGTCTTGTGTCAACATATCATTGCATATTTAGTACTGATAAATGCTCAATCTAAATTATTCAAAGTCATCTAAATCAATTCTCATCTCATGTTTGTAAAACGGTTTTTACTAATAATTATAAAAATGAGAATATGAAGCATTCGTTGGCAGTTTTATGGAAGATTACTGTCTGTATTTTATTGTTAGCTCTTTTCGTTTTCATGATTGCAAAGGCAATGTTTCAGTTTGTTTTATCAAGTTTATCGATGTTTTATGCGGACTGGGTGGATATAAATATGCATATCAATCTTATTTTTTTTGCGATGTTATCATCTGTTTTTTTGTTTTTTTCTTATAAGAAGAGGATATTTACTTGAAAGTCAATGAATTAAAATGGGCCGACTGCTAGGATTCACGCGTAGAAATATGGTCGGTAGCATTTGACAGCCGTAGGAATAAAGGTGGAGAAGGAAAGAGTAGAGAAAGAAAGAAAGAAAGAAAGAACAGCTAAAAGATGAGCTGTGTATAGATATAGGCAGGTGGTCAGAGGTAAGACTAAAAGCAAGATATGTAGAAAGAAACTTCGAGAGAAAAAAGAAGACAAAAATAGCAAGAGAAAAAAAGAGAGTCGATCGAGAAAAAGATATATATTTAGGAATTAAAAAAAAAACAGACTCGAATGTATCTCTTTCTGTTCCATGTTAATTCATGGCTCTCCACAGCTTCCTTTCTTTTCCTGCTGTCTGTAACACTTGGCTCGTTACAATTCCTCTTTTTCTTTGTGAGACTAGTTTCTCCATGAATTTGCTCAATATTAACGTAAACGTTTTCTAATTTTCGCTCTCAGTTCCATCTTCATTCAAGTCGTGGATGTTCATGGCTCTCCACAGCTTCCTTTCTTTTCGTGCTGTCTGCAACACTTGGCTCATTACAACTCCTCTTTCTCTTTGTGATACTAGTTTCTCCATGAATTTGCTCAATATTAACGTAAACTTTTTTCTAGTTTTCGATCTCACTTCCATGTTCATTCAAGTCGTGGATGTTCATGGCTCGCCACAGCTTCCATTATTTTTATACTCTCCGGAATACTTCTTTTCATTCTCCCATTTTTTTCGTGGTACTTATTTCTCAGTATTATCAGGTAGATTTCATAACACTCTCTAGTTATATCTCTGCTCCATGTCTATTAAGGTCGTGGGGGAATATGACTCTCCACTGCTTCCTTTCTTCTCAGTAACACTTGGTTCTTTACAAACGCTCTATCTCTTTCTGGTATTTGCTTGCATTTTCTCAGTCTAAACGTAGATTCTTTTTTCTCTCTTTCGCTATCACGACTATGTTTATTCAAGTTCTGAATGTTCATGACTCTCCACAGCTTCCATTCATTTCATACTCTCCGTAATATTTAGCCCTTTCCACCCCTCTTTCTTTTTTATTTCCCCATGCATTTGTTCAGCATAAACAGGTAGATTTCCTATCACCCTCTCCTTATAGCTGTTTTATGTCCATTTAAGTCGTGGCTGATCATGAATCTCCACAGCTTCCTTTTTTCTTGCTCCCATCAACAATTGCTCGTTTACAAACCCTCTTTCTCTTTGTGGTATTCGTGTTTTCATCCATTTGCTCAATTTGTGTCTATTCCAGAGGTAGGTGATCATGACTCTCCACATCGTCCCTTCTTTTCTTGCATACTTACTTCTTTAAAACACTTTTGTGTTATGCTTTTTTCTCTATATATTTTCTCAAATAGATTCTCTTTTTCTCTCTATGATCCATGTTCATTCTGGATGGGAATGATTATGGCCCTTCACAGTTTCTTTTATTTTTAGCAATATTTTCTCATTCTGTGTACTTGTCGATCTATCTTTTTTACTTAGACCTGTTGTATAAGTTACGCGATGCTTTTCTCAAGCCTTCCATTTGACATGTGAGTTTTTAATTTGTCAAGCCTTCTTTCGTGATTATTGCCCTAGAATTTCAGCCCTTCAGAATTTTCTTTGTAGCCCTCATTTTCCTTAAAATTTTCACATTCAACACATGCTCTGTATCGATAGTCATCCCAGTATCCTTCGCCAGAAAAAAATTTCTTTCGTTTCATGCCTTTTTTTAATTTGAGACAAAATTGTCTCGCACTAACTACCACAAAGAAACGTAGACAATACATTGATAATAAGATAATAGTAATATTCGCCGTTTCCTTATAAGGAAAATACGGCATCCATTGACCGAGCAGCCAGTGCTAATCGAATTACACTTTTATTCACTCCCTGGGCATCAGGCTGAGATTAATGTGTATTATCTGTTCTCCCCGCGAATCACCGACTTGTGGAATCGGGTGTTTACCCGATCAGGCCAGTGTTAACCCCTATCTTCCACTCCTGTACACGTAAATGGCCTTAAAACGTAACTCTCTGTCTAGAGTGGCCCCAGGGCCTTTTAAAGGGTGGACCTTATTGTAAAAAACCAAAACAAAAACAAAAAAAGTAAAACTATCAGATGTGCTGGTAGTGTGCAGGTTAAAGGCACAGAAACTGGAATTGACGAGCCGAGTTGACATTTAAGTCGAGCTTGTGGCAGTCATTGCGCACTCTCTACCTTCTTCAGGACCTACTCAGGAAAAACAGTTATAAATTAATAGGTAGACCAAACTCTTTAACCTCGATAGGCAACTAGTTTAAGAAAAGACAACTCTGAATTCAGACACTCGCAAATAACAGAGTAGACTAAACTCATTAACATTGATAGGGCAACCTCTGAATTTAAATTTCTGTAAATAATAGGGTAGCATATGCTCTTTGGACTTGATAGGGGAACCAGCTAAGGACAAAGAAAATTCTAAATTCAAATCTCCATGAATAACATTGGAACCATTCAAATAGGAGGAACACTCAGAATTCAAATCTCCGTAAATAATAGGGCAGACTGGGCACTTTAGACTTGGCAGGGCAACAAGAAAAAAAACCCTCTGAATTCAAACCGCCGTAAACACGAGGACACCGGGCGTTTTAGCGTGGATAGCGCAATCAGTCGAGGAGAAGGACAACTGTAAGTTCAAACCTCCCTTATTAATAGTGCAGTTTGGAATCTTTACCGTTGTTAGAGCAATCAGTCTATGAAAAGGAAAACTCTGAATTTATACCACCTTAATAGTAGGATAGATTTGGCTCTTTAGCCTTGGTAGGGTATCCAGGAAAAGAAGAATTCTAAATTGAAAACTCTGTAATCTATCTATCTATCTATCTATCTATCTATCTATCTATCTATCTATCTATCTATATTACTGGGTCTGAATGTTATTGGACTCTAGTTTATTTGAAATTCATATTTCTTTCCTTCCATTCATAATATTAATTTAATTTATATGCTTATATATTTCTTATATCCCAGAAAAATAAACTTGATAAGGCTGGGACGAAATCGGTTGTTCTTTTATAGCTTTTTAAAAATGCCATATAAATTTTGCCTTTTCCTAGCTATTGTTAAATTTTGTACCATAAAAAATTATATATATATATATATATATATATATATATATATATATATATATATATATATATATATATATATATATATATAAGTTTTTTATGGGGAGGATGTGTGGGTTTGTAAACAGTGACTATTACGGCTAATAATGCAAGACTCTTCGGTAAATCGAATCGAGTTCTTTCAGTCACTGTGTGTTTATCTAAATATAAATACGCTTAAATTCACCTTCTTCTCTGCCGTGCGCCAACGGCTTCAGGGTAAAATTTCCGACTGACGCGAATTCAGTCGGTTTTCGATTCTAGCCAGAGGCAACCGGACGTCTAGCCACACTGATGAGCTGTGATACAGCGAAACAGTCTGTTTGTGGATGACAATATATATATATATATATATATATATATATATATATATATATATATATATATACGAATAGGGCAGACCGGAGTCTTTAGCAATGGTAGGGCAACTAATCTTGGAGAAGGTTTACACTTAATTAAACTCCAGTACATTTTACAAGAACACAGTCATTATCACCTACGTCCTGAAAAAACAAAACAAAAAAAAACATTAATTGACAACAATCAATTTTCTCGGTATAATTATTCCTATTCAATCATTTTGGCTTCTTCATATCAGTGCAACGGATAAAGTTTGGCCAAGTAACTGCGTGTCTGAATTAGCATTAAGTGCACAGACCGGGGCAAAGTTCATACATCTGAAGGGAAAAGACAGAAGATGGAAACTGGCAATGGAGGAAAATATTCTTTCTTAATGGCAAGTCGTTATAGTCAGAAAGTCGAAAAATATGACATTTTCTCTTTTACTCCGGCTACAGATCGAAAACTTTTCTGTCATTTCATTGATCTCATCTTCGCTGTTAAATCACGATAATTTAGCACATTCAAGTGTTGGCCTCGGGGTGTCAAGCCGTCAGTCGGTGCCATAAAGAGAATAGATCCAATGGAGACTAAAGACAAGACATTAAGTGAGAAGTTTATGGTTCTTATCTTGCCACACCCCCACCAACTATCGGAGTGTGTCCTTACAATTTATGCTGTGCCCTAACCCAACTTTAGCACCTTCTATGGTCGTTCGATCAGAAGTAAAAGATGGTTTAATCATTACCAGCCAAATATATTATACAAAATATCCAGTTACTCTTTGAAATCTTGAACAAGAGCCAACATGTCAAGGCATCGCTGTCTTCTACGTCGGCTGCGATAAGCCAATAACCGCATAAATATAGGAGACCAGCTTGCCGTAAAATTGTGATTCTCGTTGCAATTGGACCGGCAGCAAAATTTCATTATAGCTAAAACAGTCGACAGGGTGAGAGAGGGTAAATATATCTGAACAGATCAAGCGATAGGTTTTTCGATTCGACGTCCACCTTATTTCGTTCCTGCTCTTGGACACTGAGCAATTTGACTCCGCAATTCGAACATAACGGATCGGCAATCTGTTTTCTAAGCGTCACTGGGCTTCAGGTCGCGTCAGGCTTTGCATATTATAAACGCATAAATTGTTACCAATGCACATTAGCCATTCACTTACATCGCTACTTACAATCAAGTTTATTTTCGTTTTTAGCCTTTGTTTTCAGATCCATCTTGCATTTGTTTACGAGTTGGGTTTATGTTATCGATGACAATCAACTCTTGGTCAATAAGAATTCCGATCTCTTGAGGCGGCCAGAAAAACATGACTAATTTCTATCCTTGGATATATACAGGGTGTCCATAAAGTTCGTGTGCACTTTAAAAAATTCATAACTTTATTTGTATTTGCGATAGAAATAATCTGTAAAAAATGTTATAAAGTTTAATTTACCTAGTTTTAAGTATAGCTAAAATAACTAATGTGATTTCAGGCATTACTGTAAATCAGTTGGCAAATGTTTTCCGTGAACTGCAAAATCGTATTACCCTTTGTATTGCTAATGATGGAGGACATGTGGAAACTTAAATCAAATTTCAATAAAACCTTAAAAAATATAGATTTACTTCTTTCTAATCCTTTTTAGAAATTATTTCTATCGCAAATACAAATAAAGTTATAAATTTTTTAAAGTGCGCACGAACTTTATGGACACCCTGTATATATAAAAGAGTACATCAGAATTCATCCTCTCGACTTCTCTTCCTTACAGAACTCTATAATGTAAAACAGGCACTAGTCAACAATGGCTTCCCTAACCACCTTATAGACGACCAAATTAAACTATTTCTCCCCAAAGTAAATAACAACGATAGTGAACACACAGTAAAAAATAACATAAATATTTTCTACAAAAATCAAATGCACATCAACTACAAACAAGATGAATCTTCACTTATAAATATCATAAAGAAATACACTATACCAATTGACCCGAACAAAAAAATCAAATTAATTATCTACTATAAAAAATTTTAAACAGCTAACATTATTCTAAAAAATAACAAGACACCAGCAAAATGAAAATTACAACAGAAAAGGTCGTCTTCTGTGTTAATGTTTCTATTACGGGCACACTTGTTCATTATCGCCCAAAAGTTTTCAATTGGGTTAAGGTCAGGACTGTGACTAGGCCACTGGAAGAGTTGCAATTTACCCTCGTCGCGCTTCCTCTCGGAATAACGTTTATTTCTGAGGCAGTTTGCTTAGGATCGTTATCGTGTCCTCATGAGCTTTTTCGCGAATTAAAGGAATGCAGGAGAAATCTGGCGAAGGACGTTGACTTACTAAAGAATTTAGTCTAAAGCATGCCGCGAAGAATTAAGACCGTTATTAAAGCAAAAGGTTGCCCAACAAAATACAAAATCATTTTTTGACTTGTATAATGTACATTTGTGCACCTGTATTAATAAATGAATTCTATTACTCACTTGTCTTGATAAAAAAATACAAAAATCGATTTTTTATGGGTTTGTCCATTTTCACTTTATATATATATATATATATATATATATATATATATATATATAATATCTTGACCGTGTTTTGAAACAAAAAATGAAACTGAATTCTATTACTCACTTGTCTTGGTAAAAAATACAAAAGTCGATTTTTTATGGGTTTGTCCATTTTCACTTTATATATATATATATATATATATATATATATATATATATATAATATGTTGACCGTGTTTTGAAACAAAAAAATGAACAATTTTATAAAACATACATATAACAAACTATTCTAATTCTAACAGTTAAAATATAATCCTTGAAAATGGCTAAATGTATAGCCGAAAGCGCTCGGATAAAAAGAACATTCGGACAGTTTTTATATAATTTAGCATCCGAAAAGAAAAACATAATTAGATCGCATGAGGAATTGTATAAAAAACTAAATAAAAGCACCTTGTCAGTCGTTTTTAATGAAATGTGTATGAAAGAAGATTGCTGCCTAAACACACACACACACACACACACACACACACACACACACACACACACACACACACACACACACACACACACACACACACACATATATATATAGTTGTCTGTCTGTCTGTCTGTTTGTTATCGAACTCTTCCTAGTGTTTTGGAGATAGACCCCGTAACCATATATTTTCTGAAACTACATTTCCCTGTGTACTTTGATACGTATATTCCATTTTGATCAAAGGGGGTCCTTCTGGCACAAACCCACCACTAATTTTTTCTCCCTTTGATATAAATTAAATTTAAATTTGAACAAGGGAATGACTCTTATTCAAAATATAGAAGGAGAATGTCTAAAGATGGAGGTGACATCGGCAAGATCAAAATGCGACAATATGGGCGCTGAGCAAGAAATCACCAATCAGTGGATAGTGCCTTACAATACATATTTGTTGAGACAATTCAACTGTCATATCAGTGTTGAAATCTGCTTATCGGTTCATTCAATCAAGTATTGCATCAACTCCGTATCAAAGGGGTCAGGTTAAGCTGTGTTTACACCAACTCCCAAGTGAAAATTGTTATACCTTTGATTTAATTTAAATTTGAACAAGAGAATGACTTCTATCCATAATACAAAGAGAGAAATCCAGAAGATGGAGGTCACATTGACAAGATCATTAAGTAATAGCGAAATGCATTATTTTTCTCAACAAATTCTAACAATGATTTAAAATCAATCATCATTTTCTTACAAAAAAAAAAAATGGAAAAAAAATAGGATGACACGCAATAAGGCGTGGGTAATTCGTCTATTACATATATATATATATATATATATATATATATATATATATATATATATATATATATATATGTGTGTGTGTGTGCTATTTTGATCTTAATTTCCACACTTTCTACAAACTTCTAGTCGCTTAATATCACTTCCTCCAGAAATATAGGAAACTATAAAATTTTACTTAAACAAACAAAAACACACACACACACACACACTATCTCTCTCACACACGCACACACGCATATATATATATATATATATATATATATATATATATATATATATAATCGTTGTTTATTTATCTATTTCGCAGTTTAATTGTATATCTTATGTGAACAGCTGCTATCAGTCTTAAAACTAATTTCAATATATATATATATATATATATATATATATATATATATAAGCAAATATGTGGATGTAGATCCGATGGTATGATGAAAAATATGGAAAAAACAAATTGACAGTAAAACAAAATTAAAACAGTGAACTTGCATATTCGGATTTTGCTTTGTCTTTTTCCATATTTTTCATCATATATATATATATATATATATATATATATATATATATATATATTTCTATACGTTTCTCTTCGTGTTGAACAAGTCGTTTGATGAAAAACGTGTAGAAATATATATACATATATATATGTGCGTGTATGTGTGTGTATGTGTGTATATTTCTTTACGTTTCTCTTTGTGTTGAACAAGTCGTTTTATGTAGGAGTTCAATTTGGAAAGGAACTTGCCTAAATTGTGTGTTATGCCCCATATACTTTCGACCATTTCCAAGGAAAGAAAATAGTTAAAGACGGGAATTGGCCCGTATAACGTTTGGGATGTCAAAGGTTGAAAGTTTGAAGTGACTGTGGCTTCACCCCACTGTATCTATAAGCATTTGTACGCAGCATTAAACTAATTATTATGACACTGGTTTGAAATCATTAAAAAAACTTTTCTATTCTATCTGTTTAACGAAATCGATAGATTGGAAGAGACAGAGATAGATAAATAGTTAGATTAATTATTAAAAACACTCTCATATATATATATATATATATATATATATATATATATATATATATATATATATATATTAAAAAGAAGAGGTACCGCAAACTTTTTGGGTTGTAACGTGGATTTAAAAAAAAATATATTATCCCTTACTTTCCATAATTTTACTACACGTGTTTCTGGTCCCGCGACCGTCTTCAGGTAAAGGGTGGAGATTTCCACATATTATTAAAAATAATTAATTTTTTCTTTATGTTTTTCAATGTTAAATATTCTCGATACGAGACATTCTGTTTTTGTGTTGGTAATCCGAATGTCTTTCTTGAAATGGCAGTGAAGAGTTCTGCGCGAAGGGTCATAAAACAAATAAGGTTGGTTTGAGAAGTGATGAATTAGTTGTCGGTATCTTATCTTTTAATGTTTTAGTGCCACCTGTGTGTTCTTAGCGCAGAACACTTCACTGCCATTTCAAGAAAGACAAAGTTTAATACATATGCATAAGTGCCTATACCTATTGGTGAAATTGGACCCGCTAAGTCGCAATAAACAACTGAACAAGATATCTGTTGATTTTGGGATTCAATCCCTATTTCTATACTTTGTCATTTTTCCTTTAATACATGTGTCACAATGTTGTAAGCCCTTTGAAGATTCAATTTTCATTCCAGTAACCTGTTCTTGTAATTTTTTAACATCCGAACTGTTACAATGACCTAATATTTTATGCCAAGTCGCTAAGTCGTGGGTGGCTGTTTTCACAGATTTAATATTTTTCAAATAATATAAACGTCCATTTTGTTGTATATTAAATTCAGTTCCGTCTGGGTATATTAACTTTGAATTGTCTCGGTGAAAATTAACTTTAACACCAGTTTTAACAGCAGACTGAACCGAGAAAATATTTTGTCTAAATTTAGTGATATATAAAGCCCTTTTTAATAAACATTTACAAATATTTCCATTAGTATCTCGTAAATAAATACAGGCATCGCCTCTTTTTAAAACTAAATTGTTAGCTCTAGTTTCTTCAGCCAACTTTATAAAATGTTTGTCAGTTTCGAAATAGGGGTCAAAATTAATAAATTTTGTTTTATCTGTAATTACATGATTTGTCGCTCCTGTGTCGACTAGGTAAGAATTATTATTATTGGGTATAGTATCCCACTCAAACGAAAAGGCCTTTTTTCTCATTAGAAAAATCTTTTACATTTTGACAAAAATCACTCCTTTTATAAAATTAACATTTCGCACGTATATGCCCGACTTTACCACAACGAAAGCAGATATTTGATTTTCTATTATTATTATTATTATTATTATTATTATTATTATTATTATTATTATTATTATTATTATTCCTGCTGTTGTTGTTGTTGTTTTAGGTCCCTTATTTTTAATATCATAATTCCTGGTCTGGTAGGTTGGTGGGATTACTTTTCTGAATTTTTTAAATGACGTCCTTAGTTGCATTACGTTTTTTCCTTGATTTGTTGGGTTGCACATTTTTTTCAGTTTCTTCATAAATACGTAATGCCACTTTAAACTCAGTGAAAGTTAGACTTTTATCTTTTTGAGTTATGACTCGTGAATGGTTTAAATGTCCATGGTAATCCCTTTAAAACCATGGCTATTAACAGCCCATCTGAAATAGCCTCCCCTGATATTTTTAAGGCATTTGTGACATTCTCAGCCCGTATAATATAATCTGTTACAGATTCGTTCTCCTGTCTCCTTAACGCGGCTAGTTCAGTATATAAAGCAATAATTTTAGGCTTACCTTTTGGTAAGTAGTGTTCACGCAATATCTGTAGTGCTCGGCGTCCATTGTCCTTGGCTTCTCGCATTATTAAAGACAAACTTCTGTCATCAAGACATTGTATTAATTCAGCGAACACAGTCGCATTTCTTTCCATAAAATCATCGTCTTCCTTCTGGTCATCTTGGCAAAGGATGATGTCATGAAGTTTTTGTATTCTAAGGTAGCCTAAGAATTTAGTTTTCCACAATTCATAATTGGATTAATTTCCATCAAAATGCAGTCGAAATCTGCGCTCATAACCAATGTAATACATGTTTAATGTAGTTTGAATG